>JAUMJK010000478.1:1200000-1582950 GCA_033558105.1 Coccyzus lansbergi
CTGTCCGAACAATGAATCTGGCTGTCAGAGGGTAAAGCCCTGTTGATCACAAGTCACTATTCAGCATTTAGTTACAGCCAAGGGTGAACTGATTTATCTGAGTGCTTCATAGAGGATATGTCTTCGCATGCTGAAAGGATATATTTCCCATTATTGTAGGCAGCAGTAATGAAAGACAGCACTGTCATTCTTAAATATATACCAACTGGATACTGGTACTATGAATCAAGAGAGAGACCTCTCTCTAAACTTGCTTTAGGCTTCTACCATTTTTTTGACTAGAATGTTTGCACTATTTAAAAGAAACTCCCAAGACATCACTGGTAGCAGGCAGGAAAAAATACTTTAGAAATGCATTGCAAACAGTACTAATTTGTATTATTCAACAACAAAAATATATTCAGTAGTTGATATTTCAGAAAACCTTAATGAGCTTTTCTGCTTTTAGCTAGTACTGACTAGTGATGAAGATTTTGTGCATCTATGTCTATATAAACTCATACCTTATTTGTTTGTCCTTTTAATATATATAAAAATTAACAGGACAAATCCTTTAGTAACTTAACAGTTAAATATGAAAAATTAGATTGTCCCCTCTACATGTTGCCACCAGGACAGCAGAATTCTGGCCATTAAATTGAATATCAGCATAATTTTAGTGGAAAAGGTATTTTTAAGGAACACCTTTAGCTACTCACTCTAATATTATACAGGAATACTCTAGCTTGTTTTTTTTTCCAAGCAATAAAAGCAATAAAAGACTTAAAACATTTAAACCTCTATTGTAAGTATACCTTCTTTTTCCTTGTAATCTTTTATTTCTGTTCAAAATGTCTCTGCTTTTTGCCAAATGAAACAGTACCTTGCTGTGCTTTGTAGCGAAATACTTGGAAGTTTTTTTGCATCCTGTTTGTATTTTTAGTATTGCAGTTTTAATATGCTTTGTGCATGAGAGACACATCTAGATATAATTTTGTATGTACAGGTTATGGCTTACTGTGTAACAGTTCACATTTGATGTGCTGTGAGCAAGAGTTCTTGCTGGAGTTTGCACTTAGCTGGGGAGGTAGGTAATGGAGGCTGAGGTCTTCCTGATCAGTATAGGCTGTATATTACAGTAACACAGAACCCCCAGACTTTGTATGTATTGTATTTACTTGGAATTTGTATATTACTGCAAAAAGGAAAACCTTGAATTCCCTGCAATATGCCCAGGTTTGCCTAGCATTCAGTTTCTCACTGAATGTTCTTCTTTTCTTATTCTGAGTACACACGAAAATGTAGCAAACGGGGGTTTTTTTGCGTATGTTCATCTAGGAAAAGTGTTGGTAGGATGTTGCATGTGGGACAGAATTTTCAAAGAATTTTTTCTGCTTGATCAGCCATACTCTATTGTATCACCTCTCCAGGGCATGCAAATCATTACACAGCATAGAATTGAGCCTAATATTCAACTCATGACCAGTGATGTAAATCATGAGTATTCAATTAAAATTGATTGTCCTACCCTGGTGAAAGTTGATGTAATTGATAGATGCATCAAGCTCACACGTTCCATGTCTATGGCTTTAGGGTCAGACCTTGATATTCTGATTTCAGCCAAAATCCACTCTTAAAGCAAGTAAATTGACTTCTTAGATCCTGAGCATTTGCTTTTTACAAAGGATCCTGGTGCAGAAACTCTCATCATGCAATAACATAGAAGGGCTTGTGATTCACTGGGACTAGAAGGCAGAGTAGATTGAGTCTGCAGTGGAGAGCACCTGTCATATCTTGAAAATATTTTTAATAGATTTTTAATAGATTCTTAGTGAATTTTAAATGCTGAAAATATATTTTTATGGAAAATATGCAGGATGAATTGTGGTAAGAATCTTTTATATAAGCACTGACCCCGTTGGTGACATTTTGGGGGGTTTAAGTTAGGATTTTTTGTTTGTTTACTCTTGTGACAGTGAACATCATAATAAAACAATTTTTATTATTTTTTATTTTAAACCAGAATTATTTAACCAGTTGGACATAGTGTAAAAGGGAATCCACCACCAAGTGGAAATCTCTACATGTACTAGGTTTCACAGCAGAGACATTCTTAAGGAGAACAATGATCCATCAATAAACAGGAAATAATGGTGCAGTCATTAATATCAGAGTAACTGAGTGCTCTGGCAGGTCATGGCTCACATGTTGGAGAGGGAACAAGAGAAGTGCTCAGCAAAGCAGTGCATCCAGCACCATGATTCCTCTTTGAATGTGCTCTGCAGCAGCCTACCCTGTGCTCAGTGACCACTCTGGTAGCTGGCCTGCTCCTTCTCCCTCAAGGTTCTCATTCTAACTGTGGCTCAACATGAGCATACAGAACTTTTTTTCCCCCAGTTTTCTGCAGTCACTCCATTAATCTGCAAAAATGGGCCCCTTTATTAGCCTCCATTAGGAGTTTATTTATGACTGCAATACTATGCCCTCTTCTGTAGGCCTGAAGCACCAGTGATCTCCAAGCAAAAGCTGAACTTACTGTCAGCTGTGGAGGTGACATGTGGTGGTGAACTGGTCCTACTGAATACCATGCCTCTCCTTGCTATTAAGAAGCAGAGAGCAGAAATAGCAGCTGGAGTTGTGACATAGAGACTACCAACCAAGGATGACCAAGGTTTTTTTCTTTTCTATGAAACTGCAAGAATTTGGAGGAGAGCATTAACAGTTCATCAGGAGCTCATTTCTTTGATGATAATAATGCAATTTTGGTTTCCAGTCTGACTTTCATTGTAGTGTTTTTCAGAAAATGATGACTACAGAAGTAGGTGACATAGATGAGAAAAGTAAGTGATAAAATCACTAAATAAGATTTGTTTAAAAATTATTTGGCAAAAAACCCCACAACACATTACCACCAACAGAAATAGAGAAGAGTTAAAAATGAAATGCACATCCTACTGAACTTCATAGCATTTTAATATTTACTTTGGGATTCGTGTCATTCTACCCACTGTGCCTGCCAATAGTGAATAGTATTCCCAGTCCTAATTATTCAAATATCATGCTTAGGCTCCCAAAATCCAGCAATGTAAGAAGAATTTAAAATAATTTCTTTTCTAAAGGAAAATGGCACACATCTGTCTACCTGTCAACTTCTCCTCTCCTTTTCCCCTTCCACTAGGAGCTTTTGTATTATTTTAGGAAAACCTAAAACAAAAAAAAGAAGGAAACCTGCCCCAACCCGACCCCCAACAAATCTGACCAATGCAGAGGCTTCAAGGACACTGCATTACTGTGGCTCTTTTTGGGAAAACAGTGTCTGTGTAGAGGAAAAGGAGATTACTAATGCCCTCCCTGAGGAGAAGGCAAGCAGAGCCCAACCATTACCTATCCTTTTTGGCAGCCTCTAATTACTTAGTCAGCTCATGATTCTTCGTCATTAGTCAGTATGCTGATAGCTCTGGACCATCAAGAGTATGTCATTCCTTGCTGGGCCAACAACCCAGAAAAAATAGATACAAAGTAGGATGGGATTTAAGCTTGTTTTGGTTATGGAAGGGAACCAGGACATTTCTGAGAAAAGAAAGTTAGAGCAGCATGAAGGAGGTGCTCTTCTGGCAGGAAGGAGAGGAAGATTATAACCCTGCCAGAAATCACACAGCTTTGTCCTGTTACAGGATAGACTTCCAAATGCTTTCTTACAGACTGCAAGAGCAGAAATTCACTTTTTCTCATGTTCTCAGCTCAGAAGGCAGGCCTTAAATATAAAATCAGATGTTGTGGAATGCACTGTAAATCTGCAATTGCTGTTTATGTTGACAGCAAGTACTACCTCTGAACCAGCTGGCTTCTCTCCCTGGTCTTGTAAGGAAGATAAAACATTCCTCCCGAGCCACTGAGAAAGATACCCTTTGAGTCACCTTTTGTCAACACAAAACCAAACTTCTAGTATAGCACATTGAACTGGATAGAAAATTCAATTTAAAATATTTAGAATGGATTCATCTCTTAGCTGCAATAATATGGGGAAAAGTATTTATGAACTAGTTTTGTTTGGGATGGTTAAATTGGAATAGAAAGATTCAGATGTATAATTAAATGTAACATAGTCAGGGTGTTTTCAATTCTTAACTGTGAGCCCAGCTGTTTTAAACTCACCATGTGCTTGCTCTTAGCTATCTAAATACCAAGATAAATGCATTACTTTGAACTTCAAAAGATGTGTAAGATAATGTCTATAAAACACCTAGAAAGAAATCTTGCAATAACAAAATGCCTGTGAAAATATCTTCCCAATCGCGTTATGTAAACTAAATCTGTGGCTACTATAAGGCAAAAATAGCCACTTCTAAAATTAAATTTAATACTCTGAACTAAAATATGAAAGCTGTAACTAGTATGAATTCTTGTTCTATAACAAATGCTCTGGAACAGTTTGTCTTCTGCTAGACATTTTTTTTTCACTATAAAAGAAGTCATTTAACTTTGTGAACAATATGTTACATCGGCCACTGGAAGTCAATTTTATTTCTTTATTTTGATGATATGGACATTAAAATCCTTCAACTTACCAAAGAAGAAATAAGTTCATGCTTTCACCAGTTTTGAGTTCTAGGAATCGGAGAGCACGTTTCACATAGAAGAAGAGTATGCACAGTGCAGGTTATGGACGCCCTGCTAGACTGGCATCTGGGTGGATTATGCTGCAGTGCCTTCTCAGCTCATGCTGTCAGTGTGTCTTCCCTGGAAAACCATGATGTTCGGGGAATTGTGATCTTGCATGATTTCCCTCAAGTTGTACTTAGGTCTGGGTCTGTAATTTGAGTACCAGGTCAATTCTTTCTGGTGGATGATTTCCTCAACTAAGGAGCTATGAGAGACAGTAGTGAGTCCTAACTGCTATGGAGTTTCTCACAAGCCATGGTATGTAAGCATGCAATGGACAAAATGGGAGAAATAGGCAACAATGGTGCAAACAGGTGCTGTGTGCATTTTGACCTGTGATGCACCTCTCAGCTTGCTCAGGAGACATTGCTGAATGCAGGCTTCAGGGATGTTGTACAGGGCCTCCTTCAGCTCCAGGCTTACTCTTGCCCTTGTGGCCATCTCCTTCCTGCCTGCAGCTTTTATGTTGTCATGTGTAAATATGTTCTATTTATTCCAGTACACATTGCTGCAGAACCAGCCAGCTACGCTGATGGAAATGAACTTTAGAAACGGGTAGGAAAACATATTCTCTTTAGGCTTATAAAAACATGTAAGTAAGGCTGTAATTATAATGCCAGCTGCCAGTTTTTCTGAGTTCTTCTATATTCAAGATTTATTCTACAACATTCACTATTCTGTATAATTACTGATTTCATAACAAATTTTGTAAAAGGGCCCTGTTAAATACCTGTTTAATTCTAAAGGCCTTGTTGCAGGATGCTATCTTTTCTTTATAACTGTATCTTTTATACTTTTACCCCAAATTCTTGACATTCATCTCAAATGTCTCTCAAAATAGCTGTATCAGGTGCTGCACCACTCATGAGAAACCTTGAATTCCTCTAATGAGTTGTTACTGTAATTGAAGAGGTTTAATTTTAGCATGGGCACAATTGAAGGACTTGAGATACCAAAATTTGGCGGGTTTGTGTATTACTACCTACAAGAATACTAAAGCACAATTATTTGAATGGGATTTTCAGCCTGGAGGCCAGTGATTTGGTATGAGTGGTCTGTCCTCTGCTGGGTTTCTTGGGAACAGCATCTGCTGGGAAGTGACAGGGGCTGGCCTGAACACTGTTTTTCTGTATCTTTTTTTTTTTTTTTTTTTTTTTTTAATATATGTGAGGCTAAAGGTTAACAAACAAATATAGGATGTCAAAGTTTTGCAAAGTTTTGCAGTGAATCTGACTCTGCTTGATCTTGCCCAAATGCCATAATGTACTGAATTAATTAACTAACTCTTTTGATCAGAAGATAACTCTTTGTCTGATAGGTTTGTCTCTTCATCTCAAATTAAGCTTATGCTGTTCTCCCTACAGCCTGTGCACCTCCTTTGCTTCAGTCCCACTCTGTGGTTTTGTCTCTACTTAATGTAGATACAGACTGAATGGGAGCCACCTGGTAGCACGTGGTACCCACCTCTCTTAAGTGATAAGTAACATCACAAAGATATACAGGCCCAATGATAGTATTTTTCCCTCCTATCTTCTGATTTTTGCAAGCAGAGGAGGAGCTGGCCTTGAAGTCAGGTCTTGTAAAACTCCTAGTATTGGGGACAATGAATTAACAAATACATTGAACTCTGATGATTAAAGTAAAACCTTTTCTGGGATTACACACCTGCTACAGAGTTGCAGCAGTGTTCATCTGCAGTGGCAAAACATCCATTGAACTTCGTTTTAGACTGGGACATAATTGGTCACACTGTAATATTTCTGATACTAAGTGTAGTGTAATTATTTCACAATGAAGAAGATATTTAAAATGTGCAATGGAGCCCTGTCCTGGTCGCTGCCATACCTACAGGGAGTGGCCAGTTGTACTTACACTGTGCACTGGTTTCTGCACATGCTAGAAAGGTGTCCAAGATTTTTATATGTGGTGTTTAGATCCATGCTTAAGGGTCCTAAAATCAAATCTCTCAGGAAGCCATAACAGTTCCAGAAGTTGTAAGACAATTCTTGTAGAATACTTTAAATATTGTCTACTCCATATGTTTGTAAGACTTTTTACTTGCATTAAATTCTATTAACATTTTAACGAATCTACTCTAAACCTAAAAAAAAGGTAACTTTTGATGAAGTTGCTCCTATTAAAGTAAGACCCAAAAAACCCCATACAAAATAATGCAGTGACCAGAAATCATGTAAGTTGCTTTGGGTTTTTAGAAGACAAAGAGCAGCTCAGTGACTGTGTAAAGCTTCTTGATGACTTTGATTCTCATTTAAAGGAGACATACATAAACAATAAGATTTTTAATAAATGACGTACCTTTGGAGGATTTTCACGTAGCTAATGCATCACTTCTCAAAGAGGTTGGGGCACCCAAGAGAAGAAGAAACAGCTTTTATTTCCTCTTGTTTTTTCTGTCTTTCCTTATTTGTTGTTTGTTCCCTGTTGATGTAGTAATTGTCTCATATTTATGAGCTCCATTATGAAGCATCACCCAAGAGCATCAACTGAAGGAAAGTAGCCTGCACTGGCTAAAGCACTAGCTTTACTACCCTTTCCTCTCGAAAATTGTCTCTGACTTCTCTAGCAGACACTTCCAACTCCTCATACTTTAAAGGTTCATGTTTTAAAAATTTACATGTTTTCTTTTGCTTTGCTTTTTCTTGGGACTTGCAAGTTTTACTCTTCCATCAACCTGCAAACTGGCTGCATCATCCAACTGGTTGATGAGAAGCAAGGATAAACTACAAAAGAATTGATTGTTTGGCACGGGTTACCGTCAGAAATAGACTTACAAACCCCTTCTGTCATTTAGAAGATATATCAAAATACTTAGGAATTAATTCTTTGCAGTCTTGTAACAAAGACAGACTATCAATTACCCTGTGCTCATGGAAATGATGTAATGATTTCATATTCTATATTGACTAAGCAAATAATTGAAATGATGTTTGCAAAATATTATCCATGTAACAGATCTGAAATGTTACAATGGATGTTGCTTCAGAGTTTAGTTGTAAGGTGTACTGGTATAGTGTTAGCTGGAATATGTATGCTCCTATTCATGACTTTTAGAGAGTGGATGTGGAAGAGTTAGTAGAAAAATATTCCTAGGATACTTAGATTAATAGATAGAGACATTTGTATGCTACTGACTTGTGATAACTACATAAATCTTTCTTCATGTCAACTGAATTTTATACCAGGATATTCAGAGTACATAAATCTGAGGAACTTCAAGCATTTGTTCCTGATTTTTTCTAAAGTTTTAACTAGTATGTAAAGAAAAGAGTCTTGCTGCATAGAAAAAAAATAATCTTATGATAACCTATAAAGATGATGAGTCTTAGTTTTGCATTAGGAGCAATTTTCCTCATCTTTTTTCTTCCTGAGAAGTACGAAGCAGGTACTGAAGGCAGTGGAATGTGAGGAGCTGAAACCAGCCTGCCCAAATGCACCAACACTGCCTCATTTCAGCTGGTGTTAAAGGTCAGTTTTAAGACATGGCTGAAGAACTTAATTAGGTTTATGTTTTCTACACTGATTCATTTGCGTCCCACAACAAAGCTGAAATATCTGTTGCAGTTTGCATCCAGATATTCTGTTCATAAATTTCTGTAGAAGCAGCAGCCAGCATCAAGTAATGTGAGTTTGAGGGTTCAGTTTGGGGTTTTTTTGGAAAACCTTTTTTGGCACTATACAAGTGTACAGAAGAAGAGCAGGTGTTTAATAGAGAACCACAATAAAACACAAATCTGATGATTAATCAGTAAGAAAGCTAATGAGGCTCAGGAATATTCTTGTGAGCATAAGAGGAGTTTCCACACCTCCAGAGCAGGTTTTGCATTGATGTGCGGAATCAAGACTCTATAACTTATGAAGTTATAAAGTAGGTATGTTTATTCAACATTCTGTTGTCCATTGGTTGGTGGGTGATTTCTTCAATAGATCAATGTTCTTTCATCTTGATTGCTGTGAAGGCTGTTAACAATACTTGGCACAGTCTAGTCCACTTTTCTTCTAGTAGTTCTCCTGTAAAATCTTTAACATAAAAACTCATCCCCAGTTGTATAATGATGTACAGATTGATCTAATCCTTTAGCCTATGCAGTTTTATTTTGTTTTGGTTTTTCATTTGTTTGTTTGTTTTCCTTTTTTCCCTTTTGTTGGATTTTCCTGGTTTTGTTAGCCAATTAGACAAATTCACCCAATTATGTGAGATCTCTCCCTGTATACTGCAATTATATATACAGGGCTAATGCTTTCCTTAGTTGGTTCCTAAATAAGGCCAAAGGAAGTGCTTGATACCAAAATAAATTGGCTTCTTGCGTTTTCTCCCCTTGGTCACTAGCCTGTGGTCAGTATGGAGGATGTAACTGCTAATCAGTTCCTAAAATTTTTACCACTTTAGCACAAATAAGTACCCCTACCTGATTACATTACTGCAGACATTCTCAAATGAGGTATAATTTCATTCAGTAATACAATTGTCACTTCTGCTTTATTTGTCCTGCAAGGAAAAGCTTCTGGCCAACCTGAGAAATTATCTGATAATACTAAAAAACACCAGTACCCCCCTTTTCTATTGGGAGTTCAGAGAGATCTATTTTAATTCTTGTTATTTATACAGAATATCTGTGCCCCAATGGGTTTGTTTTGGTATTCTCTGAGGTTTTTTGTTGTTTGATTTTTAGCTCCCATAAGACCAATTTCCATAGCATTCCTGATGGCATTATTATTTGTCCATCTGGAACATAAACCCACCCATTAGCTACTTCCCTTTCTGCCCTATTGATAATCAAGTTTCTATCTTTCCTTGGGTATTTCTCAAATTTTAAATCAGACTCAGGGATTTGAAGTTTACTGTCTGGAATCAAAACAGATATTACTTCTGCCTTTTTCTGCAGCCATCCTGGTCTCAAAATTTCCTGCCAATTTGTTACAAATTTTCTGGCCAGTATTACCTCTCTGGTGACCTTTGTAGTGTATGATAGCCACTTCTTCTGGAATATTTACAGCTTCCAGCAGCTTTAGGATTTCTGATGCATGTTTAATGTGTTTTCCTTGGCAGTAAGGAGTCCTTGCTCTTTCCATATAGCACAATTAGCATGCACCGCTCCAGAAACGTATTTTGAATCTGTCCATCTATTTGTCTTCTTTCCTTTTCCTAATTCCAGTGCTTGACTTACGGCGATTATTTCAGTTTTCTGGGCTGAAGTTCCTGGGGCAATGGTCTGGTCTCGATCACTTCTCTGGTGGTAGCCATTGCATATTCAGCCTTGCTTACATCAACCAATAGTTTGAAGAAGTAGGCTACAGCCCTTTTACAGGGGCCTAGTTGCTGTGTCAGTACCCTCAGGGTCATTCTCTGTCTTTTGTGAGACAGTAACCAGAATGGGTTTAAGACATCGGGAAGGCCTAAAGCTGGGGCCTTCATCAATTAATTATTCAAGTGCCCTTCTTGCCTCCCCAGTCCAAGCCAATTTTGATGATCCCATTGGATATTCTTTCAGTGCTTCATACAATGGTTTCACTAAGAGTCCATAGTTATATATCCATAAACGACACCAACCTGTCATTCTAGAAAGGTTCTGAGTTCCTTTACCATTCCTGGCATGTGTGTGCAGCAAATAGCTTCCTTTTGGGCTATCTGTATCCTCTGGAGATCTTGAATCCAAGGTAAGTAAGTTGTCGCTGCATAGCCTGGGCCTTCTGCTGAAAGACTTGATACCTGCTCAGTCCAAAAGTTCAATAGACTTACGGTCTGTTGCTCAGAGTCCTTCTCAGTTTGTGTAACTCTCAGGAGGTTACATACTGCAGTAGGGTTCTTCTAATCGTAGAGGGTATTATCTGACATTCACAGGGGTCAATTTTACCTTTGCATGCTCTGCATTTCTGGCCTTGTCAGGTATTTCAGAAGCCAATGTGCCTGGATAAACCTGTTCCAAAATCTTTAGTGTTACCAGTATTTCTTTTCCACCTGTTTTAAAGATAAACTTAATACTCTGATTAGTCGATGATCTCTCACTTTAAATTTCGTACCTCCTGCTCCAAATATTATTTCTGTCTCTAACTGCTTTAATAAATCTCTTCTCGATAATGGTCCAGCATCTCCTGACAAAAATCATATCTACCTACTTGTTTTCCCAATTCATATTTAGAAGACTGCGTAGAGAACACTTTTTCAGTTTGGCCAGTAGCTTCTATTACAATCATAATATTTTATTTTTACCTGCAGGAATCAGTTGTTAGTTTACACAGAGGCTTCTGTATCTATTAAAATATAACCTCTTTACCTGTATTCCCTAGCTTTATTTTAAGCAGTGGATCCTCTAGGGTAACTTCCCCAGGTCCGGGTCATTCAATCTCAGCTACAACACCTGGTCCTGATTCTTCTATAGTATGTGCATTGATTATTTCTTAATCCCGGACCTCATTCTCTTGCCACTGCAGGTGATTTTGCAAACTGAAAAACAGATCTGCACACATTACTTTATCCAATTCTCCTTACACTTCAAGAACAACGTTAATTACAACAAGGCATCATGGCAGCTTTTCCCGTAATCAAGCTTATACACCAGCCACCACTGATTATCAAAAAGGTTTTGTCAGGGTTTGTCCACCGTTCAGTGGACCACCGATCCCCTATAATCTGAGATCTTATTGATCTAAAATACATCCCAGCTTGCTTTTCTTGTTACAGTACATGCATTACATCAGAGTCCGATAAACACCAACCAGTCATTCATATACAATTGGGACAAAACCCACCATTATTTCTACAACAAAACAAATACAATTTTCAGGCCTGAAGCCACAAGAAGAACTGAGATAAGATAAAGACTAACAGAGGCAAACAGAAGACATGGAGAAACTGTGATATGCATCCCGGAAAGCAATGGGCATGCAACGTATAACTGCTTAACCAGCATTTCCTGAAACCCACGCAAATATACATGTTTAACCATTATAAAGCCATGCAGCCAATGCAGGGCTCATTAGTGGGACACATTAGGTGGACTAACCCATGTGTGCCCCAGAATTGTTTATTAAAATCATCCCTGCTTAATAATCAAATTGGCATTGATAATTGGGTTTGGCTTGATAATTGGCATTGATAATTGGGTTTGATCACAGTATCATCACAAAAATAGCACACCCACAACACAACATTAACTTGAACAAATCAAATTGGCACATAGAAACCAAATATTTACTCAAGCTTTCACATAACTGCAGTTTCTTTGGGTATTATCAGCTGTTACAACCAAGACAGCCTAATCAAACCAACAGAAACCATGTAGATCTTCAGTTACTATCAAGATGTCCACAGCAAAACCAAATAGTTGCTTTCACAATCAAGACTCTTCACAGAAACTGAATATTCTCCTTTTACAATTAACACCTAAACAGCTTGAATATATGCCTATAAGACACTAACAGTCCAGCATACACTCACCCTGCTTTATACAGTAACGACTTACAAGTAGCCAAACCACATGGACTGGTTCTCAAACCAGAAAAAGACAAAAAAAAACAAAGCATACTTTTTTATCAAAGAAAAAATTTTACTTAACAATTTATTTTAACCATTAAGGTAGGAGCACTTTATGCAGTGCTGGAGAAGACTCAGGATTTGTCCTCAGAGTGCTTCTGCCTATCAGTTATTTCAGAACTCTATATACACAAAATTATTTCTATATTTTTCTTGAAATGACAAGCACACTTCTTTTCTGGAACCTCACTGCATATCCAGAGGGAGATGATACCAAACCCACCCAGAGCCATTAAGGTGTGGACATACTCGATGGGTCAATATCAGTGACTTTATCTGACAAGATCATAAGGGTCGTTATCAGTATTTTAGTTGTTAATCTTGTTCCTACTACATTGCAGTTGACATTCCACCTCACCATTTACAAGTCACCATTTCATATTTCTACAATATTTAATCACAGAATCACAGAATCACAGAATCACAGAACAACCAGGTTGGAAGGGACCCATCGGATCTTCTAGTCCAACCTTTCCCATCTAACACTAAACCAAGTCCCTCAAGACCTCATCCACCCATACCTTAAACACCTCCAGGGAAGGTGACTCAACCACCTCCCTGGGCAGCCTATTCCAATGCCCAATGACCCTCTGTGTGAAAAACCTCCTCCTAATCTCCAGCCTAAATCTCCCCTGGCAGAGCTTGAGGCCATTCCCTCTTGTCCTGTCCCCTGTCACTTGGGAGAAGAGACCAGCTCCCTCCTCTCTACAACCCCCTCTCAAGTAGTTGTAGAGAGTAATGAGGTCTCCTCTCAGCCTCCTCTTCTCCAGGCTAAACAACCCCAGCTCTCTCAGCTGCTCCTCATAGGATCTGTTCTCCAGCCCCTTTACCAGCCTCGTCACTCTTCTCTGGACTTGCTCCAGAGCCTCAACATCCTTCTTGTGGTGAGGGGCCCAGAAATGAACACAGGATTCAAGAAGCGGCCTCACCAGTGCCGAGTACAGAGGGAGAATCACCTCCCTGGACCTGCTGGTCACACTGTTTCTGATACAAGCCAGGATGCCATTGGCCTTCTTGGTCACCTGGGCACACTGCTGGCTCATGTTCAGTCGGCTGTCGACCAACACCCCCAGGTCCCTCTCCTCCTGGCAGTTTTCCAGCTAGGCATCTCCCAGTCTGTAGCTCTGCATAGGGTTGTTGTGCCCCAAGTGCAGGACCCGGTATTTGGCCGTGTTAAACCTCATGCCATTGGACACTGCCCATATAGGAGTCTTCTTGTTCTCTGTCCCCCCTGTTCCAGCAGTATCTCTTCAATGTGTCAGTATGCAACCAAAGGGCTCTTCCTTAAAATTTCTTTGTTCCGGGTATTACCCATTTCTGACTCCTTAAGTTGTTTCTTACTCTGTATTGCTCTCTTTCTTAGCTTCTACTTAAATCTACTCTTACACTGTTTTAAGCTTTGCTCCCAATCTTCCTGCCAGACATCACCGAATAAACTTATATTATTCCCTTTTTATTGCACCAATGCCAATATATTCTCTTTAACCTTTTTTTTTTCTTTTTTTCCTTCTGCAGTACTGTCAGCCCTCTTCTCTGTCTCAATTTCTGATCCTTATCTCATGCAAATGATACAGACCGAAAGGGAGATTTTCACAGTCAGGGAAGAGAAGCAAAGGGGGCAGGAGGGGGTGGGGGGCGGGGGCAGGGTTATCCACAGCCACAGGGTTGTCCCACGATAAGCAGCCATGTCCCCACCTGTGATGTATTCAAGAGTTTAACTGATTATTAAAGTTCGATGTACACAAACACCCCTCCTGTTTTAAAAATTAATTTAATATGATGTTTCTAAGTTGTTCACTTTCAAATCCACAGTTTCCCGATGTTATGGAAATACAATTTATACACGGCACCAAACACACAAACAAGGCAATGCTATGCCTCAACACTCACACACAGCAGTTTTAACACAGAATTCCCGGGTAATCACAAAATCAATCACACAAATATCACTCAGTTAGGATTCCTCCAGCAGCTGCAAATATTACCTATGTAGCTAAGAGGTTGTGCTTACCCTTCTCCCACTTCTCACAGTCATTAGCAGGTCCGTCCTGGTTCCCAATTGGGATGCAGCAACAACCTAGCTTTGCTCGATTTACCCCTAAGTCCGCTAGTGGCCGCCCTATCACTCAGCAAATCCCCTTCAAACAGTCTGGCCGCTCTATTGGCCGAGGGCACCTTTCTCAAAAAAAAAGATTGTTCTTACCCTTCTCTCACTTCTCACAGTCATTAGCGGTATGTCTTGGTTCCCAATCGGGATGCAGCAACAATCTGAGGTTTGCTCAATCTACCACCAAGATCACTAGCAGCAGCTCTATCAGTCAGCAAACTCCTGGTATGTTGCTAATTGTTTCTTTAAGTACCCTGGCAGGTCCGAGTTGGAAAAGTCACAAAAGTAGTAAATGACTTTGTTGTGTTATGTTAATGAAGTAACTTGGAGATAGGGGCAGGAGTTTTCAAGCTAGCAACAATGTTATATGAGATGGGCAGTTGCCGAAAAAGGCTTGTTGCAAGGGCAGAAGTGACCAATCAATGTTTACTTGATGTTTTGGCCTGCTTAGACTATATAAGCAGCCAGTTGACCCTTAATAAAGAACTTCACCTGAAATCATATTGATTTGTTCGTGACGTTCACTTGCCCCCGCTGCGTTACTGGTCCCCCCTCTTCCTGCATGGGGTACGCCATGCTGCAGGCCAGACGTCTCTGCACACTTTACCAGCAGCCCCAGCCGTCCGTGGGCATCTCCAATGATTTACTGGCCTTCCCAAAACTTCCTAACCTTTCCAACTTTCCAGTACTCCTTACCCTTAGTTAAACATACCATTTGTCCACTGCTGCAGGCGATCTTTTTCTACCCTGTAGTGAACGGTTGGGAGAGATGTTCCTCCAAGGAATAAGCTTGGTGTGCGTCTAGGATGTCCGCTCCACAGTTGGTCCCACAGCCGGCAGAAAGGTCTCCTGCCTGGCTCACCAAAACTGACACGCCGAATAAAGACTCCATAACTTATAAAGTTATAAAGTAGGTATGTTTATTCAGTGCTGAGACGCACGGGAGCATCATTTCTCCAAAACAATGTGCGTACTCATTGTGGCAACTCATCTTGGCTTTAAACAGTAAACTGTTACATAGTCCAAAAACACCTACACATATTCATAATCTTTCTCCATTTCTTATTATAATGAGTTTGAGAAGAGACCTCTTCCTGTTTTCTGCCTGTGAAAGATTTTACCAGGGATGGGGGCAGCTGTCTTAACTTCCTTCTGCATCTGTGCTCTTAGGAATCCAGTCATCCTTATCAATGGTGTTTCCGCTCTTATCACAGGTCCAGATGACTTGTCCTGCTTATCAGAAATGTTCTAGCAACAGCCCCCCTTCTTACACAAGGCTTATAGAAATATGTTGCTTTAGCTAAACAACTGTCATCCTGTGTATTCTTTAAGCGTGCAGTTGCTTTGCTAAATTATTACTGTTCTGTTTACCCTGAAGTGTTAGTCCTTTCTTCGTTTTTATCTGGAGATGCTAAACAATGGTTATCCTGTTAGCACTTCCCCTAGCACCCAAATCAGCATTCATACAACAAAATCAGCCAGGACCCAAGAATTCAGGTTATTTTCATTCCAATTCAAGCAAGCCCTGTAAGCTTTCTCTGCTTTTGTAAAGATATTTGCATTATGTCACAAAATTTCCCATTGTTGACTCTCAGGTTTATATTCTTGGATCTAATTCAACCATTCAGCACTAACACTCAGTATATTTAAATTTCTGCTCTTACTAATAGCTAGTTACTTAATATGTATGTGGCACTTTTTTCATTACATTCACATAGCTACACCCTGAGGTGTAAAGCGAAACGTCACTACAGGAAAGACAAACCGTCCTTCTTGAAACTCTGTTCCTCCACCTGTCTTTCCATTTTCTCCTCTGGTTTTCACCGGTTGCTTTTATGTTCCAGTGAAACTGATATTAGGCTGCATGTTCTATGAAGTATGTCAAATTGCTAATCCACAAATTTCAACTGAGGCTGTGAAATCAGCAATAATATGCATGTATTTAACCAGGACCTTAAATTCTGCTGTAAAATTTCTTTTCTTTACCAAAATGTTGAGCACTAGATAATTGTGTATTACATTTTTATTTATAGCAAAATCATGTAATACCTGTAAATACTGTACTTAAGTTTACTGGACTGGTAATTACAATACTAAATATTTTATCAGTGACATCCCTCAAGCATAATTTAACAGTGAATCAGAACACAACATGTCTCAAAGATGAGATCATATCACATAGACTTTGATTTTCTATATGAGATCTTAAATCTCCCATGCTTATACAGTAAAAATAAGAATAAGCTAACAGTGTTTTCACTTACAGTATCTGAAGGGGGAATACAAGAAAGCTGAGGAAGGGATTTTTAAAAGGGCAAGCTATGATAGGATGAAGGGGAATGGCTTTAGGAAGGTGGAAGACTTCGCTTCACTCTGAGGGTGGTGAGGTACTGAAACAGGTTGCCCAGGGAAGTTGTTGCTGCTCCATCCCTGGAAGTGTTTGCCAGTTCCAAGGTCAGATAGGATGGGGCCATGAGCAGCCTGGTCTGGTGGGAGGTGCCCTGCCCATGGCAGGGGGTTTGGAACTGGATGATCTTTAAGGTCCCTTCCAACCCAAACCATTCTATGATTCTAATATACAGTATTGTTTATACTTAGTATTATTGCCTATGAGATTACCTGAATCATGACTAAGTCAGAATAAATTACCCGAAGCAGGAACTAAGTCAGAATAAATTTACTTTCCATCTGCTGCATGCATGACTGTAAGAGCAGCAGAAGTGTATTTAAAGAAAAAATATTTCAGAGCTTAAATAAAAAGAATTTGTTCACTTGACTGACACTCGGAGACTTTGAGTAGTGACTGAGAATCTTCCAAACTGTCTTCTTGTGACTGCTGTAGCCCTTCTTCCGAGTCTTAATTTTGGGGATGAGAGTGGGAAATGGATACTGTGGTGAGTTGCAATGTAAATCAGCATACCCATGTAAACATTTTGAACATAATGAAATCCACAGGGGAAAAAAACTAATCAAAATCTTACTTCTAGTTTTCTACTAGGAAGAACAAAGAAACTGTACCATTATCCAGGGAGATGAAAATGGATTTTTTTGACAAAATTCTTTATTCACACCTACAGTAACAACGGAATCAAATGCAGGAAGTTGATAGTATGATGTACCTTTCTTCTTTCAAAGGATGAAATGACAATACTATATTTGAAGCATAATGAGGATTTGAAACAGAGCGCTGGTTGAAGAGACTGAATCTTGCATGCAGTTAACAAGCACATACCCAGAACCGTAAGCAAATGCTAATTAAACTTGAGAAAATATCATTAAGGACAAGATATTCCAAGGCAGTATTATCCAAATTCTTCGAAACTAACTTAAAGGACAACATGGACTTCCAAAGGCTGTGTGGATAAAGCCCAAGAGAAGTCAATTCTTGAATTTAAATTCCAGTGGCCTTTGCCCTTTTGTATCAAGCAGGAGCTTCTTCCAAAAATAATTTCCTGAATGCAAATGACCTGTTACAGCACTTATTACTTGGGGTATAGTGTTCAAAGCAGAACCAAATCCTAAATTAGTTGAAGAACACACATGAAACTTGCAACATCTAATAATAGTGAAGCAAGTCTTCCATATGTTGTTATAAATTTCAGTCTGAGATGATTAACATGGCTCATAGGCTACTCTTGTAAGATGATAGAAGAGATATTTTTTGCTGCCTCTCCTGAGAGGATTAGTGTTTCAAAATTATTTCCAAACAAGCATCTTCCAAGTGGAAGGTATTTATCATTTTATTCCTCTCCTTAATAAAAATGTTATGAACACTCTTGTAACGGTGTTATTATGAACATCAAATATCATGACAGTATGATGTGATACGTGTGTGTGAAATAATATGTTATATTCATTAATGCAAGTCATTCATTTATCATTGTCATTATGTTTGAAATAGAGTGCTTTAATACTAACTTTGCAGGGAGTCTTCAAAGTAGATTCAACAGGTACATCTTCATTCAAAGTTTTTTGTACTTACAGTAGGTTTCTAGTTAGCATATCTTAGAATCATAGAATCATAGAATCACCAGGTTGGAAGAGACCCATTGGATCATCGAGTCCAACTGTTCCTATCAAACTAAACCATGTCCCTCAGGACCTCATCCACCCATGCCTTAAACACCTCCAGGGAAGGTGAATCAACCACATCCCTGGGCAGCCTGTTCCAATGCCCAGTGACCCTTTGTGTGAAAAACTTCCTCCTGATGTCCATGTTAAATCAATTCTGTCAAAAATCTTCACAAAAAATAATCTTACAAATCCCTTTGTTGATTAACATCATGCCCATAACAAACTGAGTAATTCTTTACAGCTGTAAAGCTGTAGTGTTCTGGGATCTTAGGGCTTTAAATTAGATATGAAGGGGGAGGGGAATAACATCAAGCTAGCCATTAACAAGCAGTGAGAGGATGGATGGCAGGTGTTAGGGAGGACACTTCTCTAGAACACCTTATAGGTAATAAAGGGTCCACTGGGAAGGTGATGCAACCTGCAGCCCAGCTGAAGTGCATTTACACTAATGCACGAACATTGGGTAACAAGCTACAGGCTATTCAGAAGTAACAGACCAGGAAGGTGGGGTGGAGGTGTTGCTCTCTATCTCAGGAAAGGGATGGAATGTGAAGAGCTGTTGTTGAATAGTAGCCATAAACAGGTTGAGAGCTTGTGGGTCAAAATGAAGGACAGAAGAACCTATGGGAATCTTGTGGTCGGACTATACTACAGGCCACCCAATCAAGGAGAACCAATTGATGAAGTCTTCTTCCTCCAGCTACAGGAGGCTTCATGCTCACAAGCTCTCATCCTACTCGGGGACTTCAACCACCCTGACGTATGCTGGAAAAGTAGCATGGAAAGCTGTAGGCAATCCAGGAGACTCCTGGACTGAATTGAGGACTTCTTAGTTCAGCTGATAGAGACCTCCACCTGAGGAGATGCAATACTGGACCTTATGGTCACCAATACAAGCAAACTCATCAGTGATATTAGGATCAGAGGCAGTCTGGGCTGCAGTGATGGTGCACTGGCGGAGTTCAGGGTATAGAGGGGTATGGGACAGATGAGGAATATACTTAGGACACTAAATTTCAGGAAAGCAGACTTCCAGCTCTTCGAGGAACTACCCTGAAGGATCCCCTGGGAGATGAACCTCTGTGACAAGGGAGTGGAACAGAGCTGGAAAATATTCAAGGATGCTTTCCATAAAGCACAAGAGCACTCAGTTTTTAGAAAATCAGGCAGGGCAGGGAAGAGACTGGTGTGGCTGAGTCAAGACCTGCTGGTTAAACTAAAGAACAGGAGGAAATTGCACAGGCAGTGCAAACAGGAACAGATAACCTGTGATGTGCATAGGACTGCTGCCTGGTTGTGTAGGGATGAAGTCAGGAAGGCCAAGGTGCAGCTGGAGCTAAACTTGGCAATGGAAGTAAAGAGTAACAAGAAGGGCTTCTACGGGTACGTCAATCAAAAGAAGAAGGTCAAAGAAAACATAACCCCACTGGTGGTTGGAAATGGTGATCACGTATCAACAGACAAGGAGAAGGCTGAGGTACTTAACTTTTTTGCCTCAGTCTTCACTGTGAGACCTCATCTGGAGTATTGTGTCCAGTTCTGTAATCCTCAACATAAGAAGAATATGGAGCTGTTGGAACAGGTCCAGAGCAGACCACAAAGATGATCCAAGGGCTGGAGCACCTTCCATATGAGAATGGACCGAGAGAGTTTGGCTTGCTCAGTCTGGAGAAGACAAGGCTCCAAGGAGATCTTACAGTGACCTTGCACTACCTGAGAGGAGCCTACAAGAAAGCTGGAGAGGGACTATTAATAAACATTTGTGGTGAAAGGATGAAGGAACGGATATAAACTGGAGAAGGGCAGATTTAGAAGGAAGATTTAGATTCCTAAGGAATAATTTCTTCACCATGAGAGTGGTGAGACATTGGCATAGATTGCCAAGGGAAGATGTGGATGCCCCATCCCTGGAGGCATTCAAGGCCAAGTTGGATGGGGCCTAGGGTAATCTGATGTAGTGGGATGTTCCTGCCCATGGCAAGGAGGTTGGAACTAGATGGTCTTGAAGGTCCCTTCTATGGTTATATGATTCTATGATCTTCTTTTAAGCATAGTAAAATGTGACTGGGAAAGCTCAAAGTGTCGGTTTGGATAAGGGGGAATGGTAATTTGGTTTCAAAATCTTAAAACTTGGTGTTTGACTCTAGTGAAATAAAAAATTCTGTCATTTATTTGTGCAAATACAAATTCATCTCTTTTTTGTAAGAAATCTTGCTCTAAAGAGTGACTATGACAAACTGAAGGAGCAATTTTCTGGATTGTTTGTGTGACTTTGGACAAATCAGTTCAGTATTTTCCATCCAATAGCAGTAAGAGGACTAATTGTTAAATGGAGACCTTATTCTTTCTATTGATACAAGTAGCTACCTGCCCAGAGAGTTATGGGTCATGCCCGCACCCCACAAAGCAATCCTGTGTTGAGACACTGGAGTCAGCTCTGAAAGAGCTGACATATCCCTACTGTCACTGCAAGACAGTCACACAGCACGGTATACTTACATGTGCCCAGCACTATACCCTAGTTTGTTCAGAGATAGTTCAGCTCCCTCTACTCAACCCTTTACTGCACGCATGTACGTTAAGCCTACATATTTTCCAAACTTTCCCACCTATTATTCCTTTCATTATCCCTCATTTTCCCATTGTTAAAAAGTAAATGCAATTTTCTACTTGGAGGATAGCTGTGAGAATGAAATTTATGCTGTTCCAAGATCCTGTGGCAATGAGACCCTCTTTAAGTGTGTAGGCAGCAAGGTAAGGAGACAGCAAGTGGTACAGGTTGCAGAAAGTAAGCAACTATTTAATCACTGATAGTTTGTGATACTATTCACAGACGAGCTAGAAAAAGTACTAAACATTCTTGTTTGGGCTGAAACTATTCATCTTCATTCATACTGTCTGATTCAGAAGAACTGAGGCTTGGAATGCTTGTCTGTCTGCATGTTCTTTTGACTCTTGCTGAAAAGAATTTGCCAGACCGTGTGTGTTTGTGAGCTCTTGGCTGAGACACTGAGCAACTCCTTAAGTTCACTACAGGCAGGCTTATTTTGGAGTTGAGTTTTGTTATGGCAGTTGCATGCAGTTGTTGGCTTCTCATCACAGAGTCAGTTCTTCACTGGATTTTTCCAGCTCATGAGATGTCACACCATATATAAGTGGGATGTTGAACTTTGAGCAATGCAAGATGAACAATGTTTAATTCAGACATCAAAAAGCAGACATGGGGTGAGAAGAAGAAAGAAGAGCCAGAAGGAAAGTGAGAATTGTTTCAAGTCAGTAGGAATGAATTTCCAATATTAAGATGCAGGGTTGTTGGCAGACCACCTGGGAGAAGATGGCCTTTCTGGAATTTTGGTGATCCATTTGTCTCTCTGAGATTATATTTGCTATATTAACTACTTGATCAAATACGGACTTGCTCTCTGTTGAATCTCTCAGTATAGCGTGAGTGCTACACAGACCATCCAGAACTAATACTTATTCCAAAAGAAATATTTTGCCATACTCATGATGTCCTCAAGACATTTTCCCCCCTAAGAAAAATTAATTGTGCTATATCAAAGCCTAATCTTTCCTCCTAAAATCAAACTGCAAAGTTAGGGGCAAGGGGGCCTATTTATATCACAAATTAAATCCCTTTTCTTCTTTGCCATTTTGCAGTTATAAGATTTCTATTTACAACTCAAAAAAATGTATCGTGTCTTGCTCTTTTATCTATATACTGTCATAAATCTCACTGCATACGAGAGATCTGTTTTTAACATTGTTCAGATGGAAACCTCTTTATATAGCAGAAAGGATATCTACTATTGGATAGTACTTTAGGTAAGATGAGACAATTAAGAAGATTTGAATATTGGCTAATACCTGTGCACTTCAAAATTCTTATGTGAGGTAATCATGATGATAAATCTTTGTCATTAAATTAGTCTTTTTTGAAAATTAATTTCAAATGCATCTTTTCATTTCAGTGATGGCTGAAGTGATTTTGTGACTTTATAAAGAATTTTATATGACATTTGTGTTGCAAAACGTGATGTTGGTATACGAGAGAAAGTACATAGGGTTTGATCTTGGCCAACGAGGCAATTTAGAAGCAATCATCAGCAGCAATAGTCTGATTCAGTCACCCATAAACCTCCCTGAGGGTGGCATACCCTCAGCATCCGTATGCTTCAATACTCTGTCATTGTCCTAATGTAGCCTCTGAGGGAATCTCTACGCCAGCTTCTCTTTAAGAGGTCTTCTGGCTCATTTTTTATTTGAAAAATCCATTTTTTTTCTGTGCTCAAAAGGAGCTAGGTTTTCTGCACTAATGCACTGACCAATTTGGACTGCACTACAAGGCGAGTCCTTGGTGGGCTCCCCATGGGCTGCCAGTGCTAGGCAGGCAGCTTAACAACAAATGAAATAAAAGATATCCCTTAAAGCGAGGGGGGATGCATGCCTGTTCTTAAGGAAAATTGAGAGCAGTGGACCAGGCTTTTAAAATAGCAAGAGACTTTTCAGCTGTTCCTGTGGCAGCTAGAGTCCCCCTTTCACAAGTTTGTCTGTATGGCTTCTTTTCTCAAGATTGAGAAACTGATCTTCTAGGCAAAGGTAGTTTGGGGAGTTGCTACAGGTGCTAGGAAAAAAATTGCCATCGCATATCATAAAGCACCCTCAGCCTTGTCCATAAAAACACATAGAGAGCACATTTCCAGGAAAATTTTAGTTCTTAGGGGCAGGTTGATGTCCTCTGAACAAAGCCGTGATGAAATAAAGTCATGGTCTGGCCCCCAGCCAACAGCCAAACAAGTTCAACTGTTATGGCAAGACTGGGTCCTTAAATCCCTCTTGTTTCTCAATTGTTTCCCTTTGTGTGGCAATTTTTATACAACTACTGATTCATTGCTGTCCTCAGAGCTCTTGGGTTATGGCGTGCCAGTGAGCATATACAATGTTATTTTGGGGGTTTGCCAGATAATATTTGACTGTCACAAAGCTATGATTTTCAGTGTAGAAAGAAAATGGTGTTGTTTGCAGCCTTGTGTTGCAGGGAAGCCTTATGTGTTGTATTGCAATGCACATCCCAGAGTCTGAGTTTATTCTAGAAGAGATCTAAATGCAAAAGATTTACCTCCTTTCTGTCTGGCTGGCTCCTCAGCTGACTGTAATGCTGGTGTGTGGCTTTTCAGCCTCAAATCTCTTTTGATCCTCTTTGCCATATTCTAATGCCTCATGTGTAGTTAATCCTCTCCACTGTGCTGCTCCTTCATGTATTCAGGGATGCAGTTTCCATGTCCTCCCATGCTTCATGTTTTATTGCTGTTAGACATTGATAAAAAAAAAAGATTACTTGCATATAAATTAGGAATATTTTTCCAGTTGGTATTGTATAATAATGTAAATAATATTTGGCATTTACTGTTTTCTTGGTTTGTGTTTTCTATCACTGCACACAGGGTAAAGAAGGATGGTTTCTGGAGTCTGTACACAAACCACACCTGAGTAGTGGGGTGGCTGAAGCCACATGTCCACATTGCCTCATATGGGCAACTCACTGCTATTCTTTTGCCAAACACAATCT
The DNA here is from genome assembly GCA_033558105.1 of Coccyzus lansbergi. Lineage (NCBI taxonomy): Eukaryota > Metazoa > Chordata > Aves > Cuculiformes > Coccyzidae > Coccyzus > Coccyzus lansbergi. The sequence goes on from JAUMJK010000478.1 coordinate 1,223,944, forward strand.
CCAGTTTCATATAAAGACTGAAGCAAAAGATACAGTTGCCTCTTTCCTAAAAGCTCTTGGGAAGTTTTATTGCTGCTATTGTGGTTTTCATTCACAATGAATGTGCAGTTCTGCTTTGGTGATTTAGTGCTCAGCTTCTCTTTACACCACGGAAGGGAGCCAACAATTAGAAAGGTTCCCTAAAAATCCCGTAGTCATTACTGTGGTGCCAAGATGAGCCATAGGCTTGAGACCAGTGTTTGTAATTCCCTGGAGAAAAACATTTACCACTCTGATAGCATAAAGCCCAGGTCAGGGCTCAGCACCATGGAGTGTTCATTAGTTGAAAGGGTCAACCTCCTCCTGCTGAAAGAAATTCCACTATTCTGGAAAAACTGTCATCTTGAATGAGAATTAATATGCTCATTTTTTTACATTTATTGGCTGCTTCTGAATTACTTGGTTGTCTGCTCTGCTGTTACCTGAAGATCCTGACTAGTCTGCCTCTGGGAAGCAGGGGTAATTCACAGAGTCCCAGGAAGCCAGCACTGCTTCCTCTTGCAAGGAGACACAATCTGAAAAGCCTCAAGAGGAAAGCATGAGGAAAGCATGAGGCTTTATAGCACAATAATCTTCGTGCTTTAGAGCAGCCCAGAAGAATCTAGTATGGTGAAACTACTTCCTATCAGCCCAAATTACCATAAAAGTCTTGAATTTTTAAGTATTTTTCTTAGTTTAAAACCAATTTTTATTCTAGTTACATTTCTAGAGCATATGGTGCATATAAAACAAGGCTTTATGTTACAAAAGCGTATCAGTTGTTTGAAGGAAGGAAGGATACACTTGTAAATGGTGTGCTTCATAATCCAAGTCAATTAACCCCATTCTTTCTGTAACAGATATAATGGTTGGTATGATGTCCTCCTTCGGTCCTACAACATTTTTCCTTACATCTTTAGGCCAGCTCTAGTCCTGCCTTTACCTTACTATGTGTGGGCTACAATGAAATTGTCTATTTGTATTGAAACAGTGCTACAAAAGATGTAACCTATGTCACATAGCTATGTTTCAGTGATTAATATTTACTCCGTCTTCTTAATGTTTCTTAATAAATAAAGGTATAAGATAAGAGAGGTATGAAATTGATGGAGAATGGAAAAGAAGAAACTTATTACAAAACAGGCATCAGTTTTCTGTCTAAAAAGCAGAAATAAGGAAAACATTTCAGGCCTTACCTTGCAGAAAACAGAGGACAAAAACCTCCATGGGCCATTTCTCACTTAAAGCTCTCTTGTAAAATCTGTCTTGTCTGTTCTACAAAAAAAAATATATTTTCTTAATGGGGTCATTTTAACAGTATGGCAATGAGATGCAGTATGATGTTATTTCTGGAAAATATTACAGGTTTTAATCAAAAAATCAAAAACCATTTTGTGAATTAACTCTTGTTTTAAAGATTCTTATAATTGCCTAGAATTCCACTACAAATTTTCTATTAACTTCTGGCTTAACAGCTAACAGACATTGGAACAGAAGCATCCAAAAACTGTTCTATTCAGCTGGCTAAGAATTTGTACTGTATAGAAACGTAATTTAGTTTGTATCCCCTCTTCTGGTTTCCTCTTTTTTATTACTGATGACTATAGTTCTCTGGGAGAAAAGAATTAATACCCCTCATAACATCTCATTTTATTTGAGCAGAGCACTTTTACAGGGGTATTTCACCCTTTTTTTAGAAAAAAAAAACCCAAACCAAATAACCTATGTCTTTCCCAATATCCCATTGTGATCACAATGAAGACTGATGATAAGAGTTAACTGTTCTCACATAATTCTAGGAATTCATTCATGTGTATGAAAGTCTATGAATATACACATGGTCCATGAGCTTTTTCTCCTATGAACTATAGCAGTATATGTGCATCCAAGTAACAAAATCCCCACCCTTATATTAATAGCAATGGTTAAACATTAAATATTCACAATATCTTCATACAAGAAAGCTGGAATCAGACTTTACATTTATATTCTAAATTCAAAGCTAAAGGTTATTAAATCTTTTTTTGAGAGCAGGAGGATGAGATGTTCCAAAAATAATTGTCATCTAGAAATGGCTGTGCCATAAGGTTTGGAGCAAATGTGCAACTACTGTCACATACTTCTGGTAGTAACAAAGTTGAAAACTAGGGCAGCCTTGAGTGATTTCTGCGGCATATGCCTGAGCATACTCTAATCACACTTGTTCTTAATTTTAATCAACCTGGTACCAAACATCAAGGAAATATGTTAAGAAAATAGGAGCTTTGAGAAAAGGCTCTGGGAAATCTCAGTTGTGTGCAGAATACAAGAGCAATGCAAAATGAAACAAGCATTAGGTAAAAAAAGAAAAAAAACATAGCTGAGGAAAGGAACCTGTTTCCCATTAACAAAGTATTTGAAAATAGAGCACTTATTTAAAAGGCAGTTACTTACTCTATAAAACTGTTTGTTGCAGTGAAGTACACCTGTACTGGGGCAGACAGTACCTGTCCTGGATTCCCTTCTTTAACTTCTCAACTAAATTAAAAATGTGTGCCTCAATCCAGCCCTCCCTAATACAGGTGTATGCATGTATGGTAAAACAAAAATTAACTGAGAAAATGGAATAAGTATGAAGTTGCTCAGACAACAACCAAAAATTAGGGTCTGAGTTGGCAGTTGGACTTGGACAGATCCAATACTCCTCCATGGAGTTTGGTAGCCCTTTCTGAATACCACATCCCATGTCAATTGGTTCTTAAATTAAGCACTGTTTGGGAAAGAGAATTCTTCTTTTTTTGCTTTGTGAAAGAAAAGCAGGGAGAATCTGACTTGACACTGGTAAGTGTGCTGGACTGACAGACTGGCTGCAGCACTCAGCCAAAATCAGAGCATGTGCAATCTTTTGTCTACCTGGCCAACCACACAGCATAGGTCAGAAAATGTGGAGGGAAGCTGAGACTATTGTAAACTGGGCACAGGTGAAATGGGAGGCAGCTGAGATATCGCCAAGCAGACAGGGTTATGAGTAGTACAGAAATGAGTGGAGAGCATTGTGGGTTTATGGGACATGGAGGAATTGAAGACTTGGAGAGGGAATGGTTTACAGACATGGAGAAGTCAGGAAGGGTAGCGGGTGGTAGGGTGAAGACAGGAACTGTGAAAGTATATCAGAAGGAAGAGAAACCATATTTTACTTATTCTTTTACCATTGGACAAACTCATTAAAAATTTGCCATCTGGTACAGAGGTGGAGATTGGTAAGTGACAAATTTTGTACCAAAAGTAGTAGTTCAGCAATTTCTTCCCATAGTTCCTCTCAAACTTCACCACAGCTGTTATCTGATCTTGTAATGTCCATGATTCAATTTGTACCATTTTCCTCCCATTGCAAATGTATTTACACTGTATGCACCTTATTATCAAAAGTGCCTGTCTCTCTCCAGGGACATCCAATGAGTCGTCCCTCACTGAAAACACCTGAAAACAGAGCAGTGTGTGCCATGCATTTAGAGGGTTTAGGTTATATTACAGGAAGTTCTAGCAAACTCTAAGTAAATAACTAATAAAACTAGCTAATAAAATTAATACAAGATCTTACAACAACATCAAACTTGTTTCAAAATTATTTCTTCCAGATGGAGAGTGCCCTTGTCATGGTATAGCCCTACCCAGCCAAATTCAGCAGCTAAGACTGTGCAGTTGAGCCTGCAAAACCCCTTCTGCCCCACACTCTGCAGGGAAAGGGAAGAAGGAAAAGAGTGGAAAAGGACTTACAGGTTGGAAACCAGAACTACAGCTTTAATGAAACGATAATGATAATGATAACAACAAAAATAATTAGAAAGTAATAAAATATACACAAATATATGAGATCGTGACCTACACCCCTTGATGACTGTACGTCACACAAATGATGCAGAGTAGACACTACGGAATGGCTAGAAGGGAGCTGGACTCAGGAACTGGATTCAGGAACACACAGATCTGGGTTCAGAAGCAACCAGAAAAACAATGTCCTTGCTGGATGTCAGCCATTGCAGAAGAGAGACACTCGTGATCTCTGAAGTTTATGCTGAATATGACATATATGAGATGGAATACTCTGTTGGTCAGTTTAGAGTCATCTGCCATATTTGTCCCTCCTCACAGGTGCACCTTGCCAGCTTGAGGATGGCCTTGGTTAAGTACAAGCATTGGCCTTTTTGCATACCATGCTAACCATGTAGTTAGCTTGCAGAGAACAAAGTTACTTACAGCAAGTGAGTTAGTCACTATAATTTATCTCAGACTACAACCCCATTAGGAAATTGCTTTCAGCCACTCAGACTGTGTAGTGGGGAGTGCAAGAGGCAGCACAATCTGGGCAACTGAGTCCCAGGAAAGTCTTTTGTACCTGTGTCCTCCCAAACCAGTCCATGTGCAGCATGGCCTCCTGTGTCCTGGCAGAAGTAGGGTACCCTGGGGATCTTATGGCCCCATTCCCTGGGCAATTCCTGCACCTCTGAGGCCTCTGTGCTGGGGCTGTGGTACCTCAGATTTGGGCATTGTGGTGTGCAATATCACTGCACCCGTGCCTGGACCTTTCACATTGACACGTTTTACTAAATATTTCAGTGACTACCTAGTGAAAGTAATTTCAAATGGATGCTCTGCATTTGAGGAGACTGACTGCTTTGCTTAAGCCAAACATAATAAGCTGTCTTGCATACTCCACAGCTAATAAAATATTAAATACATTTTGGCACCCAGAAATAAATACTAGCTCAAAATCTCACCACACAGATCTCTGTCTCCTTAACTCCCTGTTCCCTCCAGCTTCACACTGAAGTGCTGCTGCTCAGACTGAATTGTTTGTTGTCAGGTCATGACATGGGGAGGCATGCAGGGCTCAAGTGCCATACGTAGTTGTCTTTTAGGATGTAATGATGCAGTCAAATTGGGCACTTCTGAAGTAGTTGGAGTCATGCAAGAAGCACATACCTGAGAAATGGCCAACCTACCTCTCGAAATTCCTCATTAAGAACAACACTCACTTAAAAGTTGAAGTTAAAAGTTGAGTCTTGAGTTAGAAAACAGGCTAGGGAAAAAAGAGAGCACAGTAGCCATAAAGTGCTACAAAGATTCTCATAATTTAGTTAGGAAATTTTTATTTAAAACTAGTTTGTATAGCTTAAAATCACTTCTATAATAATACCACTGTGTTAATGCAAGGTAATGATGCCTTTCCACTACTCTATCCTGTTTTAATCCCAGGACTATGATTTTATTTCATTTGCTCCTCCATATACCCAGAGACAAACTAAACCAGCAATAAAAACATCTGACAAAAATCTATCCAAGTCAGTGGGTACTGAGTGGCTCCTTGAAATCAAAACATGTAGTGCTGCTGTATTTAATAGGCTTTGGGACAAGTTTCTAAAACCTGCTTCTGCAAACACTTGCTTACATGCACTTAGCTCCCAAGCAGATGGCTCCTGGCTGGGGGACTTATCACCCCAAAATCATGCATGTGAAGAACTAGGGCCAGTGCTGGTCCCTGTGGTTGCCTGCCCTGGGAACTACTGTGAGGAGGTTGGCAGGGAGAGTCTGGCTTAACCCCTGTCCTCTCCCTTTGGTCTCAAAGGGCAGCACAGTTCCTATTAGTGCTTTGATGAAATGATGAAGCAAACACAGCACATACAAACCTCGCACACAGCACTTGTCAGCTGAATGCTTTCAATGGACCCTGGAGACAGTAATTAGTTGGTCACAGGAGCTGCAAGAAGGGATCCTTACACATAAGGATTCTGTTTGTGGAGGTGTACAGCTGCCCGCTCCCTGCCCCCAGCTCCCTAGGCTAGGAAATGAAGGCTTTGCTCTTCCCAGTCACAGAGTGGGCAGTGGGGACCAGAGGGATGCAGTCTTCTGTGCTTGTCTAACCCCATGCTCAATGCAGCCCCTTCAGGACCTGGTAACAGAAGTGGAATGGACTAAGTCTGACCCAGCAGCTACACTTGCAGTAGCATTTTTCTTGCCTGATGTTACCCGTGTAGTGTTTTGTTTGGTTTTAATAGTGTTGCAATAAATTCCTTGGCTGGCTCATACCTAACTGGAGACATGTTAGAAACATACTTGACAAAAACCCTTCTGCATAAATACACAGGAGGACTTAGAACAGGTGTTTAAAAAGGAGTGCTTCCACTACAGAAGTGCATGAGCGCAGTGTCAACCCCTGCAGCAACCCTGGCTTTTCTCCTTTTGTGCAGAAGGGACCTGGGCCAGCGTGAGCCTCAAGTCCTAAAGCTGTTGCATGTCCTGGGGTGCTGTTTTCCAGTCCCAGCCAGGTGTGAGCACTGCAGCAGTCTCTTGCAGGCAATACGCAAGGTGTGCCTTTTGCAAAGGCTTTGCTGTCAAGCCAGCTCAAAGGCAGGAATGCTTTGAGATATTCATTCACCCCTGTTAAGAAACGTTTTTTTAGTTTTAGCATCACTTTTCTTTTAGAAAGACTAAAAGTGTTATTTCAGTTCGTTCAGGTGCTTTGTCGGGGAAGTTTTCTTTTAGGTCAAGGGCATTTTTAGAAAAGCTTTGCATTACCTAGTGTTTCTCCGTAGCGGTGCACGATTTGGTGCTCATTGTCAAGACAAAACAGGAGGAACATCATCCGGGCCTCGCACCTCTCCTTTCCAAGGGCTTTCTCCCCTCCAGCTTCCCCGGAGCATCCTCACCGCCGGCTCCGAGCGCGCCGGTGTTTCCGAAGGGCTGAGCCGCCCGCGCGATGTTGACAGCCGTGAGCTCTCATAGGGCAACTCCGACCTTCCTCATTTTCACGGCGGAGAAGCCAATGGGAGGCGGCTTTCCTGGGTGGCTGATGTTATATTCCCCCCCGCAACCCCATTTCTTCGTAATTTCGCGTCGCAGGCCCCACCCCGGCGGCGCTCGGCAGGTCGGAGCGGGGCGGCGGGCAGCCCCGCCGCGCTGTTGGGATGGACTTTGACGGGGTTTTCGTCTCCTCGCCGCTTCCCAACAGGATCCTGCGGGACGAGGGCCTGACCGTGCTGGTGCCTTCGGAGGAGTTTCTGCCCCAGGGAGGGCGGTGGGCGCCCCGTTCCGGCCGTCCCCGTGCTGGTATGGCAGGCGGGGACACCCCGCCCCGCTGCTGCGAGAATGGGAGGCGGGTTCGGTGCGGGAGGGATGCGCTGTGACCCCTCGCGGCGTGCGGTGACCCTTGGCCGGGGCCAGCGGTGGCCGTAGGCAGGACCGACGACGTGAGTTTATGTTGTGGAGGAGCGGAGGAAGCGCAGGGATTCGAGGTGGGGTTCCTAGGACAGGCGGTGGCGAATGCCTCACTCCTCCCATTTTCTCAGAGTGAGGTTGCTAGCAACGAAGTCCTCCAAACTGAGCGAAAGAGGTACTGCTCCAGCTGGGCATCACCTTAGAAGAGGGGTAGCGCCGTGTAAAACAACGTGAGGGATGCGGAACGGTAAGGTAAAAGGCATGGCTGCTTCTCTATAAGCCGTTTTCTTGCTGCGAGGAAGATGCGAAACAACTGTATTTGTTGGATGAGGCTGTGTGGGGATTTCTTGTCTACCCCTGCTCTGCTACAAGTTTTTTTTCCAAGCTTCAGCACAAACCCATGTGGGAAAGGTTACCTTGATCTACCATGTTGTAAAATACAGATTTAGGAGTGTAAGATCAGCCATGGCAGAAGCTGTAAAACATTTAGAAATATCTCCTGCTTTCTCACAGTTCAGGAAGTAGGAGTCTAAATTAGGTTTCTAAATATAGTAGGTTTTGGCGGGGGGAAAGGGAAGAATACAGGGATTTATACTATAGTCTTAAAGTGGCATTTTAAACCTTCAAGTACGTATAAATTAGTTTTCTTCTGAACATGACGTTCTGCTGAGAAAATTCATTCTTTAAAATCACTTTGGTTTGTACCAGACATAGTGGGGGTGGGTTCGTGCTTCATAATGCTCACATCTCTGAGTACCAGTTGGTTCTGTGCGCAGGGTCCTGTGGCGAGAACCAGTAGTGCTGCCAGGTTGTGTGGGGCACAATGGCCTTGACATAGGCTTGGCCACCTGACTTCTTGGGTGCAAAGGTGCAGCTCCATGGAAGTAGAAGCTGGCATGTTAGGAGTGATGAAAATTAAGAAAACAAATGCTGGGGAGAACCATGAAACAGTCATTTTTAAGGCTGATGCAGTTCCATTTGCAATTCTGAGTAGCTTATGTACAGCTGGAGCATCTGGTCAGTACCCCCTTACCTTGGTTTTTTTGCTTCTTGGCTGGTTTCTCCTAATTGTTAGTAACATAGTTGTGATTTTAAAACATGGGACAGTGTATTCCTCTATGTTGCTATGTAAGACATGGGAAAATGGGTCTTCAGTTGCATTCTGTTTTCTGATTTCCAGTTTTACAATTAGTTACTGTATAAGGAGATTAAAGAACACAGTGGGGTTGTGTGCTGCTTTTCTTGTACTCTTCTCTGGTTCATCTTAAGCAGATGCTGGCTATCTCCTTCCTTCTGGCTTTCGTTTGCATGAATCCAGTAGAGTCTTCGCCTTTGTAAGGACATTGTGAAGCAAACCAGTGTGCCTCATTCATATCTTATGATCTACAGCTCCATATGTTCACAGTTGAATCTTGTGACAGCTACTACAGTAAAATGCAACCCTGTCAGACTAAGATACTGATCCACTGTTTTACCTGCTGCTGCTCATCAGTTCTTGCTGGCAGAATCCCTAAGCTGGGCAGCAGCCAGTGACAATAGAAGGAGGGGCTTTCTTGCTTGTAAAGATTTGTTCATTGCTGTTTGTCATCTGTAGCAGTCTGTCTTTGGCTGGCACCTGTAGAGGACAGTGAACAAGGCTAGATCCTCAGTTTCAGCACAAGTATAAACGGCTTGATGTCTAGTGTGTTCCTGAAGGTGGGCTGTTGATAGGTAGGCTGTAACTCCACAATTGACTTACTGGGACTGAAGTTCTGTGCTATATATGGGAAAATACAGCCTTCTGCTCTACCTCATTCAAAACAGCATCACAGTGTTGTAGTAAACCAATAAGCTGTTTCATTTTGATCCAGTGCCATGCTTCAAAGCAGTCTGACCTTGGTATGGGACTCAGCTGGTCTCTCCAACTTGCTTTTTCCCAGCTGTAGATTTGCAGCTAATGTATATAGAGGGTAGGCTGATAATTTTAACAGCAGTGGGCTTTGAGGAAAAATACATGGAACCATTATCTTTCTAAGTTAGGCAAGGCAATGAAACAGCTATAGGTCTATGTTGCAACTTCATATCTATTTGTTATGTTTTGTCTTTGATTGCTCAGCAATTCTGAGTGTTATTTTGTAGTGGGTCTGGGTGCCTAAGAGAGTTTCAGACCCCTTCCATGACCACTAGCTTTTCTCTCCGATTTCTGTAGCTGAATCCCTTCAATTTTTGCTAAACTTTCTGCAGAGTTTCTGAGCAACTCTGCATCTTCCTCATGACATTTCTTCGACAACCTTGCTAAGGCAACTCCATTGGTCCATTCTTACTCTTCCAGAAAATAGGCTTGCATAAAGATTAGGCATCCCACGCTTGTTTGTGTGAGGGAAAGTCATTAATGTCTCTCCCTTGTGTATGGCCTGGCAGAGAGTCTACAGAAAAAATGTCTGCTTGCTTTTATTCTGAGACATTGTGGGAAAACAACACTAGGAATTGAGAAATCAAGCAGAATTAATGCATTGTACATATTTTCCCTGAAACGGTAGCACGTACAGTTGCTTGAATAAGTAGCTAAGTTAAACCAGAGCAGAACCTGTAAGAAGTTCTCAGCATCTCCTTCCCCTCATCTTCAGGCTGCCCTCTGTGCTGCATTCAGGTCTGGTACTGATGGGAGGGAGGATTTTGGGACAGGCTGAGTACAGTTTCACTTTCATGAAATCAGACAGCTACCAAGCACACCACGTTCTTTACTTTTAACAAGACTTTTTTTTTTTCCTGGATAAAAACTAATACTGTCACTGCTGAGGACTGTACCTTACTGGCATTGCTGTTTTCTGAACTACTGGTATTCTAACCTAAAGGCTCCTTTCTGTACTTCACCTTTGCTGGCTATATCAACTGCCCTCTTTTTGAAAAGCCTTTTAAACTAAGCTAGAGGTAATGCCTGATTCCGAGGAGAGTGTGTGTTGTTTCCCCATTCAGCCACAAACTGAGGTAGAAGCCTGAAAAAGTTTTATCTACAAGTTTTATCTATGCTGGCCATGGAGGCAGGAGGGAGAGTAACCCAAGCCTTTGAAATTCCAGCATATACAGTGAGAGAGATAACCTGGAGACTTTCATTTACGTGCTAATCCTTCAAAACGCTTGTTTGGGTTTCTACATCCAGCTCTTTCCAAACTGTAACTCTTATCCCTTATTGACAGTAAGTGTTTGGAAACGGAGAGGAGAGCCCTTTGAGGATTGAGGGTTCCATTTTTTCTCTCCAATGCTGGAGCGTTTTCGGTGTGCTTAGGTATTTCAGTGATTTCCTGAGATAGCTGGATCTTGGGAATCATGCTAGTCTTAAAATAGCTCTAGGTTTTTAAATTTCCTTTTCCTACAATTAGAAGGAGACTTTATAATAAATGTTAATTCATTGGGCCTGCTCTGTAGGATTTGCAGAAAACTGGATGTTAAGGAGAGGCAGAAGTATAAAACCGGTGGATTGGCATGCTTTGAGAGCCCCTGCCTGGGGCTGCTCTGCACAGGGAGCCTGAGTCCTGCAGTGATGGAGGTGATGCTGTGCACCAAGTGAATGATTCATCCCTCTAGCATTTATGTGGTATTACTTGTTCAGAACTGCAGAATATACAAAGGCATAATACCATGTCCTCATGAATAACATCCCACCTTGTTAGGGAGAGGAAAGGCAGATGTGTGGTGTCCTGGGTTTCTGTTTCTCTCCATCATTACATAGAGGATGTAAATATCTAACGTGATTAGATGCAGTTCAGAGGGCTGGATGCCTAAACGCTGTTTAGTTTACCTCTGCCTTCAGTTGCCCACCTTGAGTTTGAATATCTGAGCTACAAAGAGTGATATTTATTGTTCCCAGGATAATGACAGCACAGTGGTTATCTGACTATTCTTTCAATGTGCTTGGAAGATAAAGGTCCAGGTCTCAGCAGAAGCTCTAAGAGGAAGAATGAAAAACGGGAAAACTTTTAAGCTTAGGCAAGAGATGGGGTCCTCCAGATGCTGGCATACTACCCTTCCAGTATCCTTGCTGAAGAATCATCCTTAACTGGACTTGCAGTGAAGACGACTGGCATCCTATACACATGCCTAAACAGTTGCTCCATTGTATACGTGGGATCACGTGCTGTATATAAATTGTTGCAGCCTGGCATTCAGTTTCATTTCTGAAGTGCTATACCATTCATTTACTTATCACAGAATCCAATACTGTGGGTGAATAGGCAAGCAGGTTCATCTGACTTTGTGATAATATGCAACTTTGACACCTTCACGAGTGCTAAGTTTTATTTTTTGGGTCCCTTTGCAGAGTCCCAGTTGTAAAGCTGTCTCTGCAAGTCTTGGGACAAGCAGGACAACGTGCTAAAAGCAGACACATTATTGGTAAGTAGCATACTAAGCTTCTCTTTTGGATACACAGGGAAAAACTAAAAGCCTCTCTGGCTGGAGGAGAATTTCAAATTTCTATTTACACCTTAAAGTTTGAAAAGTGAGGAGCCTGGCTCTGCCACAGCAGAAATTATTCACTGTCTTCAACTGGGTAAAGCTGTATTAAGCTATTTTGAAAAGTATGACTTATTTTTAATCTGCTGACTGCTAGAATAGAAAGTGTTATGGAAAGCAATTCTTTGCAGTATAGTGTTGGACTTCAAGGAGACTTTTAAAAGGGTTTCATAGATGGAAACCATTTAAGTGGTAGCAGCAACTTATTAGCCTGTGATAGCTAGAGATACTGTGTAACAGCACAATTCTTTCTCTTATCATATGAATATATATGAATCATATGAAGGTGTATCCCAGAGACAGGCTGAACTCATATTTATCCTTTTGTGATTATTTCTTATTGACCTTTGTAATACCTTAAAAAGTCTTATTTGTTTAAATTAAACTATGGTTATATTAATGCTTCCACCTCCATCTTTTATATTGTATAATAGTGAATTACAGGCATCTTTCTACTATTCTTTTTTTCCCTTCAGCGGTTAGAAATGAACTTACCTTCGGAGAAAATAATTCACCAGGCTGGCAAAGAGACTGCTTAGCCCTCTCATGCAAGGTGAGTTCAGCTATGTGATAAAACTCCCTCGATATTTTCTCTCCTCTTGTCAGGGCACAGACGTAGTAAATAATACAACATTAATAAGTAAATGATACAACATCTGAAGTTCAGGAGCTTCCAGTTCCAGGGATATAGAAGGAAATTGAATGTTTTTCATCTTAAAATAACGCACAGCTGTTATGGTACTGAAGTTAAGTGAGATATTTAAAAGCATATTGACTATATGTCTACTGTCATCTAGCACAACTAGGAAATTGTATTCTTAAGATTAATGAAATCAACATTTCACTCATTGTAAAATCAGTCTTGAGAAAGAGGGTATGTTAATGTTTTTGATGCTGTTGCTGGTAGTGTAACAGAGCAGGCTACACCTGCCTGACCTATGCCTGCAACTAAGCACAGCAACTTGTCGCATGAGGAACTGCATCTGCAGAGGTTTAGACGTGGGACTCAACTCATCTACGCAGTGATTTCTGAAACACAACTGGCAATAGATTAAAGCTTGGACACCGAAAAAACTGACTCGTCTCAAACAATTTTGCCTTGTACAGTTATTGAATCAAAAATTACACCAGGAATAAAATGAACTTTTTTTTGTTTCCTCTACGGGTGTGATCACTGGGAAGAAAGCTAGAGATTTTAAAATCCCTATTCATCTTAACACTCTGGATAGTTAGGTGGAGAGGATTTAAACAGTGTTTACACTGCAGAAACAAGCAATGGTTGTCATAAAAACAGAAGAGCAGTCAGAAGATTGAAGGCAACTTCATCTGTGATCATTTGTGTGCCAACTATTGTTAACTCAAGTGGAGCAGGCAAACTATAAAACTTACTGCAGTGAATTGGAAAGTACTGCACTCCATAAATAAAGAAATGAGCAACAGTCAACAATTTAAACTAAGGTCAAAAACTTTGCTTTTAAGCTCAACTAGTAATCAATTTAGAACAATTTAGTCTTGCATGCCTTGCTATCTAATAGTTTTATAGCTCCCCTCCTTCCTCTGTCTAGGACTGGTGCATGCTGCAGCATGTCGTTATGCACAAAGGGAACTTACTGAATTTTATTAAAGTGATTTATGAATATTTCTCTACAACATCAAAATATTCTGATAGAATAATATAAAGATATGCAAATGTCTGTTCATGGTTTCAAAAGCCATTTAGGTCTGAATTGGTTGGACTGGATGATCAGTCCAATGGATGGACAATTGGATGGACAGTCCAATGGTTGGACTGGATGATCCGATGGGTCCCTTCCAACCTGGTTGTTCTATGATTCTATGAATTCCTGCCAAGAACATCACCCAGCACTTCTGAATGCTGGCATTTCAGTTCTTCAAACCATTTTCTAACAAGTAGTGATGTTTTTATGAACCAGCAGAAAGAGAGAAGCTTATCACAGTGGACCTGGTTCTCATGAGTCAGCTGCTGGACTAGGGATGCCCCATCCTACCTGTAAAGCAAAATCTGCCTGCATAGGGGATTGATTGCCTCTGTACATACTTGCCTATGATCAGGTTACAGATTGGAGCCTCTATTTCCACCTGTACATACAGCAAATAAATAAAGCTTAACATCTTTGCCATGATTATGTTTTCAAAAGCTGTTTCCAAAAAAAATATTTACCTTTGGCTAACCTTAGTACAACGTCATTGGCTGAAGCTGTAGGGAACAGCTGGTTTCTGTGCAGCACAGTTTTTATTTTGGCTGGCTGTCTATTAACTGATAAGTGGGAAAGTTCATGCCATGCAAAGTCAGGCATATAATGAGATACTGTTTTGCCTACAGAGAGAAACTAGCCTGGGAAACAGCTTTGTAGGCTAAGAAACAACATATACCAGAATTTGGGGCTGACCAATTCTGACTCTTAAGGAGCTGGGCAGAAGGACCCTGTCAGGTGTTGTGTTCCTCACTCCCTTCCCTAGATCTTGAATTGTACTGCTTTAGTAAGAACGGTACTCTAGCCCTGTCAGAACTGCCTTCAGCATAGCAGTCTGCTGCTGCTTCTCCTAACCTCTGAAGTGAAAAAAACAAGGAGCAGTTCTTGTTTCTTGTGAATACCTTCTAGTGACTGTGTGCTCAAGCTTCCTTGAGCAATAGCAAAATGACACCAAGTATTACCGTCACTCCTGCCTGAAGGGTCTGCAACAGCCATGACACAAAGCTCATGTTTGGTGGTGGTTGCTTCTGTGGGGTGGTTTGGGGTTTTCTTTTTATTTTCTTTAGCAGCAGCAGTCACTGGAGTTAAACAGTGTTTGTTTACAGATTCAGGAAAAGAGCACTGCATTTTCAGTTTGGAAGAAACAGATTTTTGTTTGTTTAAGACTTTCACACTTCTAGATTACAGCATGTACTGAACACTGCATTCAGAGGCAACTTGAATTCAGGTCAGGCTTTGCCTACTTGTAGTAGATGGATGTTACTGATAAAAACATTTTACACAGACCATGGAGAGATTTATTAAGGTTGTTTCTACAAGTGTCTGTACCGAATTTAGCTTTCCTTGGAGCTCACAGAGAATGGCTAACTATTGCATTTATATGAAATGCTATTTTGACAGAGTTCTTCAGAAGTAAAGAAGCACAGAAGGGAGACATTCTGGTCTTTGAAAATAGCTGGAACCACTGGAAAGCAAAAGCAACACTGTGTATCAAGCAAGGAAGCCACTTCCTGGTTATCAAAACATGCTGTTGAACTGAATTTTGCAGCTGTGTTTTCAAATGTACCATGGGATGCATCAAATCCAGGCATGCCTTTACAGATTCAAATGCTATCCAGGATGAAAGGATTGGGGAAGGTAATGAAGGATGCACAGGGGAGAAGTCTTCACTGATAGCAGTGAAGACGGATGAGAAAGGTCCATCAAGCACTATAGTGCTAGACTATGCACACCGTCTCTCCCGTGAGATTCTTGATCAGGCAGTGAAACAGTGGGCAGTAACTGAAAGCAAATACAGTGACATCCCTTATATTGAAAGTGATGTGCCCTGAGCCCTGACTGGTAAGGACTGTCTTCATAGTAAGTGTCATGTCTGTTGAACCGTTTGTATTTGGTACTAGTGCAAATAAAGGAAAATCAGCTGTGCTTTGAACATCAGGCCACTATATGAATGTATTTACAAGGAGAGGCTGAAAAAAAAATTGCCTTTTAATCTGTATTGCTAAGAAACTCATTGGATTACAATTTAATCTATTAATTAGATGTCATTTGTTATCAGCCATATGTTGAGTATATTCTGTCTTTGTACGTGTTGAATGTGATCTGAAATTAGCATTAAGACAATGAGAAAAATGTGGCTGCCCTACAACTTGTCCAAGCACTGTCACTGAGGCCCCAAAGGTGGTCAAGTACAAAGCATAGATTACTTACATGTACTGCATAAAAAATCAATGGCCTGACTATAGATAATTTGTCCATGTTTTTCAAAAGTGAAACCAAGGTCTACATGTATCAGAAACGGTGTGACCAGCAGGTCCAGGGAGGTGATTCTCCCTCTGTATTCAGCACTGGTGAGGCCGCTCCTTGAATATTGTGTCCAGTTCTGGGCCCCTCACCACAAGAAGGATGTTGAGGCTCTGGAGCAAGTCCAGAGAAGAGCAATGAGGCTGGTGAAGGGGCTGGAGAACAGAACCTATGAGGAGCGGCTGAGAGAGCTGGGGTTGTTTAGCCTGGAGAAGAGGAGGCTGAGAGGAGACCTCATTACTCTCTACAAGTACCTGAAAGGTGGTTGTGGAGAGGAGGGAGCTGGCCTCTTCTCCCAAGTGACAGGGGACAGGACGAGAGGGAATGGCCTCAAGCTCCGCCAGGGGAGATTTAGGCTGGAGATTAGGAGGAGGTTTTTCACGCAGAGGGTCATTGGAATAGGCTGCCCAGGGAGGTGGTTGATTCACCTTCTGTGGAGGTGTTTAAGGCACGGGTGGATGAGGTCTTGAGGGACTTGGTTTAGTGTTAGATAGGAATGGTTGGACTAGAAGATCCGATCGGTCCCTTCCAACCTGGTTGTTCTGTGATTCTGTGATATGTAGCAATGTATGTTGCTGTCATAAATTCTACCTTGATTCTCTGACCTGTCTAAATCTGTAGATCACAAAATAATGAAGGGGACAAGAAGCATTTTATAAAACCAAGTACTGTTCAGGGAACCATGTAGATGATGATGTTATTCAACTTGCATTCTTAAGAGAACCAGTGCAAAACATTACAATATTGATAAACAATGTGCTAGAATTAACAGATGCTCTGGCTTCTGTAAGTGCATAAAGGTTATTTTCTAAAATCCTGCAGCTGGATAGTTTAATTACATCTGATCACTGTGTTCAGACCAAAGCTTTGGGGTTTTCAGTTTCTTGTTTTCTTTTGATGTTAGGGTGCTGGGTTTGGGGATTTTGTTTTGAGGTTGTTTTTGGTTTTGTTTTTTTTTTTTACTGTAACCAAGAGAAGTGTGCAAAAACTACTGATGTGAACTAGTGAAATGAAAATTCAAAGGTGTAATAATGTAATAATGTTTTAGGACTACGTATTTCATAGAACCATGGCTGCATTACACTAAAATTACAGGTTAAAGTAACACAAATGGGACAGTATACCTTCTGTAGGCTCACTGCTTACCCATTAGTAAACCTGTGTATGGCCAATGCAAATATGAGCTACAGAAACCTGAAGCCTAAGCAGTGCACTGAATTAGTGAATAGGCCTTAGGCCCAAAGCTAAAGGGCTACATTCTTTATTGATTTTATCTGGCTTGCATACACACATGGTACACTGCTTCTCTGGGAATTGCAGTCTGACCTACTGTACTCCTAACTACCATTTGAAATATCAAGAAAAGGATGAATTAATCATAGTAATCATAAACCTGCAGTTTTGCTGATGTTTTATACAAAGTTAATGCCTTGCAGAAGCTTGGGTTTTTAACACTTGTTTGTTCTTTGTTCTGTTATGGCCAGCTGAAAAGACATAGGGCTTTTTTTAAACTAAATCAAAGCGCTTTCCACTCTATGTTTTTGTTTTCTACAAAAATGCTTTCCATACTAGCAAAAACTGTTGCTATTTGTAAAAGATATTCGAGCCATGGTAAGCAAGCAGAAAGAAGACCGTGCAAATTATTATTTTCAGCTTATTCTCAGACATAAAACAATCTATTAATTGAGTCAATTTGCAAACTTTGTGATACAAATGTAGTTATTTGAAATTCACCAGTATGGGGAACTGGTTGTATCAAAAGTAGATGATACTTTTTTGTAACACAGCATAAGACTGCCATTAATACACACTGACCAGACCCTGCTAAGACTATTCTCAGACATTTGCTGGAAAAGGGATAAAGAATCTGCTTATTATGTTTTAATGCCATTTTCTTTGAAGTAATGTAGTTGTCTTTGAAGCCATATGTAAAACTGGACTAAGGTATTATTGCCCATTTAATTTCTACAACTATCAGTCAGTCATGTTCCTTGAAGCTCTAAAGCATGTTAAACACTAAATCATATCCTAAATTTGCTCTATCTAAAAAAACTCCATACCACATAGTAGGGTGAATTAAAAAGCAAAACCAATCATATCAGGAATTATTAACTAGATATTGCATAACTATAACATAAAAAAATATTCCTTTAATGCAAAAAAGGCCAGCCTTTTTGGAATATCAGACTTGTCTCAAGAATGTTAACATTGCCAAAACCAGTAATTAAAAAAAAAAAAAGTCCACAGATGTTATTTGCCAGCTAGCTGAAGAGCAGACAGAAAACTGCATTCACTCTAAGAGTGCATTTAGGTCTGTTTGCATTGATCCTTGGTGGCTGCCATGGGGCATCAGGTGATGCAGTGCTCACTGTTGCAATGTCTCAAAGCCTTTCTTTGGATTTCTTTCTTTTCTTTCTTCAGCATCTGGTGCTTTTCTGGAGTCAGAGTATCAAATGCAGTTTTGAAAGCAGCTTATCCATTGGCAGGTTGCCAGTGCACGGTTCAGTGGCAGGTAGAATTTTCAAATAGTGTGAAATAGCCTAGAGTTAACTCACAACATTTGTACTTAAAAAAACCTTAAAATTTCCCCAGAGGAGAAATTACCTAGGTGTAATTAAACATGCATCACAGTGAGCTTCCGTTCGGAGTATGGGGGATGGCTGCACTGCTTGCTCAGAGTCACCCATAATGCAACAGCAGCCAAGTTGCCTGCTGCTTGTTATATCCAAACAGCCACTTACCTGCAACCACTTGTTTCCTTTCTGCTTGAAGACTACAAGCAGCTTCAATACGGCCTGAAGTGCAATTCCAGCTGGTTTGTGATACTTTCTACAACACAGGAACTTCAGGGAAAACATGCAGTAAATGGAAAGCATGCAAGCTTGCAAACAAGCTTACAAGTGTGCAAGCTTGCAAACAACAAGCTTCTCACCAGGAAAATAATCTCTTTTACAAGACACTGTCCTTAATAAATCCTTAATAAAAAAAAGAATCTTTTCCATGCTAGAGTCTGGTGAGAGACTGAAAGAGATCTTATTCCAGAGTTCTGCTGAATTTTTAATAGGCACAATGGTAATACATAAGAATAATAAAAATAAAGTTCTTTGCCTAAATTAAGTTACATCTGTTTACTATTATTAGATTAACTGCTACTGATTCTTCAACTTGATTTGTGTAATAAAGGCCCTTCCATATGGAACTGGCATACTCTGCAAAACCATTTACTTCTATTTAGGAGTTAAAAATACATTTGCTTTATATTTTCCCCAGGAAACAAAAACATAGTTTGAGTGAGTACTATGTGACTGACTTGGTATTCTAATAATGGTTCAAAACACACTAACTGCAGCACAACTTAGTAAAAACAATGTTTCCGTAGTAAGATAGATCAGTATTCCCAAATTTCTGTAGTAAGATAGATCAGTATTCCAAATAAAACACACTACAATCTATTTTTACAACACTTTTGTGGAAAATACTTTCTTGTGGACTAAATAAAATTAAACTTACCATCTGCTTATAAGACTCTTATTTGATAAAAATGCACAGATTGGACAGGATCTTGTTAGCATGAATTCCCGTTCACACAAATTTTGGAAGCAAATGAACTTGCAATTCAAAGTTTATTGATTCAGGATTATACTCTCACTACAACATTTTAAGTCCTTTTCAATAAGAGAGGGCACGATTCCCTACTCCCTGGGGATTACTGTTTTTTTCATTAAATAGAGCCACTGAAGATTGCTCCTTTTGTACAATAACAATGATATGAACAAATTTTTAAATAGTAAATTAAAATAGCCATTGTTTAAGAATCTAAAGTATTTTAAAAAAAGGGAAGGAAGTGTACATTTCTTGCAGAACCAGTGTGAGGTAGAAATACAAGTAATATTCTCAGAAGTTACTGTAAAGGCATTAATGAAATCTCTCAACTACTTTGAAAATGAGCTAAGGGCCTGTCTCATGGTACATGGTAACATTAACTGACAGCTGAAAAAAATTATCTTAGATTCTAGTGACAAAGTAAGGTGCCTCGTTTTCTTAATTTTGCTCTCCACTTTGCTCACCTCATTCTTTGAAAGTTACTCTAGTAGTTCACCTTGATGCCTGAATTTCCTGGTCTTTGTTTCCAGGCAACAGCTTCTAGGAAGGAAGGAGCCTTAAGCCAGTGCAGACCATTACTGTTGATAATAAAAACTGCCCAGTGTTGAAAACTTTGTAATGGTTCCACTGTAGCTCTGACTTTTTGATTCCCCAATGCTGATTACTGACTATGTTATTAGAATAAAAGTTTTCTTCCTTTAGTCTCAGTGGTTCATCTTCTGTGAAGCCAAAATTCATATTTGTGACCTGTCTATAACTGTAGAAACAAGTAGGAAGAGATATTGATATATGCTTCTCTTAACCATAAAAAACTATGCAGTCTCAATGCTGAAGAAAGATTAGTACCTATGTGTCACATACACAACAGAGAAATTAATTTTACCCTCTCCCCATAAAAGATTATATTTTTATAAAGGGGCTCTGGTAACGTCATATAACTTCAAGTACTAGTATGAGAACCCACCAATCTTTAATTTCTATAAAACAAGGGGGGGTTATATATATTTAAATTTGATCCCAACAAATACATTTGTCAAGATATGTCGTATTAAAAAACTGTACAATCCATATAGCAGCAGGTATTTGATGTTTTCCCTTATTTGTTACCTTCAGTACATATGCTGTATCCCCCCTAATTTTCACAAATTTTCCACCCAGGAGACAGGATGTTCATGAGCACAAGCAAACGGGAATCCAGACTCATTGGTATCCATAAAATCTTGCAGTATTAGGGCCAGGCTGACCTCTATGACTAAAATCAATAGATAATCACTAACATCAATGAAAATGTGCTGCTTAGTGTTCAGATGAAGGTCTGAGACAGTTATTTCTTCACCACTGTAACACCAAGAAAACCTAGTAATTTCTGAACTCACAAAAAACTAATTACACAGTTCAACCAAACTTAACAGCATTTTTTGTTAAAAAAAAATTGGTTTACAAGCAAACAGTGTTTTAGGCCCTGGCAATATTTTGACATCTGAAACAATGTCTACATCAAGCAAGACTGAATACTGACCAAATGTTAAATAAATGGAACAATTTCTTGCTCTTGTGGTCATAATGTGTCAGACTGACCCTTTATTTAAGACTACCTAACACTACGGATTTAGCAAGTCTTGCATTCTCCTGACTGTTTCAAAGCTTTAAGTATATTTTATTTTCATTGTATAAAGAAGAATCTCAGGCACAATCCCAATTTAATGGACAGTGACAGAGCGAAGAACACAAAAGTCTCATAACTTCTTTCTTATTGGGTCATCCCTTAACTATGCTGTCTTCCCTAATGTTTCATCCTAAACTAAGAGTTTAGGATGCAAAAAATTAAAAGTTAATCATTGCATAAAGCACAAAATTAAAACAATTTGCCTTAAAGCAATTTTTCACCTTATTAACCAGAGATATGATTATTTTGTCATTATGGCAGCATAATGAAAGTTCCTGAATGCAAAAAACTAGACTTACAAATCTCAGGCTAGCTAAAAGAATCTTTATCACACTACTGTTAATTTTTATATCATGGCATTAAGCAGATCTATAAGATGTCAACAGGCTTGATCTTTACAACTTGAGATCATTGCTTCCCAGTGGCTTAAAACAATCATCCACAAATTCATCACTGACTTCTTCTAAAGCAGCTGGCTTCCATCTGGGGCACTGGTCTTTGTCAATCAGCACTGTTGTGTGGAGTATAAAAACACAAAGGTTACTTGGAAACTTGCTCTAATTAAGATGACTTCAGATTGCATCACGACAGACAAATACAGTGTTCGACACTTGCTTGTTAGCAAGAATAGCTGCACTAGCAAACAACAATAAGATAAGATTTTATTTATGTGGAAAAATGAACAATATTAATGGAATTCCCAAGTGTCCTTCTGAGGATCTTTCTAGCTCCAAGAAAACCCATAACGGTCCTATTCAAAATGTAAAAATTTTATAATTTTAAAATGAACAATTACAGTAACAGTGGCTCTTGAGGATGCACTGACTACTCAATAGCTCTCCTTAACACACATTCCCTTCACGTTTGTAATGTCAGTGCCTGATCTGGAGATGCAAGTGTGTCATGGAAGACATCCTGACCAACATGGTCCATGGTATATATGGGAGGGATGGCAGGCAGGAAGCATCTTTTAAGTTTCTTTGTTGTGAAGTGAAGTTTCTTTGTTCTGATAAAGATTTCAGAGTAGGATGTCTAGGAGACTAGACAGGTTGAAAAATATCAGCTGGGTATTTTGGTTAAGTTGTTGTGTCTTTTTAAGCAGACTTCATTCTTTGTGCCTGAACTAGAATAATCTAGGATAAGACATGTGCAAAGGAGTTGGATTTTATGTTCAGTGTGAAGAATTCCTAACTAAAGATTCTGTCTTTTCAAAAGACAGGCATTATGGCAGTTCATAGTAAAAAAAAAAAAATATGACTTGAAATCCTCTTTTAACTTTTCCCTCTTTAAACAACACTTGGAAAATGCCTATAAAATAAATATAATAGAAATCACAACTGCACCAATTAATATTTCTGTAACTGAAGACATATAAGCATCACAAGTCTTTAGCTGGCATCTCCAAAGAGAAAAGAGAATTGGAGCCCTGCATCCATTTACCTACAGGACTAAGGACTCCTTAGATATAAATCAACACTAATTTTGAAAAGAAACCCATTACATAGATAGAAGCTGCAATTCCCCAGAGAGTGGAATCCTTGTGAGCAAGTCTTTAAAATAAATGTGCTATAAAACAGTGATTTCACTAGATCATTCAACAGGGTAACTTACTGAAAAGTTGAGATTCTACAAGTTAATTTTAAACACTGTAATGTGAAGCCATTGATTGGTTTGGGTAAAAATACAGCATTGTCCCAAATCAA
Organism: Coccyzus lansbergi; assembly: GCA_033558105.1. Lineage (NCBI taxonomy): Eukaryota > Metazoa > Chordata > Aves > Cuculiformes > Coccyzidae > Coccyzus > Coccyzus lansbergi. Next base: position 1,246,638 of record JAUMJK010000478.1, read on the forward strand.
CTATATTCATTCCATTGGAGTACTACTTACCTAACGATTTTCTTCAACTTTAGTTGAAGTTCACAATGTGGCCAAAATAATCTTAACTGTTATCCACAAAAGACAACACTGGTTAGAGATGCTTTTAATTATGGTGGGGGAAGGAAGTCCATGTGTCCACTAGCACAGCTTCAACTCTGACATGCAGTAGTGACGGTGGATAATTCTCCACTCTTATGGCACTACTGAGTAATCAAGTTAATCTTTTTGCTTGGATCTGTGGCCACTTTTGCTCTAGTTAATAAACTGAAAGATGATAATGGTCTCTCCAATGAAATCTTTAATCTTGCATGAGTTAAAAGTATTTGATTTTCAATAGGATTGTGAAAATACTCCCTTTCTGCATTCATTTTTGTATGTTTTGTGTTTTCCCAGCTTGAGGTATCAATCATTACAAGAACAAAACAAAAATTCTGAAAACTAGGCCGAGGGAAGTTAATTAAGATAAAAGTAACTGCGTATACACATTATGTTAAGGGTTTCTTTTACCCTAAAAAAAAACCCAAGCCACCAAAACCCCAAAAAGAATAACCCAAACAAACCACCACCAACAACAAAGCCCCTCTGTTCAGTACCACTGACTTTACCAGCCTTCAGTTAAGTGTTCTACTGCTTAGATTCATTCAGCACAGTACAAACACTGATATTTTTAAGCACCAGAAATTCTGTAAGTTGCAATGAAATCTCTCTACCTACTCACTGAGAGCAGCAGGGCAGTGTGTCTGGGACAAGGTTCACATCTGCCAGCTGCTCGCACTGCAGGAGTGAGGGCAGAAGCCATATGTAGATAAGATCTTCGCATGATCAGCAGTATGTAGACAGCCTTTAAAATTTCATTTGAAGTGTTCATTCCTGCACAAGTAGTTAGGAAGCTAATTTAACAGATTTTCATACCCTCAGGCTGCTGAGTTGGTAGTCTACCTGGATGAGTTTGAGCACTGCCTCCAAAGATGACTGTTTTTCTTATACAGCAAGAAATAAAAACCCCAAAATTCTTGAAAATTACTCAGAGCCATGCATTTCTTAGTTTACATATTAGTCCTCAAATCAAGGTGAAGAATGGACACCTAAAGTGTTCAAAGACCACATTTACCAGCAGATTATCAGCATAGTTGAAAGAGAACTGGCTAAAAGAAAAATGAAATTTTGACCTCAGGTTAAAGCAGGGTTAAAAAGCTTTAAACATAATTTTAAAAGTAATGCTAAAAAGTATGGTTTGAAGTAGATAAAAGCTATTATTAAAATGTGACCTATGGCTACTGCTGCCACAAAAGTTTTCAAAAACTAAAATCTGATTATTAGATCAGAACTTTACTTTGTACCCTCTTGTGGTACAAATGGTCAACAGCTGGCTCTTAAATGCTTGGAATTTAATTTTTCAATAAAGAAAAAGCTAACATTAATGTTTTACTTGATTAATGCTTTTATAATTTTCATTTTTATTCACTATGGTTGATCCTGTAAAGTACGTAATAACCTTACTTCCTATTAAAAACAATGCTCAGCAATATATTGGATAATTATTTTAATGAGATTAGACCTAACTACAAAAATTATCTTGAGTCAGAATCTGTATCCCTCTTAAACAACAGAAACAATCTGAGAACAAGATACAAGCAGTAAGCAAAGAGCCTAAGTGCTTCAATAATGAATTATTATTATTAGCAATCCTCTCCATGCAGCTGGATCTCTGATGGTTATTTTTCATTTCCTTTGCTAAAATTAAGCTTTGCTACATCATCTTATGTAAAAGAGAACCTTCTCAACTGCAGTTCTTGCAGCTTTTTTCTTTACAAGTAGTTTGTATAATTTACTGGCCATACTGACAAGAGACTTGTTTCTGTCCTATATTGCATCCCCAGATGGTTTCATGACCTTGTGCATTACAAGGGAGAATTTGGTTTGGCATTCATCTGACTCTTGGACTGAGTTTGTCACTTGTCACTTCCCGAATAACTACATTTGAACTGCTTATTTGGTGATTTTAGAATAGATCCTAGGAATATTTCTAAGGTATCTTTATCCCTATTTACCAAAACAATGAAAACTGCATACTTCTCAAATGTGTGGTAACGTTTTCAAAGGAGACATCCTAATAAGTACTTAATTAATTAAATTCAGAAAATTTTTCCATGCTGTACAAACAGACTTTACATCTTTAATACAGCATTACTGATAGTGACCACTCAAATTAACATTCACTTCTCAAGTGGATTTTAAACTACTTTACAAAGACAGATATAAAAAAGGAGGAGGAGGAGGTGTTAATACATACTTGAATACATAAAGGTGTGAATTAAAAGCCACGTTCTCTCAACCCTACAATGTTATTTATCCAAATGTCTTCTACTGTACGCTCCCTGGAAAAGGAAATGCCTGTCCTTAGTTTCATCTTGTGCTGAATAGTACATAAATAATCACTATGGTTTCTAGTAGATGTGGCTTTGCATTTGGCAAACTGCATAGTGAATCAGCACTAGAATCAAGGACAGAATACAAGTCTGCCCCGTAGATGAAATTGCTGAGTTTCTGCTTTACTTTCACCACTACCTATCTTGGCCAATGCCTTAAATGCTCAAATATTTAACATCAAGTTTGCATACAGAGTTTTTTTAATGGAAAGACACTTTTGTACAGATATTTTGGACATGAGTGAAAGTAGTCTCTGTTATAACAATTTCTACATAAAAAGCTTTTCATGACATTGAGTGTGAAACTATCTTATAGTTGTCTGAACCAGCTATGTGGCAACACTAAATCTAGACACACAAATGATATATATAACTACCTACTACTATCAGCATTACATGTATTTTGAATTTCTCCAATGAACTGGCAACTTTTTCATAGTGCTGCACTACCAGGTGGATAAATAACATTCGTATACTGAGATGATGCAAAGGAAACAACATGACTATTGCACTTCGAAACAAATAATAAACTTTGCTTATTGGTCTCCTGTATGGCCAAAAACTGCAGCAAGCTGAGAAGTGTTCTTAGAGCTACTGCTGCATGCACTTCTCCAAACCTCCAGAGAGGCAACCAACAGCGAGTCTGAGAAATGTTTCTGGTGTGTGTTCTTACCTGCTCGAACCCCTTCATAGAAGTCATGGCCTCTCTGAAAGATTAAAAAATAAATAAATATATCCCATCTTTCCCTATCCTACTTCTGCTTGAAATGCATGCTCTCAAGAGTTGGTTAAATCCCAACTGAATTGTTCTTATTTAGTATTACTTTCTCTTTACTTATGAAAGGGCTTTATATTCTCTTGCTTACACACAGCCACAATTCTTAAAACCTTTCAAGGTCTGTTGAACTGTAGTTGATGAGCCAACTTTTACTCAGAACAAGTGCAAAAGTTGTGTTTAAAATATATCTACATTACATCTCATAGATTTTCCTAAGGAGTTTGCATGATGAAGGTGTGCGGGATGAGAAATTCCTCAGAGAAAGGCCAATCTTCAGGAATTGTGATGTATTTACTATGTATCCACTTGAGAGTGGTGAGGCCCTGGCATACCTTTCCCACGGAAGTCATGGATGCCCCATCCCTGGAGGTGTTCAAGGCCAGATTGGATGAGGCTATGAGCAACCTGATCCAGTGAGAAGTGTGACTGCCTGTGGCAGGGGGGCTGAAACAAGTGATCTTTAAGTTCCCATTCAACCCAAACCATTCTATGATTCTGCATAATTGGAACACTTTGCAGACAAATGGAATCCTGGAAACCCAGATATTTTTTCACAAAGGTAAACATGACATTTAAATTGCTGAGGATCCTTCACTAGCAATGAAGCAAAAATACTAGTTTCAGGAATGATATGGCAAGGACACCATCAAGCACTACAATAGAGCAGAATTCAAAATATTTTCACTCTTTTTTAAAAAGTAACTATCATTAACTACCACAAATCAGACATATAAAAGTCTTATTTTAAAATGTTGACAAAACTAATAACAATGCCACAAGGAAGCTTGATGAGGAAGATGTTCAAATAATTCAGTTAGCAACTCTGTTCTACTGAAAGGATCACATCCTCATGTTATCAAAGTACTCAGCCCTTAATAAAAATAATACTATAATCTCTTGTTTTCTTCAACAGATTTATCACAACCCTCCTGAAAGGCAGTGACATACTATTCCCATCCTGCTGATGGGAACTGACGTGCTGAGGGCTAAGTAATTTAAATAGGGAATCTGTTCACAAACAACATTTTTAAAATACAACCTTTCTACACTGTAGCATTATCATATTTTTCTTAACAAAAGCTCCCTATCACTCCCTTCTGACCATCATTCGAGTTGCATATAAAGACATAGAACTGGAAAAAGAAATGACAGCCTTACAAATGCACAAAGATGATACTGAAAATGAAAACCCATAAATTGTGAGCCTTTTGTGTAACCTATATGAAACTTAGTTTCTGACAGACTTGATACCCCTCTGTGACTGAAAAGAGACAATGAGCCCAACTGCTTGCTTACCATGCATGCTTGGCTCAGTCTGTATTCCATTGTGAGTACATCTTGTAAGCTCATGGAAGCTCCTTCTCTGAGCTGTCTGAAAGTTATCTTTAATGATGTAGGTGACATCTTATTCATAGTCTGGGGAAGATACCAACACATATTTTTATCCTCTTTAACTCAGACACATTGACAAGCTATTTTTCCTTTTAAACCTTGTGAAGTAAATTACAGCACTCTTCTCCCTGAGCTCACTTAATGATAACTAACTATTCCTCCTGGTCCCTCCCCCTGCTGTTATACTACAAGAACTTCCTTGCACAAACTTTACCAGCAAGATTCCTGGGATGTATACCATCACCTGCAGAAAGTCCAAAACTTCTAAGGTCACATAATTTACAATCAAATTACTACCAGCCAGAGAAACTAAGGCATCTTGAAAGCCATTTCCAAGCAGATTCTTTTGAGAAGTGAAGGAAAGTGTTACAAGCACTCCAGTTTTTAATATCCTATAAGTAGTCTGAACCAGTCTTAGATATTACTGATCACAGAATCACCAGGTTGGAAGAGACCCACTGGATCATCAAGTCCAACCATTCCCACGAACCTCTAAACCATGCCCTGATATTGTAACTAGTATCAGTACTGTACAGCATTTAAGTTTTATTTGGTACAACACTCAAGAGTGGTAAGCTATTAGTGAGATTGGTCACAAACTTCAAATATCATCTGCAAAGAGGCTTTTTGTCCAAGATCAACAGATACTGCAGCAATTTACCCCCACTTCATTCTGCTGATAGGAAGCCTGGAGGTCTTGCCTTCCTTCTTCTGACAGAGCTACCAGCTATAAATATTATGCAACAGACAGGTTTTGTTTAAGGAACACAGACAAATGTTGTAAATCTGTCTCTCACTACTATCCTTCAATTGACAGCATGCAGTAAACAGTAGAGGGAGGTGGGGAGAAAGATGGAAACCTAGTTAAGAAAACAGAACTGAGCTTTAAAGCTTTCAGGTTTGTGGGGAAAGAAGCTTGATTTCTCACTCTAAACAAGACTATTCTCCAGCAAACCCAACTAAAAGCTCTATATTAGTCACAGTACAATAAACATTTTCTGTTAATCAGGGCATTTCCCCCACTACAGAAAAGTGGCAGATGGTAAGATTTGCCTCTTTACATTACTTTCAGTGCAGGCATTAGACGCTTCACCCACAGACTGAAACAGCAGGTCATCAACATTAACATTTTTTCTGCCTCCCAATTACTCTTCATCCCTCTTCAGAAATCAGCTGATACAGCCATGACCCACTTTGCCTACTTAAGCTGGAAAACATGCAATTGCTATACCAGCAGGAGGCTGTTCAGTTGTACCTTAAAGCACTTGTTCATCATATTGTTATTTGCATATTGACCACTTCACTTGAGAGAGAAGCTGGTTTAGGAAGAATTAATGCTGTTTCAGACTGTCAGAATTTCCTGAGTTCTGGTAAAGGTCTAACAATCAGCTACCTATCAGCAGAAAAAGAAACCAGCTATCAGCTACACCTCTAATTACATCACCATGTGGGTCTTGGATGGCAACTCCTCACTGGACTCCTTATTTACCATAATGTACTCTTCTGGTTTTACCTTTGAACTGGACCTTTTCTCCTTTAAATTTCACATTCTGTCATCTAGATTAGAAAGTCTTTGCTCAGAGCAGTTAAAACAGTATGCACAGTGCAATCAGATGGTTCTCTAGGTAAAATATTAATGGTGAGAGCCTTCTGGCCAAAGAAAGCACTCAAATGAGGAAGACCTGAAAACAGAACTTAACTACCCTAGTGCATCCAGCAGCTACCTTATCTTGGCATATCAATGAGGTTGAAGGTGGAGGAGACACTGCCATAAATCAAGCTGAAAGAAGAACAAGGCAAGAAAATGGGTAGGTGTAATGGCATAAAAATGAGTTACCCGTGTATCTATAAATAAACTTTACACACAGAGATGAAGAGGGGATCAGTGCTAGGGATCAAGTCTGAAAGAGAGACAGGATAGGGTGAAGCAGGGAGTACTAAAATGCAGACAGGTCTTCATAGTAGTATTTGACATCTATTTTTGAGACCATCTCGATGTCAACATAGCTACAAGCTGAATTTGCAACAGACCCTAATTCCAATAAGATACTACCAGAAGGCGTCTGAACTAAGTGGCACTGACTCACAGCAGTCCTTTAAAAGACCTGGAATAACGGCTGCATGAAATGCCGAGCAGGCATTTTTTGAAAGCTGTAAGCAGAAGTACTGTAGACGGAATAGAACAGGATAGCATGGCTTACAGTATATTATTATTGTATTGGAACTAGTAGTTCCATTTTATCAACACTAAAAGGTATTCATGTACAACCAAGGTGTGAGTGTACCTGGGTACACCCTCCAAGTCAGGGCATTTGTATCCGACTTTTAGTTAGGGCTTATTCCATTAGCTTACTAATACATATCACAATAAATAGATACAAAGAAATAAGCACATACATTGCTGTTACTGAATCCTTCACTGTCTCTGTAGCATTTGAATGTGCCATTGTTCCTGTATCTGGACATAAAAGTGAAATCTTAATTTCAGAAAGTGACAGGAAACTATCATCTACGGACTTACTCTTGGTCCGTTGTTACTGTGATGCTACTGATGAGGAAAAATACTTCCTTCACAAAAATCAGCAAACTACTGTCATGCATAATGTCTGATAAAATCAGACTGTTGTGGTTTTGCTACGTGTTCCCTGCCCTAACAGGATGGCTGAACTCTGTTCCTCTGAGAGATGTGACAGCAGGCCAGTGCTCTGTCTGTAGGTCATGTAATGCTCAGTTGCCAGGGTGCAAGACACCATACTTCCTCTAACTACAATTAAGTATAATTACAATTCAGCTTCTGTGGTAAAATGAAACCTCCAGGTAACCCGCACACATTTTCTGGAGAAAGCCAGATTTATACCTGAATTTCTTGTCAACTTTTTCCCCACAAATGCATTTTCCTGTTTCTTTTTGTGGATGTTTCAAGGAATAAATTAAGTATTTGATCCTACAAGCCTGCTTAATGTGCTTAGCATAAAATGTGTGCTGTTAGAAACTTGGCTGGAACTTATGTACTTGCTCACACCAATAAGCATTGCATCTGATAGAAAATGTGGGGTTTGGGGTTTTTTTCCCCCACAAATTTCTGTATGGACAGAAACATCTCATTTTAACAAAGTCTAATCTCTTGAACAGAACAGACAACAGATAGTTGTTCAGGAACTTCTGTCAGCTCCAAGGATAGTCATTCATTTACAATTCATATGAAAGAAAAAAGCTGCTATGAAGTCCTATTACAGACATGAAATAAAAAAACTGGGGAAGCAACAAGAGAGCCATTTTTCTGTTCAGGAATTAAAAAAGCTAGTTACACAGAATCATATCTTCGAAGTTACTACGTAGTTCTAGGTTTTAAATAAAAATATGAATCAAGTGTACCACGGAACAAGAACGCTGTTTTTTTTCGTAATAACAAAGATCTGAGTTATGAGGTTGCAGATTCAGGAAGCAAGCTGAGCATGTCTGGGCAACCAGAATGAAATTTGAATACAAGTAGGGGAAAAAATAGCTTTCTCTTTCATTCAATTTTGCTAATATAATACATACGTTAAACTTCTTGCAGTGTAGTATGTGTACGGGTTGGCACAAAGATAACTTTAAAACTTCCTTTTTATGAAACTGTTTGAGAGTCATAGCGACAAAATGTTAAATCTTTAATTAAAACTTAAGCCCAAAAATGTATCTTTTTATCTGGCACAGGAGGCCTAGTGTTAATAATACTATGTAATGAAGTTATATTCTTTATGCTCAAATGGAAGTCTGAAGATGATCCTTTCTTCAGCAGAGTCAGTACATGGATTTGTTCAAGCAAGTCCAGAGGAGGGCCACAAAGATGATCAGAGGGCTGGAGCACCTTCCATACAAGGACAGGCTGAGAGAGCTGGAGTTGTTTAGCCTAGGGAAGAAAAGGCTCCAGGGAGACCATATAGCAGCATTCTAGTACTTAAAGGAGGTCTATAGGAGAGATGGAGAGGTGCTCTTTATCAAGGAGTATAGTGAGAGGATGGGTGGAAAATGGTTTTATGGTGAAAAAGGGGAAATTTAGCTCAGATGTTAGAAATAATTTTTTTATTGCAATGTTGGTGAGGTACTGGCACGGGTTGCCCAGAGAAGCTGTGGTTGCCTCATCCCTGGAAGTGTTCAAGGCCAGGTTGGATGAGGCTATGAGCAAACTAGTCCAGTGCGATGCACCCCTACGCATGGCAGGGAGGTTGGAACTGGATGATCTTTAAGGTCCCTTCCAACCCAAACTATTCTATGATTCCATGATGGATGTATTTTTTTTTTTAGTACAAGAGCAGGATTTCTTCTGTGAGCTGTAACTAAAGTTAAAACAAATTTTTCATTAGAAAAACGCTTGTGTTCTACCCAATTGTAAGTAATATTTAAATAGCTCCAAGACAAACCTTTACAAGGCACCTGAATACAGATACGTCAAAGGAAATAGAGAAAACACACACGTTACTTATAAATTAATATAAGTTTCTTCCTGCTGTTGAGACTGAAGCATGTATTAAGTGAGTAGTATTACTGTACATTTCTTTGAGTAGCGACTATATCCAACACTCAGAAGTGCATTATAAAGATCAAAAGATACTTTGTGATGATAAATTGCTTGCTGTTTACCCAACTCAGTTATCTGGAATGGAAGAATACAAACAACCCTGTTCTGCTACTGCCTTAACCCTTGGCAATAAAATGAGAAGCTATATAAGGAACCTTTTTCATCAACAACCCCTGATTGTGAGGAAGGGGAAAATGGAGTTTAGGTTCTTCCTTTGATTAGATTACAACTTTATGCAAGATACAATGGTATTTGCATTGTGTAGTTCTACAGAGCAATATTCACATCTGAGCAGAACTACTGTCAATCCCACAGGACTAAATGTGAAAACTTGCGGATATCAGCCCAGCATCCTACTGCTGTCACGTAGTAGTATTTATATTAAAAGGTGACTCAAGTCTGCCCCATGACAAGAAAGTACAGAACCAGACTTAAAATCTCTAACAAAAATAGCATAGAAGACGATACCTCTAGCTGCTTATTGGCAAAAGGAGAACCATCTTGCTTTAAGTTTTTAACAATTTCTTCTACACTGTTGGCTGAAAAAAGACTGATAGAAAAAAGAAAAGGTTACTAAAGAAATAAATCGCTTCAGTCTTCCTCTTTTCTAAGAAGTGTTAGTAAATCCAAAATTGGAAACAGAGCATAACCAGCTGATTTGGCTTTTCTTAGCGATGCGTAGCGTTGTGCAGTTTTAAGTAACTCAGTAGACAGGCATCACCTCTTCCCTTACAAATCTCTAGCATTTCAATAAAGCTCATGTGGTAAGTGATATATATCCAGAAACTTAAATTACCACCATCAGTCTCATTTATATTTTTATAACACATCAAATCCTTAGGCATCAACTCCATTCTACTGGTTTGGTGTCAACACCTTTTGTTTGAACTCTGCCATCCTTCTTCAAGAGTTTTAGCTGCTTATAACTCTCACTTACTTCTCCTTCCTTTCGGATACACATAAGTTCCAAACAATCACAGAAATGGTCTTATACCAATGAATATGAATGTGCTATGTAACATTTCCTGTCCAACTGAACAACTACTCTCACAAATCCCCACCCAATTTCTATAGAAAATGCTCATTTCAGATTGTCATAAGGTTGTTGCTTAATACAATGGTGTATGACTCAGGCAAATAAGCTCAAATATTGAATCTACTGATGAGTGAAGTATGTATTGACCTTCAGATAAAGGTCTCTAAAGACAAGGAACTTTAAATTACTAACTTGAATGTAATTTCTATCACCTTATCTGTGGAACACTGATATTGTTATTTGATTTAAATTCATGTTCTCTATCCAAAAGAATAAAAAAGAAGACAGATTGCTTAATACCTGTTAATCTTCTCCATATGTTCATCAAGTACAAACTCCTTTTCTTGATCAAGTTTGCTCTATTTAAAAAGCAAATACATATTTAGTTATTTTAGACTGAAAATCTTACCAGTGCTGAAAAATTTCAATTACACACGTTAGAGAAATATCATAAAGTAATATTCCTAAGACACTGACATTTTTAATGAATTACAATTCTGCACTGTATATAAATGAACTTGTCAATTTATCTCGTGAATGTTAAAGATATGACCTCATAATGTAATGCATGCTTGGAGCTACTAAGCACGCATATTTTACTGGGTGGTTATCTTGTACACAATTAATCATGATTACTCTATCAATAAATATCTTTTAAAAACACTAAGAAAGCCAGCATTGATAAAACCTAATAAAAATGGAGAATGTTTAAAAAAAAAGTAGTTTGCTTATATTAAAAAATATACTGGCATGTATATTTATATTTCAAAAAAATGCATTTATCTTCCTTATCTTTTCTCTGCCACTTACAAAATTTTACTTAGACAACTGAACAGTGTGAGAGAACCATTGGCGTTATGCGGAAAAGTTGTCAAATTTTTCAGGTCTTATGGCATTAAAGAGCTGGATGTAAGCAGATGTCTCACTAACAGCAGCGGAAGCTGAGAAAGTCTCCTTGTCATTTCAGCTCTAGTAACTAAAACTACACAGTTTCTTTTTACACTCAACTTTCCATATCACCTTCTAAAGCAGTATAGTGCAACATATAATCCTCCTATTTTGTAGTTTTCTACTTTGTCAAAATAATCAGGACTACAATGTAATATAGCTTATCCCATTTATTTTCCTAAATAATCTATATATTTCATAGGATCATTTCATAGAATATATGAACTTAGTAATTCCAGAATAGAAATAATATGAGTAGACACTATGCACTTCAAAGCCAAACAACTGTGGAGCAATATCCAGATCGACTGAATACACTGAATCCTGATTTGATGCCAGAAATACCTTTTTTGTCTTTTAAATAAAATTACAATGCACATCAAAGTAGCTAAAACAGCCACTGTTTGTAAAGCCAAATCCTTTTCATGCCAATACATGGGGCTGGCACAAACACTGATTATGTATTACACACAGGCAGTGCAAGCAGGGACAGGTGACCTGTGACGTGCATAGGGCTGCTGCCTGGTTGTGTAGGGATGAAGTCAGGAAGGCCAAGGTGCAGCTGGAGCTAAACTTGGCAATGGAAGTAAAGAGTAACAAGAAGGGCTTCTACAGGTACGTCAATCAAAAGAAGAAGGTCAAAGAAAACATAACCCCACTGATGGTTGGAAATGGTGATCATGTATCAACAGACAAGGAGAAGGCTGAGGTACTTAACTTTTTTGCCTCAGTCTTCACTGATATCTGCTCTCCTTATCCCTCCTGGGTCATGGGATGGCAAGATGGTGACCAGGGGGGCAAACCCCTCCCACTGTAGGGGAGGATCAGGTTTGTGATCATCTGAGGAGCCTGAACATCAGCTCTATGGGACCTGATAAGATTCATCCCAGAGTCCTGAAGGAATTGGCAGATGTGGTTGCCAAGCCACTCTCCAGGATATTTGAAAAGTCATGGCAATCAGGAGAAGTCCCTGGTGACTGGAAGAAGGGTAACATTATGACCAGTTTTAAAAAGGGTAGAAAAGACAACCCTGGGAACTACTGACCAGCCAGTCTCCCCTCTGTGTTACTGAGAAGATCATGGAACAGATCCTCCTGGAAACTACACTAAAACACGTGGAGGACTTGGAGGTGGTTAATGGCAGCCAGCACGGCTTCACCACGGGCAAATCCTGTATGAAAAATTTATTGGCTTTCTATGAGGGGGTAACCATAGCAGTAGGCATGGGTCAAGTGACAGATGTGATCTGTCTAGACTTCTGTAAAGCATCTGACACGGTCCCCCACAACATCCTTCTCTCTAAATTGGAGAGATACGGATCTGATGGGCAGACGGCATGGTGGATAAGAAACCGGTTGGAGGGTTGTATTCAGAGAGTAGTAGTCAATGGTTCAAAGTCCAGATGGAGATCTGTGATCTGAGGAGTCCCTCAGGCGTCCGTACTGTGACCAGTGCTGTTTAGTGTCTTCATATTGACAGCAAGATTGAGTGCACACGCAGCAAGTTTGCAGGTGACACCAAGCTGAGTGGTGTAGTTGCCACATCGTAAGGACAGCATGTCATCCAGAGGGACCTGGACAGGCTGGAGAAGTGGGCCTCTGAGAACCTCATGTGGTTCAACAGGGCTAAGTGCAGGGTCCTGTACCTGGATTGGGGCAATCCTTGTTTTCAGTACACGATGGGGGATGATGTGATTGAGAGCTGCCATGCAGAGAAGGACTTGGGGGTGCTGGTCGATGAGAAGCTCGACATAAGCTGGCAATATGTGCTTGCAGCCCAGAAGGTCAACTGTATCCTGGGCTGCATCAACAGAAGTGTGGCCAGCAGGTTGAGGGAGGGGATTCTGTCCCTTTATTCCTCTCTTGTGACACTTCATCTGGAGTATTGCGTCCAGTTCTGTAATCCTCAACATAAGAAGAATATGGAGCTGTTGGAACAGGTCCAGAGCAGACCACAAAGGTGATCCAAGGGCTGGAGCACCTTCCGTATGAGAACGGACTGAGTTTGGCTTGTTCAGTCTGGAGAAGACAAGGCTCCAAGGAGATCTTACAGTGACCTTGTACTACCTGAGAGGAGCCTACAAGAAAGCTGGAGAGGAACTATTAATAAACATTTGTGGTGAAAGGATGAGGGGGAATGGATATAAACTGGAGAAGGGCAGATTTAGAAGGAAGACTTAGATTCCTAGGGAATAATTTCTTCACCATGAGAGTGGTGAGACATTGGCACAGATTGCCAAGGGAAGTTGTTGGATGGGGCCTTGGGTAACCTGATGTAGTGGGATGTCCCTGCCCATGGCAGGGGGTTGGAACTAGATGATCTTTGAGGTCCCTGCCAACCTTAACTATTCTATGATTCTAGAATTACCTATACAGCTATATTCACCTCCAAAATCACAACCAAGAAATATGTGAATGTCCACTGGGAAAATGGTACCTTTCTCCTCCTGAAAATATTGCTTTAAGACCTCACATGCTTTCCCCACAAACTGCACTCTGCTGATATGTATTCTGCTGATAATTGTTTGTTCACAATGTTTCAATTATCTCAAGGTTACAAACATATAAAGTATTTGAGACATTAAAAGAACAGCTTGAACCTTTAAATTCAGGCTTCAAATATGGACTGCAGATGGCCTGCATCAAAATAATGCTAAAATTTACATCAAAAGCATCAAGCTAGCAAAATACTTTTTAAGGTCAATGAAGACAAAGTTTCTAGGATGGAAATATAACATCTACTTCCAAGTGAGCAGTGCAGCACTTAACAACTAGCACTACAATTTCTGCAGCCTCTGGACTAGGCCAGTAGTTCCAACCCTGTTGCCTGTTTGGCAGAATCCCTCAATTTCAGGCAAAATCCCGAGATGGCACTTGCCATCCTGTACAATTCCCAGTTTTCCAGTGGCTATTTATTTCGCCTTCTACAAAGTGCGCTAGAAATCTAGAATGATGAGGGGGAAATTAAGCAGCCATATATTTTCTACATCATCATGCTACTGGCTGGAAACTTGCATACGAGCACAGAGGAAAAAGCTCATCTGAATAGAAATCTGAGGTGTCTCCAAATTGATAAAAAGCGAAGCCTGCAGCAACACAGGCTCCGAGGGCTCCGGCAGGTTAGCCCAGCAGGAAAAAGGCTGTATTCCCATAACGGAGTACGAGCCAAGCGTTATCTGTTCCCATATCAACTGTTGTGCAATAATTTTACGGTTTTAGTCTCCTCCCACACTCAATGTGGGCATCTGAGCTTATTCCATGTAAAAACTATCCAAGGTCTTTGTCACTTTATCTGTTTTGGAAGGAATTTGAAACATTCATAGTTATTTCCTTTAGTTGTCACTATGCCATTAATATGTGTTTGATGTTACTTTAGGGCATTAGTGGTTAAAATGATAGGAGTGGTTGGACTCAATGATCCGATGGGTCTCTTCCAACCTGGTTGTTCTATGATTCTATGAAAGACCACTATGGGCTACAAATCAGTATTTTATAGAGTGTAAAGTGTTTCAAATCCCATTATCTTTTAGCAGTAAAAGAAATTATCAGTAGCGCAGATAAAAACAAAATTGTGTGTACGTATATTTAACAATTCTGCTTGATTTCAGTAACTGACCAGATTACCTTTGCATGGTAAGAGTTCAGTAAGTCTGCAATATTTTCTGTTGAAGGAGATTTCAGTGCTATCAGGTCTTTCTCTAAGGCAGGCAGCTATTAAAAATAAGATTTAATGAAAAGTAAGTAAAACAAAACATACTTGTTGGCTTATTACTGCTATGATAATAGTACTAAAGAGTATATATGTATATAAACACCCCCTGACAGCTCAACTTTCAGACAGATATTAAAGTGGTACCAAGTAAATAATAGAAGGAACCAGAGTTCACTTTTCAGTGTTGAACCATCTGGACTTCATTATGTCTACAGTGATTGGCAAAGAACTTTACTTCCCTAGCAGACCCCAAACGCAGAGCTACAGCTGCAGGAGGTAAAGCCAGCCTATAGCAGCCTGAGAGGAAAGAGCAGAAGCTTGGCAAGCATGCTATGCTCAAAACAGCATCTAACCAGCTCCACAATGACAGCCATGGGTCCTCACACAGAGGAGGAAAGCAAGTCATTGTTTTGACTTCAGTTATATCCTTGCAAGTTACTGGAACATTATGACTCTGACTTTATGAAATATACTAATTTCTACACTTTCTTACAGCCACTTTAAAAAATGCATAGGCCACATGCTAAGGAGACTTATAAAGAATACATTAATAGGGTGTTACCTAGGTTAAAAACTTTGTAGTTGTGTAAATAATCCATAACCTCAGAATCTATTGTCTAAATTCTGCAATTTTTCAAGCAACTTCAGTAAATGATGCCCTTCAACAACAGAATCACAAAGATGGCAATATTTGCCCCCTCTTCAAAGCACAGCTCTCACTAGTTGGCAAGCATTATACTGACAGCTTGAGAGAATCTTGGAATGCCCATCCACAGTGCATGGCCAGCTAATATAACTGCACCTCTGCAAACACTGAAGTCAGTAAGAGTATTTTGGTGTGCTACACAAATCAAACTTGTAATTGTGGTTGTAGGCTGTGCCTTTGCTTATGCTGGTTATCAGCTTACCTTTTCGGATTCAACAAAATGTGTAGCAATGCCAGCTTTTAGTACATCCCTTCCTTTCAGCCTAAATCCCGTTAGCGCAAGGTAGTAGCCAATCTTTCCTGATAGTCTTGGCAAGAAATATCCTCCACCTACATCAGGAAAAAGGCCTGTAATACACAAATCAAAAAAAGAAAAGGTGTAACTTAGTAGCTCTTTCTTCTTGTCTCACTCATATCCTTTATTTAAGCATGGCTTTCTTGTCCAAGTTTCTCCTTGACTTGGTTTGACATTTCTCTGTCATCAAACCCCTTCCTAAAAGCAAACTCTTGAACACCTTCCAAACTGTATTCTTTCCAGTGGCACATAATTTACAAGCATACATCAGACAGTAGTGTTCATTCTATTTACCAACAAATTGAGGCATTTTTAGATGCCTGAAGAATCAAGCGTGCTCTCAGAAAAAACAAAAGTGGCTCTTGCACAGATAAGTTTGAAAAATTCCATGGCTGAGAATTCATTAATAGATCAACAACATCTCTAGGGTGTTCCTGAAGGTGGAGGCACAAGGTGCTGATCTAACACCTGGCTCTTGGACAGTGCTATGATTATTAACCTGCAATATAAAACAAACCCTGTAAATTTCCAGTTTACTAACTATATTTTTTATATTCTTATATTTTTTTAAAATCTAGAGTAAATTCAAAGCTGTGAATAAAATTTAGAAGACTTAATTAAAACTTGTAACTGAAAAACATATAACTACTACAATGGCAAAAAATTAAATTTAAAATCATCCCTTTGTCAATATCTACCTTAACCTGACATATATGAATCACCTACAAAATAAATTCAAAGACTTTTTTGTAACTTTTAACATACTTAAAATTAAGAAAAATTAAGCTTAGCTGTATCAATCTCAGAAATCAAAATGGAAAGCAGCATTATGCAGTTACAACTTTGAAATAATCACAATGGTGCATTCATGAAACTGAAAGTCTTTTGAAGAAATTAAAGGTGAGAGAATAAATGAAACATAAAAATAAATTTAAAAGAATAAAAATGAGCAATAGGAAATTCAGCAAACAGTTACCAAAGCAAAGATTTGGGAAGATTAAGAAGTACATAAGAAGTTTAAATGGATTTCTGATAGGAAGTGGTAACTTTTCACTCACAAGTAACTGCTTTCAGTCACAAAAGAGTAAATGTGTGTACTACAGAATGACTCTATTACAATTATTTTAAGGTGCAAGAAATCTGTGGTCCCTCAGTATTCTTCCTCCTTGGAAGGAATCAAGGGGTGGTTTCTTTCAGACAGCTTCTCTTCAGCATTTTCCTCTTGTCAATAATCTTTAAAGTTCTTCACTGCCTTATGTTCTCACTCATCTCTCAGTTTCTCTTCTGGTTCCCCTCCTGGTTTTCCCTTAGTTCTTCTGCCTCTAATACATCAGAAAGTTGATTTTAGGAGCAACTTCCAGGCAGTTATAGTTGTATTATTCTATTCCCATCCCCACTGATGTGCACCTTGCTGTTAGTCAATTTATTCTTCCCATGG
Source organism: Coccyzus lansbergi (assembly GCA_033558105.1). Classification (NCBI taxonomy): domain Eukaryota; kingdom Metazoa; phylum Chordata; class Aves; order Cuculiformes; family Coccyzidae; genus Coccyzus; species Coccyzus lansbergi. The sequence goes on from JAUMJK010000478.1 coordinate 1,263,953, forward strand.
GTTACTGAGACAGATCTTCTCCTAAAATACTCAGTGTCTCAATGGCACCCTTTAAAAGTCCTATGCTGTATTCATCAGTTCCCTTCTTTTTCATCTGTACTCACATTCCAATTAGTCTACTCAGCATTTTACTAGTTTGAACCATATTTATGATGTTAATACCAGGATTGTCATTTAGTTTTATGTTTCTATTCATCTGTCTCCCCTTGGATATCCTACGATTGTAAATAAAACCCTCATTTCTAAATTACTCTTCTCTTACAAATGCCTTCCAAAGAAAAAACAAAATTACATGATCCTCCCCATCCACCAGAACTGCAACAACATTTTCCTCTTTGATGTAATTAAAATACCAATACTGAAGCACTATTCTCCCCATGCTCCAGTAAGTTCCCAGAACCATCTTCCCCTTGGGATGCACAGGGCCTTTCCACATGGCCATACATAGGAAAATTAGTTCCGAAAGAACTGTGAAACTGCTTACCTTAAGGTGCTTTAGAGGTGAAGAAAACTAAACCGAATGAAGATTTCTTTAATTATTCAGGAATTTACAACAGTATTAGCAAAGGTGTAACCAATCCACTTTAAACTTATTTGGTTGCATACATGTAGTCCATTATAGCTTTTACTGTATCTTTTTCAAAGTCCTTGTCTTCCTTTCTTCTTATAATTTTATTTTTCTTGTCCCTGTTTGTGGGCATAAAGATTCCAGTATTGCGTGTATGCTGGGGTAAACAGCCGATGCCTTTGGTACACCTGCAATATTAGCAGCAAGCAGGGAGCAAATGGTTCATGTTCTCATGCTTGCTAGCTTGTTGCAACCTTGGAATCTTTACTGAGATCCATGGGTTAACAGGAAAGGAATGCACTAGGTGCAAAACATGGAGATAAGGGACTCACCTACAGGAAATGAGGGTTGCACTCTGTTGATATACTGCAGGATTCTCACAGGTAAAAATTCACTGGAATAGCTGTTACTGGATACAGAGGCACTATATAAGGTTTGCACTCTCTAAATAAAGTTGATCTCAATTGTCGCCCCCATTGATGAGGTTCCGTGCCTTAATTGCTACACCTGTTCTACATATTACTCTTTACTCTCTTAATAATGCTTCCCATACACTTCTACTTGCTACTGGGTTTCTCTTAATGTATTCCATATAATGATTTTTTTTTCCTTTTGATAGAACTTACCAATTATTTCTCAAATCCCTACTTAAATAAGAGAAGAACCGAATGCTTGCTGGGTTGACCAGGCTAAAAGCCTATGCCCTGTAATGCTGACTGGCGGTCTGTGCGCTGCGGCAGACATAACATGCTTCACTGTAAACTAGTTGTGAAACTCTGCAGCTGCCAAGCATAAGATAAAGGCAGAGATGCTACATAAGGTAGGAACCTTACTTTGCAGAGACAGTTGGAGATTCATTAGTAATTGACTCATATAAAGCTAAAAACTTAGATATTTACAAGAATGTACCCCTATTACTATAACATCATCTTAAAACCTGCTTCTTACAATATATTTTCATCTTTTGTTCTTCCCAACAGTGGTTTTCCCATGCCTTCCTACACATAAGGTGCTTATCAGTCTTTATTTTTCCTTATCTGTCAGTTTCAGACTCCTACAATCCAGGACTGCCTTTTATTTCTATTTGCAAAGCGGTGCATCTGTCTATATCCTTTTATTTATGGGAGGGTATAAATGCATAACAATGGTGTCAAAATTTAGCAGCAGAATGAACGCTTTGTTTTTGTTTCACAGAAAAGGTGTAATGCCTACTGAAATAATGCCTAATGAACATATGAAAAAAATCAATAATATGATATTTAGACAACTAGGCATTTCAAAGACATCCCAGAAATCAAAACAGCTAAGCCCTTAAATCCAAATAGATTTCAGTGGGTTAACTTCTATGTGACCCTGATAGAGTTTTGATTACTTTCTTTCCTAAGCAAGTTCCAAGATTTCTTGTCCGTGTCTTCAAGTTTATCTTTGTTTGAACAAACCCTTGTCAACACAAGGAATGTATCTAAAGTACATCAGTTTTATTAATACAAGAATGTGCATTTCCTAACCGTTGAAGAAGACAGTGAAAAAGATATCTTTATTATCAGAATAATTTTATATGACAAAGAACTGGTCTATTCAGTTTTCAAAAAAAAAAATAATACTGTTTTCTACAAACAGTTTCCTTGTAAAACAATTGATTACAAACTTTAGCAAATTCATGTTGTGTTAATGCTTGACCTATTTACTTTACTAAATTCTTCTTCAGAAAAGAAAATTATTGAGGGCTGCATTCGTTATTGTTTTTTTTAACCCAAACTTACTTGTTCAGAAAAATTACATTATATTTATTAGCTACCAGGAACCACTCTAATATTTTTTTCAGGAGTTAAAATGATAATGAGTTTGTTCATACTTCAGGATTTCATTATGCTTTATTTGAATTGACAGTCATGGTTCATATAATATTTTAAGAATTTCAGACTAAGTTTTGTGAAATGTTTCATACAAGCTGCAGGAATAAAAAGATAATATATGTAAGACACTAAAAACATGAAAAATGCTAGACCTTTTAAGCATTACTAACAGGAGGCAGTAAAAAAATCCAGTCCTTAGCTAAGTGTGAATTTTAATTAGTGGTAATGACATTATTGAGATGAAAATATTTTCAACAAAAGCAGAATATTAGAACTTTCATTATCACTTCAGAACAGACTTGTCTCGGGGTTTTTGATATTATTTCTTAGTTTTAACAGTATGTATTGGTTTGGAAATGCTTTTAAGAAAATAGCAATCACTACACCTTACAACTAATTCTTTGCAGTGAAACTAAGATTGAAGCATATCTGATGCCACTTAAGCTGTTTAAATACCAGACAGGGCTCTCTGATCTAAATAAACGTGGTCAAGACTGCTACATATTACAGACTAGCCTTATTCTCCTGCTTGAGGACATACAGATAAGAACAATGACATAAAGATAAGAACAACAGCAATCATCCTTCAGGTGCCTTGCCTTTGAAAGAAATGAGATATTTTGCAGGGGAGACATGTAGGATAGGTTGCATGTTTTGAGGACCCTTCATAAATGTGATAAGCAGGGAGAAGGGACTTGGACATTGATGAAAGCGTTAATGGAGTATACCTGTCTAAGACAGGGAAATGTGAATGATTTCATAGAAGGGTTAACTTTAATCTGACTTTTCTTGAGACATACCACTATCTTCATATAGCTTTGAGATACATTTTATTTTGTACATCTCAGAGTTGACAAAGAAGCTGTAGGATCAGATGTTAGAAAACATAAGTTACATGTTGCTATTCAAAAAACAAAAGACAACGACGCTGTGACTACACCTGCACATGATCAGTACCCAACTGTAACAGGTCTACATTAATAATGTACAAGAAAAGTTAGAATTTCAAAACCTGTCTTATTAAAACTGCAGATCAGTTTGTTGTGCAGCTGGTTTGGCTCATACCGAGTTCCAAATGTAAAGCTGACACACTTGCACTAGGCTCTTTAGACTTTATCTGCCTACATCTGTAGTAATAACTTAGTTCCACAGATCTGCTTCCATGTTTAAAAAATTATATCCTGACAGTCTTTGTTGTCAGCCTAAACAGTAAACTTCCAGTTAAGAACCTCAACGATCAATCTCCCAGAACACGGATAAGTTCCTGTTAATTTAATCGAAGGTACTGTCCACAACCAAATCATTTCTAAAATTCTTTCATTACCGCCACTGCTTTCTGCCAAAGACTTTTCATCTTGATTATACAGTGTAACTTCAAACTTGTTAACATGTGAAAATCTGTCAAAATGCTTACCTATTGCTGTTTCTGGCATTGCCAAAACTGTCTTCTCTGTAGCAACTCGGAAATGTCCATGGACCGAGAGGCCAACTCCCTATGCATGGAGCACAAGCAAAGGACACAGTTATAAAATTACTGGTAAAAACAATCATAATCCTCTGCAATACCTCTTGCTTTGTTCTACAATTGAATGATATTAGATGCACCATACACATCTCAATAAAGTATTAAAAGGTCTCTTATGGTTCAAACACTAATAAAGCACGTTACTTTTATGATTTGACTGAAAGAGTCAAATCAAGATTTGACTTTAAAAGACTGATGAGTCATGCAGAGATTAACATCAAAAACCCATGAGTCACAGCAACAACAAAAAATGAGTGAACCCATTAGACTAAGGCAGTTGCTATTGCAAATGTATTATTTTTGCACATAATTCAAACAACAAATCCACCAATACTTTTGGAATTTACATTAATTGTACAAACTTGTAATTATGATACTTTTAAAATAAATAATAATTAGTTCTTCTTATAATGTGATAATTACCTATTTATCAATACAAAAGTATTTTAAGCAGTAAAAGCCTCCAGCATTTTTGATTAAAAATTGAAGCATGTGGTTAGAAACTTGCTTATTTAACCTAGGGACTTTTGTTCTCTGGGTCAGAAATAGAATTCACATTTCTAATTATCTAGTCTTCTTCTCTAGCAGTCCTTCCTGATGAGACACTTCCTCAGGAGCAGAAGAGCTCCTGGTGCTGTCTATCACATATTTTCTGATTTAAGCAGTGAGCAGCAGCAAGAAAATACGTATTTCCAGTTCACATAAAACTAATTTAATTTAGAGAAATGCTCCATAGGCAAACTGAAAAACTTACAGGCAAATGTTAGCTGACAACTTTACTATCATTTGGTAATAACATTTGAACTGGGCACAACCACAACACACAGGTAAACAAGTGTCACTTCTCAAAAGCTTATCTAAGTGGTACACATCAATAGAAACGCGCATTAGATTCTACCCGGAGACAAAACCCTGTACCAAATATTTCACAAGAGGCTTCTTCATACAAATATCTTCTCTTTTCCTTTCAACTCTTTTAGCTTACTTCCTTTCCTCACTGTTAAATTTCCCTTTTCTTACTCCTCCTATCCATCCATTTTTTCTATTAAAACTAAGACGTCTTAACTTAGACCAAACCAAGTCACTGGCTAATGAAGATATAACATTTCTAATTGTTTAGATACTAGAAAAATGGCATTTTACCCAACAAAAGCTACTAGTGTTCACAAAAATCTTCACAGTGATTAATACTTTCCACCAAAACCAGTGGAATTAATTGGGTGAGACTTGCTTGGACCAGCATTATACATTTGATATTATATGATAGGTTTTTAAGAAGAGAGTAGAACATAGTAGAACATATTTTCATTTTACTTATCTCAAGAGATCTTTGGGTGAGTTTTACATGAAAATTCTAAAACATTATCTCAATTTAATAAAACTTACATCCATTTCCTCACACCATTGTCATGTGTTCTTCTCTGGCCTCTTAAAATTCTGCCCAGCAAGAAATTAATTCTCACTGCTTATTCCATGAGAGCAATACATGATTAAATTTAAAAAAAAAGTCAAGCTTTATCTATAAAATGAATATCAGGTTCTAATGTAGATGTATGAATTTTTTAAGGTTCCAGTTTTATTTCCTGAAAAATGGACACTTAAAGTAACTGGTCATCATACCTGATTATTTTTATCCAGAGACTACGCCAAACCGACACAGATGAAGTACTGCTGTTTCAAGAAGGCAAACAGTATTTGAGTAAATGTCTGAATCTTATTTGCATAGGGTCTCATCCTTTATCTGTCTTTCAGCCCTTTCACTTGAGGACTGGTCAGAGGCTGCAGACCTCTCCTGAGTAGCACTGAGGGCAATGGCCCTGTATTTACTTCTCTTGCAAATGCAGAGGTACATGTAAAGCTACATTCACTCTTAAAACCGCTCCAGAATTCTTGAATTAAATAGAAATGCGTCTACGACTTCAGGTAGTGTTCTGCTCCATTCCAAGGCAAAATAGAGTTGACTCAGAACTTACAAAGAACAACTATATTAATGCCTGGCTCCGAGCCTGGTGTGAGGAAAGGGGCTTTGGCTTCTTTGATCGTGGGGTGGCTCATGCACCCCCTGACATTATTGCTAAGGATGGGACACATGGGTCTCCTAGCGGGGCTAAAGCCTTTGCTAAAAACTTAGCTAAGCTCATAAATCGAGCTTTAAACTAGATGTGAAGTGGGAGGGATTTTAGACCAGGCTAGGCAAGAGTGAGCCTGGATGTGAGGCACTAGAGATTTGGAGAGGACCACCAGTACATCACCACACAGGAAGTGGGGGACAGTGCACCTCGGAGCAGTAAAGGAGATACAGGCACTCTGGTGCAAACTACTCCAGTTACCAGGCAACTGGGAACAAACTCTGTTCCCTCTAAGAGGGCTGAAGGCTCGGCAGCTCAGCTGAAGTGCGTTTATACCAATGCATGCAGCATGGGGAATAAGAAGGAAGAGATGGAAGCTGTCATAGGGCAAGGAGCATATGATGTCATTGCCATCATGGAAACGTGGTGGGATGACTCATATAACTGGAGTACAGGTACGGTGGGGTACAAACTCTTCAGGCAGGATAGGAAGAGTAGGAGAGGAGGCGCAGTAGCCCTCTATGTAAGGGAGGACACCACTGAGATGGAATGTGGTGATGAGGAGATTGAGTGCCTGTGGGTTAAAATCAGAGGAGCCCATAAGAAGGTAGATTTTGTGATGGGAGTCTGTTACAGACCACCCAGCCAAGAAGAAACAGCTGATGAGCATTTCTATAAACAGCTGGGGTTAATCTCTAGATCAATGCCTCTTGTTCTTGTGGGAGACTTCAATCTCCCTGATATCTGCTGGAAGTACAATACAGCAGAAAGGAAGCAGTCTAGGAGGTTCCTGGAGTGTGTGGAAGACAACTTCCTTGCACAGCTGGTGAATGAACCAACAAGGGAAGGTGCCCTACTGGACTTGCTGTTTGTCAACAGAGAAGGCCTTGTGGGGGATGTGGCAGTAGGTGGACGCCTATGACTAAGTGATCACGAGACGATGGGGTTTTCTGTTCTAGGCGAAGTGAAGAGGGTGCTAAGCAGGAGAGTAGCATTAAATTTCCAGAGGGCAGACTGATTGGCAAAGTCTGATGGAAGACAGTACTTAAGGGCAAGGGAGCCCATGAGGGCTGGGAGCTCTTCAAAAAGGAGATCCTAGCAGCTCAGGAGAAAGACATCCCCGTGTTCTGGAAAAAAAGCTGGCAGGGGGAAAAACCAGCTTTGTTGAACAGAGAGAGATCTTGAGTGACATTACGAAGAAGAGAAATGTTTATGGGCTCTGGAAGAGGGGACAGGCCTCTTGGGTGGACTACAAGAAGAAAGTGAGGTTGTGTAGATAAATCAGAGGGGCTAAGACTCAACTAGAAATCAGGTTGGCAAAGTCTGTGAAAGATAACAAAAAATCTTTCTATAAATATATAAATAATAAAAAGAGAACTAGGGAGACCATACAGTCCCTTTTGGACACAGAAGGAACAACAGTGGGAAGGGATAAGGAAAAGGCTGAGGTACTTAATGCCTTCTTTCATAGAATCGTAGAACAACCAGGTTGGAAGAGACCCATTGGATCATCGAGTCCAACCATTCCTGTCAGACACTAAACCATGCCCCTCAGCACCTCGTCCACCTGTGCCTTAAAAACCTCCAGGGAAGGTGAATCAACCACCTCCCTGGGCAGCCTGTTCCAATGCCCAATGATCCTTTCCGTGAAAAATATTTTCCTAATGTCTTGCCTCAGTCTTTAATTGTAAAGAAAGTTATTCCCTCTGTGTACATACCCCAGAATGAGAGACGCAAAACAAGGCTCCCATGGTCCAAGAGGAGGTGGTCAGAGCCTTGCTAGCCCAACTAGACACCACAAGTCTATGAAGCCAGATGGGATTCACCCAAGGGTATTGAGGGAGCTGGTGGATGTGCTGGCCAAACCCCTTCCACCATCTTCCAACTGTCCTGGAAGACTGGGGAAGTTCGACTGGACTGGAGACTGGCTGATGTTGCACCCATCTACAAGAAGGGTTGCAGGGAGGATCCAGGGAATTACAGGCCTGTCAGTCTGACCTCAGTGCCAGAGAAAATCATGGAACACGTGATCTTGAGTGCTATCATGAAGCACATACAAGAGAACCGGGTGATAAGGCCAAGTCAACGTGGGTTCATGAAAGGCAGGTCTTGCCAAACTAACCTAATCGCATTCTGTGACAAAGTGACTCAACTACTGGATGAAGAAAAGGCTGTGGATGTGGTCTGCCTGGACTTTAGTAAAGCCTTTGACACAGTTTCTCAAAGCATTCTGCTTAGGAAACTGTCAGCTTCTGGCCTGGACAGGCGCACACTCTCCTGGGTGGAAAACTGGTTGGATGGCCAGGCACAAAGAGTGATGGTAAATGGCATTAACTCCAGCTGGAGGCCAGTTACAAGTGGGGTTCCCCAGGGCTCAATGCTGGGTCCAGCCCTGTTCAATGTCTTCACCAATGACCTGGATGAAGGCATTGAGTGCACGCTTAGCAAGTTTGCAGATGACACTAAGCTGGGTGGAAGTGTCGATCTGCTGGAGGGTAGGGAGGCTCTGCAAAGGGATCTGAATAGGCTGGACTGAGTCCAAAGGCATGTGCTTTAACACGGCCAAATGCCGGGACCTACACTTGGGGCACAACAAGCCTATGCAGAGCTACAGACTAGGAGGAGTCTGTCTAGAAAGCTGCCTAGAGGAGAAGGACCTGGGGGTGTTGGTTGACAGCCGACTGAACATGAGCCAGCAGTGTGCCCAGGTGGCCAAGAAGGTCAATGGCATCCTGGCTTGTATCAGAAACGGTGTGACCAGCAGGTCCTAGGAGGTTATTCTCCCTCTGTATTCTGCACTGGTGAGACCACTCCTGGGCCCATTTCTGGGCCCCTCACCACAAAAAGGATGTTAAGGCTCTGGAGCGAGTCCAGAGAAGAGCAATGAAACTGGTGAAGGGGCTGGAGAAGAAGTCTTATGAGGAGTGACTGAGAGAGCTGGGGTTGTTTAACCGGGAGAAGAGGAGGCTGAGAGGAGACCTCATTGCTCTCTACCACCACCTGAAAGGAGGTTGTAGAGAGGAGGGAGCTGGCCTCTTCTCCCAAGTGACAGGGGACAGGACAAGAGGGAATGGCCTCAAGCTCCGCCCAGGGGAGATTTAGACTAGAGATTAGGAGGAAGTTTTTCACGGAAAGGGCCACTGGGCATTGGAACAGGCTGACCAGGGAGGTGGTTGAGTCACCTTCCCTGGAGGTGTTTAAGGCACGGGCAGATGAGGTCCTGAGGGACATGGTTTAGTGTTTGATAGGAATGGCTGGACTCGATGATCTGGTGGGTCTCTTCCAACCTGGTGATTCTATGATTCTATGATACATTGCTTTCAACTGTTTTAACATCACTAATAGAATATTTTCACTGCACTGAGTAAAGCCTCTTCCTACAGCAAGAGAAAGTACATTTCTACTGATATTTTTATCCACATTCAGCAATAATAATGACCTTTTCATAATGATGATGAATTTTTAAAAATCATGCCTATTTTGGACTTTCTAATGCTTAAATGAGTTTTTTTTTCTAATTCCCTATCTAAGAATATAAATACTATCTATTATAAAGCATTTTTTTCCTGCTTATTTCTAGACAAACAATAGTTTGCATAACAACTCAAATTTTTAGCTTGAATATTAAATAACAAAGACTAGAGTATGAATTCCATTAAAAGAATGTTTCTTCAAAGTTTGTTCTTTTTATAGTGATAAAAATAACTAGTGTTTTAATAATAAAAAGTTGAAAGAGGTAATTTTCTTTTGAAAGAAGTAATTAAATCAGATTTCACTTTCTGAATTGCTTAGGCCATAACCGGATTTGTTTTCTAGATAGCCTTCAAGTTTTTTAGTATAGATAAAAGCTTAATTTCAGTTGCACATTTAAAAGACTAAAACTACAGAAGGTACAGGCATCTTGGGTGAACTACAGGGAGGAAGTGAGATCATGCAGAAACAAAATTAGAAGGGCTAAAGCCCAACTAGAGATCAGACTGACCAAGTTGGTGAAAGATAATCTTTCTATAAATACATCAGTAGTAAAAGGAAGCCCAGGGACAATATTCAGTCTTTACTGGATGCAAAGGGAACAACTGTGACAGGATGAGGACAAGGCTGACGCACTTAATGCTTTATTTGCCTCAGTCTTTAATAGTAAGGAAAACTGTTCCCTGTGTGCATATCCCCAAAAGTTAGAGTAGCAGAACAGAGCTCCCATGATCTATGAGGAGTTGGTTAGAGACCTGCTTAGCCAATTAGACACTCACAAATCTATGGGGCCAGATGGGATTCAACCAAAAGCATAGAGTGAGCTGGTGGATGTGCTTCCCAAACCCCTTTGCACAATCTTCCAACTGACCTGGAAGACTGGGAAAGTTCCACTGGACTGAAGGCTGGCTGATGTTGTGTCCATCTACAAGAAGGGTCAGAGGGAGGATCCAGGAAACTACAGGCCTGTCAGTCTGACCTCATTGTCTAGGAGAGTCATGGAACAGGTGATCTTGAGTACCCCAGTAATTTATTAAACTTGTGAACATATGCTTTCATATGGGTTTTTACCAAATGCCAAATAGTTATTTTAATACATTTACTGTATCTGTTTAACCTTCTCCATCAATTACAGATGCTTATTAGTTTAAGAATACATTTGTAAAGAACAAATCCTTCCAGTCAGAAGTCTAAATGCACTCCTCTTCCATTACTGGCTTTTGCGGTTTGTTGTTTTTTTTTTAAACTTAGCTGAAATCTTACACAGCTGGAGTACCACCAAGAAGACCCTTCACACTATTAAAATATCAGCAGTTGGGTTGTATTCACTTCACCACACAATCCCAGCATTTACACATACAAGTCTTGACCCTACAATGTCCTTACTAAAATACACTATATCCTGTGCTGGCACAGTCCTACCTTTCATGATCTTGAAATATATACTAAAGCTAATGTCTTCCTTCAGACTTTTCAAAGATAATAGATTCCTACGGTGAATCAGGCTTGCTTTTTTATCCAGATAGTTTTTCTTACCACTTGCATGAAACACCACAGACAGCTGCATGTCTGAATTTTTTAAAGGATACTTAAAGAATAAGAAATTATAAGTTAAGAAAATAACAAGCAATCAACTTAAACAATTCTTCTGTAAGGTTTATATGTGAATTCATCAAAACCATAGATAAGAACAGAAATAGTTGCCTGACAATAAAAGCTAGTGGCTATGCATAGAAAATTTATCTTTGATTGCCTTTTTTTTCTTATAAACACAGAGCCTAATTAAACATATTTTGCTTATGAAACACAAGATGCAAATTACTTACAAATGGAGTAATGAAACACAGCTCCTATAAATCTAAACCTAAAAGTTATAACCAGGAGAATTTATTATCTTAAATCAAAAATGACCCTTATCAGTAAATTGGAGAACTCATCACATCTAGGCAAGCTATAAAGAAACTTAGGGCTGATCAAAATAAATATGCCTGTTGTGAACAACAGAGTTAAACATCTGTTCCCATACATTAAAGTACATCTGTGTCACATAAAACCATAAATCACATGTGTATTTAGTAAAAAACCTAATTCAGTTTTATCCTGTCACTGCCTAGGAAGCATAAGTGACAGAATAAAAGAAATACAAACAGAATAAAAGGAATACAAACAGAATAAAAGGAATACAAACAGAAAAGGCCTTCAGAAATGTTGCTTCCACCATCTTCACTAGGCTGATAAAGAATTTTTAGCTGTCCAAGCAAACAATTTTATGATAATACTAAAATTAATATTGTCTGCACTGAAAGTCCTGTTGTAACAGTTCACATCTGACGATTACATTCACATTACTGCATGAGAAGATAGTTCCTGCTAGGGCTAAAATCACAAAATAAACATGGCAGTTAACAAACAAACTGAGCATAACACAAGAAAGGGCAAATATATCTTAATAGAGGTCTATGAAAATAGCTGAAGTGCAGCAAAAATGCTTTCAAAAGCTTAAGTTGGCAAAATGAGTGAAATTGATTTAAGAAGCAGTAGAAGCTTATAACTACGCTAGATGTAGTAGACCACTGATGTAAGAGCATTACCCTCTGCATCCAGACACAGCAAACCTTAAATTGAATCAAAATTCATCTTCGTTCATCATTAATGTTATGGACCACCGCAAAGGGTATAGTCCATTTTCATCTGTTGATACTAATAGACAAGATGACTTGGTGAACGAGACCAATGCAGCATTAGCAGAAAAATCTGGACTAAGCATATAACTTTCTTTGGTTGATGACACATAAATCAACTTTATACAAGTATTTTAGAGATATCATTACAGAACAGTGCTTTTTGTGAACTTTTCAATCATTTAGTGTGGTATTTTAAAACATAAAATATTAATGTAATATAAACATAAAATATTAATTTTCATATACTGATTACATATTAGAGAATCTCAGTCCAAATTTCTACAGACATACAGAAGCTCAGCAAGCTGACTGCATATATGTCATCTGTAATAATATCTGATGCTTCACTCTTAAGAATTTTCCTTACAGCCCACTGCCAAAAATGCAAGAAAGCTCGTGCTATTATTAATGACCAATATTTGATGAACACTCTGACTCTTTGTAGCACAAATCAGTGACACAGCCCATTCCAACCATGTGTTTTCAAAAGTATACTTTTATCTTCATTATAGGTTCAGGCATAGTATTTTAAAAATCTCCAATATTGGAATATCCAATATGACAAAAGTACCAGCATTACTTGTTCTATTGACACAAATACATTACAAAGTTTGGGGCTTTTTTGTTCTTGAAACTGAAAATTCCACTCCATGAATACTGTGTGCAGTTCTGGGCCCCTCACCACAAGAAGGATGTTAAGGCTCTGGAGCGAGTGCAGAGAAGAGCAACAAAGCTGGCGAAGGGGTTGGAGAGGAACGGATGAGAGAGCTGGGGTTGTTTAGCCTGGAGAAGAGAAGGCTGAGAGGAGACCTCATTGCTCTCTACCACTACCTGAAAGGAGGTTGTAGAGAGGAGGGAGTTGGCCTCTTCTCCCAAGTGACAGGGGACAGGACAAGAGGGAATGGCCTCAAGCTCCGCCAGGGGAGATTTAGGCTAGACATCAGGAGAAGTTTTTCACAGAAAGGGTCATTGGGCATTGGAACAGGCTGCCCAGGGAGGTGGGTGATTCACCCTCCCTGGAGGTGCTTAAGGCACGGGTAGACGAGGTCCTGAGGGACATGGTTTAGTTTGATAGGAATGGTTGGACTCAATGATCCAGTGGGTCTCTTCCAATCTGGTGATTCTATGATTCTATGAAGAAAACCTTCCAGTTCTTAAAGACCAGCACATGCAACAGAACTTTATTTAAGCAGGGGCACAACTACGTGAATGACAGGAGTGAATTGAGAGGATTTTGTAATGACGTTCTCAGGAAAAAACGCTTTAGAAAGCTAAGACGTAAAACTAATTCAAGGAGAAAATAAGCATTCAACTACTTCTGGAAATGAGAAAAATTAACCAAAATATGAAAGGACGGAGAAGCAGGGAAAGATAACCCTCTTCAGAATTTTTCCCCTTGATCTATAATAAAAGTAAGGAGAGGTAAATAATGAGATAACTCTCAATGTGAAACTTGGCATCTACATGATGGCCTAGAATCAGAGAAAACTAGTGGAACTTTTAGCAAGAAAGTGTGTGGTGTTAAATGGAAAGAACAAATCAGCACAGCAGCTTGCAAAATCGCTGCAAAAACAGTCAATACTGCAAGGGTAGGAAAGCTTTCCATGCAGCCACAAATAAAACTTCCTTTAAACACAGACAAGTTGCAGGAAAAAACCCACAATAATCTGCCAAGTACAGATTAAAACTTCATTTTTAGTCTCAAAGTAGCGGAGTGATGTTTGCTTTATGATGTGATCTATATGTCACCACATTACACAGGAAGACAAACACTCATTCCATCATTCTAAAATACAAGTACAGTGTGATTGGATAATACCAATATCTGTACAATGCACATTTAGAAAGTCTGCCTTTCCTTTCTGTGTGTAAACTGGTGGCATCTGTCCCCTTCCATAGCACATATTAAATAAGTCAGTCATTGTAGGACTGAGAGAGGGAGGAGAAAGGAGTTTTAAATACTGCACCAGTACTAACCCATCTTTTCAAATACTTGTTTTCAGGACAGTGCTTTATGATAAATCCTTTGGAGAATAACATCACATGCAAATCATTGAACACTCAGCAATTATTTGCTGTTGATGTCAAGAGCTGCTGGTATTATAGTCCGATTAGCTACAAAATTAAGGGCACCATTTGTCCCTAGGATCATATGCAGGAACTAAAGCAGGCAGATCAGTGTGCCAGATGGTAAATACACTGTAATACCAGCAAAGAGCAAATCCTTTCGTAGTATTGCCTCAGCATTGTTTTCAGCACACTATTACAAAAGCTAAGTGGTATGCAAGCCAATCTCCCCAAAATTTCTTTCAAAGTACAACAAATAACTACTTGCAAAATCTGTATTCCATTTTAGAGTAAAAGCTGCCTTCACAGCTCTGAAGCACTGGCAACAAAATGAGCCACAAGCTCCTATTTGGTACGCAAGCATGTGTTTGTGGAGGGAGGGATAGGAGGAGTGAAAGAGAGGGAACTGGAAAGCAGCTTATCTAGGTTCAGTATGACAATTACTTTTACTTCAGGGCAGATTATGGAGCATAAATTAAAACAAAGCCAAAGATGTTCATGTCTCAGAGCCAGATGACTGACAAGAGTCATAACATATTTATAAAAAGGAAGAAAAAACAAGAATCGGGAGTCCCAAGAAGCACTGACATTTCTAAATTCCAGTTTCTTAAGCTGGAAAAAAGTATTAAAGGGGTAATAATGTCCATTACAGCACAGAAAATTTGTGCTATGTAAAATAACAATATTTCATGAACTTCTATAAGCTGCAGTTAGCTACCCTAAGCTCATGATACACATGTATATTTACTAATAACTAATAATATTTCTACAGTTTGCAATAAAATTTGCACCACACAAAGGAGCACCAAAGGAGTTGCCATTTGTTCTGAGAAATTTAAAAAAATATATTAAAAATTGTATTGCAAATGAGCAAAAAATGTGAGATTTTACAGTTATGGTTAATTCTAATGTTTCCTAGTTTCTGAAATGCTCAAAATTCTCCTATGCCTCTGCATAGAAGCTATATGCACACAACTTACATGTATACATCCTAAAAGCAGATAATTTTAAAAATCACATGCAGAAGGACATATTGCAGTGTGGAGGAAAATGGGGAGCTTCTCTCTCCCTCCTTGTATTTTATATGCCTGAGGAATATAAGAAAACAATTGTTGCAGTCTATAATATTTGTCTGGCTTCTTTTTCTGCAGATTCTCTAGTCACAGCTCATAGTTCAAATGAGACCATGATAAAGCAGTCGGTTGTCTTTACACTTCATGCATGATATGCATGATAAAGCAGTCGGTTGTCTTTACACGTCACACTTCTTTCAGTCTTATGGTTAGACTCGATGATCCAGTGGGTCTCTTCCAACCTGGTGATTCTATGATTCTTCAGTCACCTCAGCTAAACATACTGAAACGCCAATAATCAATAGTTTACAAAAATTTAACTTACATTTTAGATACAGGCTCACAACTTTTATTTACATATTTTTATGGCAAAGAATAGGCAATCATCAAGTGTTATGTTCACAACGATGCTGTTTCACTAGTCTGCAAGAGACAACAGCAATGCCAGGCAAATTTCTTGGAAGGAAAGACTCAGCATAGATGTCCATACCCACAAATGGCACAGAGAGAAAGGGCAGACCCTTTTCTCTACTTTTACATCACTGGGAACTGCTGTTGGTTAAAGAATCATAGAATCATAGAATCACCAGGTTGGAAGAGACCTACCAGATCATCAAGTCCAACCATTCCTATCAAACACTAAACGATGTCCTTCAGTACCTCATCCACCCGCACCTTAAACACCTCCAGGGAAGGTGAGTCAATCACCTCCCTGGGCAGCCCGTTCCAGTGCCTAACGACCCTTTCTGTGAATAATGTTTTCCTTGCCTCCCCTGGTGGAGTTTAAGGCCATTCCCTCTTGTCCTGTCCCCTGTCACTTGGGAGAAGAGGCCAGCTCCCTCCTCTCTACAACCTTCTTTCAGGTGGTGGTAGAGAGCAATGAGGTCTCCTCTCAGCCTCCTCTTCTCCCGGTTAAACAACCCCAGCTCTCTCAGTCACTCCTCATAAGACTTGCTCTCCAGCCCCTTCACCAGCTTCATTGCTCTTCTCTGGACTCGCTCCAGAGCCTTAACATCCTTCTTGTGGTGAGGGGCCCAGAAATGGGCCCAGGAGTGGGAGAATAACCTCCCTGGACCTGCTGGTCACACCATTTCTGATAACAGGCCAAGATGCCATTGGCATCCTTGGCCACCTGGGCACACTGCTGGCAGACTCAGGTTGTGGACCACTTAATCTTTGAGATATTCCCTCTCTTCCTTCCCCTCATCTATTGCAGCAGACCTGCTAGTTGAATATCAGAAGCCTACAAATAAAGAATTTTATTTGTGCTTTTTATCTGCAGTGGTAAGAAAGGTCTGTCTTTTTTCTAATGCTGCTTTGGTTCCGACTACAGAGCATAAGGCCATTGAAAAAACATAAATAATTCCACTTTACAACTATGTAGTTTAAATTCAACATTAATGCTCGCTTTTTTTTGAAATATTTTGAAAGAAACAAGAAAAAATGTTTCTACCCACATATGACAGAATTTTAACAACTATGTTGGTGGCAAAATGAACATTCCTGAAGAATTACAGATACAAAATCTGAATGAAAATGGAGCAGGATTAGGACAGCTATCACTCAGCTCCAACTCTTTTGTGTACTGGAATTATATTGACTAAAATATATAAGGTACAAGCTGCTTATGACATCACTACCAGTTTACTTGATGAGAACTATTAATATAATAAGAATTGTTGACCAAATCCTACTAAAATAGAAGTTTAGACATTTGTAACCAAAAGGGAATGAGGGTCAGATACATAATAGAAGGAATATTTCCAAACCACAGAGTAAGTTCAGGAATTTGGCTGCCTCCATTTCTCTGGAGCCCCACATTGATTAAAATGGTGTTATCACTTGGTAAGCAGCATTCTAAAAAAGCTTCAGGTTTTGAACAGCATGCAGCAGAAAAGTTTCTGCTCATAAACAAACTAGGGAAACATAGCCTAGATAGTACTGCCATGAAATGGAGGCCACAATCGTCTTAAAGTACAGTAAGATTTACCAGCAGTGTGGAATCAAAATGAGTGGGCACCCTAGCTGAGTTCATCCAGAAGGCAATCACTAATGAAGTTTTGATATTTTCATTATGTGCTTGGATGATGAAATAACAAGGATTTCTATAATATACAGTGTTTTTTGTAAAGGCAAATACTTTCATGGACAAGATTAAAACGATCTCACTCTGAAGATCAGATAGATATGGTGGAGCTATAAAAGGCAATGCCAGTGAATACAGCACTCAGGTCTCCTAAAAGTGGAAAGGAAGGAGTTGTAGACTCCAGAAAAAAACGTAGCTCCACAAGATTGGCTCTTTGGCAAATAAGTTCTGTTCAAGAAGCAGATTTTTAAAAAAATCAGTAAAAGGTGAACAGAGAAATGCACTGTGATGGGAGTTTATGTAATGCAAGTAGAAAAGAGGTAAGAGTAATAGCTTTAAGAATAACAAGAAGTGGTGGGCTCGTAGCACCTGATGCTTTGAGATACTGCTATTTACATGAGCAGTTTGTGACAGAATATCTGTGTAATATATGCAGGATAATTATTCTGCTCTACTTGGTGCTGATGACTCCTCCAGCTGAAATACTGTATGGTCCCTGGTAATGAACTGTAAAGCACACAAATTGAAGAGATTTCAGAGGATTGTAGGATGACCAAGAGACTTATTCTTTAGTAAAGGATGAATAACTATCATTATGCCTATTGAAATGAAATGTCTGGGAGCAAGGAACACAAATATCTCAAAATAGCCTTACAGAGCTGTGACTGAGACAGGAAATCTATTGAGTACACATACTAGAGACTTAAATTACCTACTAGGGAATCTTCACTCGAAAAAATAATTAGGCAGTTAGGTGGAATATCTAGAAAAAAACAGAATGCTTACTGCTAGAGAGTTCCAAATACATTAGGCCAAAGTCTGCTAAGCAATCATCTAGCTATATTTAAATCCACTTCAAGTGAAAAAGATTAATCCTGAGGCTTCTCTCAGCTCTATACATTTGTACAGTCTAAAGCTTAACATATTGGATATCACCACCTGAGTGACTAACACAGACACAAGTACTATTTTAGAAAATTCTGCTCTTGGATGGACACTTTAAAGATATTCTATGTATCTGAGGTGTAAACTGTCAGTTTAAGTAAAAGCCTTTGCCTAAAACACCTGTACTGCTAGGTGCATTGACAAAACAAAAGGAAAGCCTCTCATGAACCCAAAGACCCAATTAACAGGTTCTCTTCTCGTGTTCACAGTCCACATACCTGGCATCCTTCTCTGTTGAGGAAATAATTAAGCAGCCAGTACTGCATACTACTCTCAGAAACTGGGCCCTAGAATCTGAGGAGTCACAGATAGAAATAAGGTTGGGGTTGGGTGTCTTTTATCTCTTTAAATTGTGAGCTGTATTAATGTTACAACTTCCTATTACTCTACATGAGTAAAGCAGGAGTTACTTCATATTTTCTCTACATGAAAATTAGGAAGTAAGATTCTCAGAATAGTTAAAAGTACAGGGCTTTGCAAATGATACAAGAGAGCTGTCAACTCTACCAAACTCCATTTCTCTACTGAAAATGTTGCACATGATCATACTAATTTAAAACCTGCTTACCCCACAAGATCTTTTCTCATCCTAAAACTCAAAGCATTAATTGTTAAAGCAAGAAGTGTAACTTAATAGCACAACCTTTATATGTCTGTAACTTGCTAAAATAAACTTAGCAAATACACTGTCAGAGACCAGATTAAGGGATTAAAGCCTATATTTATTTGTCCAAAGCCAAGAACTCCTAGATTTGAGTAACAGTCTCTACTAATCAGTAAAAAAAAAAGTATTTTAAGGCCTATTTTGGCCTTATTAACAATTAAGCATATAAACATTCAATAACATTAGATGATAGGCCTGAAACAGTAGCAAATTACTTTTCACAAAGCACAAAATTCAACTGTGAAACTGATTGCCACAGGCCTTTCTGAAGATCAAGCCTACCTAAAATGTCCAAAGTACTAGATGAATGTAGAAGTAAGTATGACTACTGATGAGTTTTCAGCACTGTGGCTCTTAAATAAAGCCTGGCTCAGGAGGCTTCGAAATCATGCATCCTATAGCATATGCTACTAAGTTACTTTGTGCATGCTATCGCAGATTCATCCCTAAACTAAGGTCAGTGGCCTTTAGCTCCTGAAAATTACATACGTCCGCTTTGGCAGTGCCACTGAAGTTTTAAGTATGCTTTATATAGTTTTCTCAGTGACGTGGATCACAGTAATTAACTTCCAAAGTCTAAGGCCTATATTTTTTTTTTTTCTGTCAAATATTCAGCTTGAGTGCTAAGTCAAATTATCCAAAAGCCACTCTGTCTAGAATATGTTATCTGGCTCCGAAACAGGTTTAAAATACATTTTAATTGATCCTTTTAGTCTATTAGAAAAAGCATCTGACATTATAATATATTTTGTGCCAAAGACTTATTTAAAACCATAGATTTAGGCTGAGCTTCAAAGGGTACTCTATTCATCTCTGAAGAACTTAAGATTTTTCTAGATCCAAAAAGCCCATACTTAGGACCACATTTACAGACAATAATATTTTTTTTTAAAGTACGTATATGTTGAAATACTCTTTCTTGTCTACTGTTCAGGTATTTCATTTCAAGAAAAAAAATCTATGCAAAGAAGTCAACTAAAATAATTTGAATAGCAGTTTTTAGCAAGACAAGAGTACATGCCCAGTGTGCCCTTCAACTGTATCTGCCCCTTTAGCAGTAAATGTGATACTTATAAATAGTTTCACTATTTTTTAGTAAAACGCAGTCACCTTTGCTTCATCCAATATACTTGTCACTTGAACTTACTGCTCAGAGTAATTACAAAAAGATTAAAATTTATGTTTATAACTGAATACTAAAGTTCCATGAACTGCAGGCGTATAGGCAAGAAGGTGCAGAAAACAAGCTCCACAGCCCCATCTGTTGGCTAATTAAGTCCTCGAGAAATCCCTCTATGAGCCTCTAGCCGACAATGCTAAGTGGAATCAGTTTGGTTTTTTGACACAATTCCAAGTTATACTACCAAAAACCTACGATACACATGCATCAGTAGTAACTTTTCTACATAAGGACATAATAGCTGACTTTCTAATACAATGCATGGTTTCTAATTTATTTTAGGTTAAACAACATAGCATGGTACTTTCTTTTTGAGCAAGGTTGAGATTGACTTGCTTGCATTTCCATTCATAGACAAGTGGTCTATAGTGAAACTGCAGTGTTTAATAGGTATTGATTTTTTAAGGCCAAGCTAAATCCACTTGCTTCTAAAGCCATGGATTTGAATATAAATTTTTAAAGGAATTTACTGTTATTTTTAAGTAAGTAAGTGACAAATATTTCTAGCTCCTGTTGACTTACAGGGACTAAGATAGACAGGCTCTTGAGCATATGAAAGAGATCAAATATGACTCGATTGTGACAAAAAACAAGATCCTTGGATCTGAATGACTTAAAAGAAAGCATCTAAATAGACCATGAATAGAATAGCTACTTGGTATTAATGCAGGTCTAGTGAATAATTACAGCAGGACAGGGTAATTCCATACAGCAAGGAGAACAAGATAACAGTGTGACCATGACAAGTTCAAGGAGTGTTTTATTCTTTTTAATCTATAAAATTCCACTGCCATGAACCTATTTGTATCACAACACAGCTGCTGCAAGCCTTAAGTTTGGTTCAGATCAGTTCTGATGGGGCTCCCAGTGCTGAAAATGGTGAAAGCAGAGCATGGGGGAAAGAATGGAGTTAATACACTTTTCCTACTCCATTTAGAGGAGTCAATACAAGTCTCACAGACAGGAGAGGTAGTTGAAAGGAAAAGCATAGAAGACAACACAAAACTAACACAAGACACAGAGAAATTAATCAGTTTTGAAAAACACTACTGCTGACCTTCTTTGTTTAGTTGTCAGTAGATAATTCCATATACTGCCAACAAGAGAGGGAAAGAAAAAAAAAAGTGTGTTGATGAAAATACACACTCCAGAAGGCAGGACACTGTCTCAGAGCAAACTGCAACTGTATTAACAAGTGCAAATTAAATAGCACTCAAGGTTAAAAAAATTGTTTGAAAGTAGCCTGGAACTTGAGACCTACCTGCTTGTTGCCCTATGCTAAGTTGCATACTTGCTTAAGCAAAATCTAGTTCCCTATACACAAATGAAGATAATTGCTAGATATGAATGAAGATAATTGCTCTAAAGACAATTAAACACTATCAAGGTCTCACTGAAATCTGGGTATCTAACTAATGTTTCAAGCTAACTGCTGTCTTTTAAAAGCTCTTTACAAGAAAGAGAAATAATAAAGAACATTAGTAACGCAGGGTCATCTGACTCCATTATGCTCTTTTCAGTCCAAAAAATTATGCATTTCAAAAGATAAAATTTTATTTCCGCTTAGGCCACAATCAAAATAAGCAATTTATAGGAACTCTATGAAGACATCAGATGCTGGGCAGGTTTGCTTTTCCATAGCTACCAATACCATTATTCCATAAAATAAATGGGCTCCTTATCACTTATACACAAATCTTCAGGTCTCCTATATTCAATAAAAACCTTTTTCTGCAAGAACACAGAAAAAATTATATGTGCAAGGAAAGATGGAAAAGGACAGCTGTGACAGGTGATGGATCATGCAGTGTTCCACTTCCTGTTTGCTGTCACAAACATAACTTAAATAGACATCCATATGTGCACAGACTGACTTCACTACCAAACTAATTGTTCAAAATAAATTAAGACTATTGTATTCTACTCCCTGTTATGGTACAAACACATCTGACAGATGTCAAACTGAAGAGAACAGCATGGAATCTTCTCCATGTTGCTTTGGTAATAAGGCAGGGGAAATCAGGACCCTATAACTCACATTTTAGGAGTACAGCAGAGGTGAGAAAGTAGATGCGTTTCCAGATTATTTATTGGGAAAATAGAGAACTCATGTTATGAAAGTCTGTTAAATTATGGCTTAGAATGGCATTTTTCCAATTTTTCAGAGTTCTCCTTTAACTGCATTTTTATAGTTTTATTTTATAATGCACTTTGAGTGGAAAAGTATTCTCAGCTCTCATATGATCTACAAACCCACACTCCAGTATTCTGAAAACTTTTGTGAGGGATATTTCCTACTGTGACAGGATTCTGCTTTTTTTTCTCAGCACAACTGCCAGAGCCTCAGAGAAAGCAGTTGCACTACCAAAGAAGAGCAGGCGCACTAGAAGAGAAGCAATCTACTCTTGCAAGCAAGACAGACAGGTTCAGATTACAATGTTTGTTCTTGAACTGAAATGTTTGCAATGCCATGTGTGCACTTCATTCAGCTCAATTACAGAACACTGCATTACTTTCAAACAAATTACAACACCATACCACAGTACTTCGCTTACCCCTCCCATTGTAATGCCATTGATAAGTGCCACGTATGGCTTCTTGCAAGTGCCTGTAAGAAATGTAAAAAACCACAACTGTACATTCTGTGACTGTCTGTATACATGAAACATTTTCCCATGTCTTACTTCAGCAAAGGTAACAGGAAATAAATGGTAAATTAAACAGTAAAGTATCAATTTATAATGAAGGTATTTCATGTAATTCTTATGCAATGAAAAGCAACACCAGTTACTGTCTTACAGTACTCTCAGTGCTATAAGAGTACTTGTACACAACCACCAAATATCAGGTTGTTTGCTGTAGGAGTACCTGACAATTCAGCCATATCTGGCCCCTTTGTAGGGCACTGGAACACAACAGGTTTCTTTCACCCCATCACACAGCTAGGAATAACAGCACAGTGTGTACTAACAGAACAGGACTTTAATACAAAGCCAGATGCGGTTAGCTTTCAGCCAAAATGTGACTATAAACTGCTGCATCGCATACATGTTTTGTTTTGCCAGCTCTGTCGCATGTTAAAACACTGAATGTGGTGCAGGCAGGTCAAAATGATAATTCCTTAAAGTACCAGAGTTTTATCCACTAAGTTTATTTGTTCACACCTTTAGGAGTCACAAAACTAGAGACCTGATGCTTTCAATTACCATTCTCAGAAAGATTTCACAAGTTCACTGTGAATGATACTGCTGGCTCACATTCAGTGTTTTCAGGTCAGACTCAAAAGTTCAGTCAGATTACTGATACAGGTATCTACTGCAACTGTAGATAACTAGATACTAACTGTTACTAGCTTTTCTGCAGCAAATTGTTTAAAAAAAATCAGTTCAACTCTACAAATTAGTATTTGGAAAATATAACAGAGTTGTATTTTTAACTTTGATCTTACACGAACATATAAGCTAATGTATGTGTTCTAGATGCTAGTCTTTGCAATAAATTTCTATAGAATCATGCCTTTCCTATGCTGGGAAAGCAGCTCCCTTGTGTATTTTTAAGTTGTAACATACAAGATATAAATAAATCCTTTTGGCAGAAATCTCAGTGATGAAGGAATACAATCATACCAAAGTTATCAAAAACCTAGGTTTTGTAACTAAATGCATTATAGACATAGAACACCCTGAATAATTTTAAAGTATGTACCCTTGCAATATTTGAAAAGGCTAGAACAGTTGGTTGGAAGGGACCTACAATGATCAGCTAGTCCAGCTGCCACAGTAATACTAGTTATTCCCAAGCCTTAAACTGTTTTTTTCCTGGATGAAGACAAGAAATTTACATGATAAACATGCTAAAAATGGAAATTCTGTCAAAGTAAAAGTACTTTCTCAGAAATTATTCTTATTCTAATAACACCGTGCACTTCTGATGACCTAAGGTGATATACAACATGTTCACCACTCCTCCGGTAGTGACTAATACTGGATACAATGTTTACAAAAGCCAAACTGAATACAACTAAAGTATGTTTGGAAAAGCTTCTTCTCACCAAAATATTCAGCTCTTGACTTTCACCCTGAAGAATTAATATTCACCCTTAATATCCACACAGTGTCTTTACAGGTAGTTATTTTAAGACCACATCCTCCTAGTTACTCTGCAATAAATTAGGCAGTTAACTCCTAGCCTGACTATTCGTTTATGCAGTTTATTTAAATGGAAAGCTTTAAAGTAATTTAACCTTGTGCTTTCTGACTGAATATTAATAATATTCAGTGCATCTACTTTTACCTTAGGTTTTCTTTGAAGTACATCAATGATACTTAGTGCAGAGCTGAACCTTCTGCCATCGAAGACTTAATTCATCTGTAGCACAAATATAAAACTACACAGAACAACGGGATGGAATAAGGTAGCTATTGTAATAGCTAAAGCAAAAAAACCCCAAAAACTCTGCATGCAATGTTAAAAGATAAGGTATACTACACAACTGGTATTGAACTTGGTAAAAAAAAACCCTACTACCTCTATTATGTTATCACAGTCTTCCAAAGATTAGCAAAGAGAGAAAGTGAATTTACATTCTAAGCTATTACTATGAAAACTACTGCTTCAGAATTTGCTATTAAACATACCTATGGCATTGTTCAGGGTATACTCTTCTCGGAAGAAATCCTGTGCCAGTCTATCTCCAGCTTTTCCTGCCTCTGTGATGGCTTAAGAGAAATAAAAAATCTGAAGGTAATTCTGGTTAATACAAAGTGCAAGTTAAAAAATTCATGTCACATAACAGTTTTTCTCCTACGGCAATCAAACAGCAACTTAGTTCTGCTTTATTTTATTTGAGAAAATTTGCTCAAATATGAATGCAAAGTTTCAAATTTGAGTCAGTTCTATTACAATGGAGTCTTTGTCATATACTTGTGATATGTCCTGTTTGTGATATTTTTGTACCAATAAATAGAACACTCACTTAAAATGATTATACTGAAGACTGAATACTAAAAATGGGAAGCAAATCAGAGCAGGACATCATTCATTAACAATGCTTGTTTACTAAAATTTAAAACAACTGCTAGTTTTCACAGTTTGGAGCTATTGTCAGCTCTGTATCTACTCATCTCGGACACAAATTATCCGACAGTAACAGAACTACCTGTTCCAACACTTTCTTGTAAAGAATCTGTCAGTAATGAAAACCCGGGAAGAAAAAGGTATAGACAGGAACTCTCTCTTCTTGGGAATAAATGTCTGCTATTACTAGCTTTTATACTTTTATATAATGTTCCGATAGCCATCTCCTGATAAATAACTTAAATAGCATCCAAACACCAAGGCATCATAAGAAGTCAGGACAATTAATCTTACTGTTGTGCATCAAGCCTCCCTTTACCTGAGTTACAGTAAACAAAGGAAATCATTGTTAAGTAGTAAGTGGCAAATACAGGTCAAATGCTTAAGTGACCAAAATGCTTACCTCTGATGTCACCTCCAGCACAAAAAGCTTTTCCCTCAGCTCCCCTTATAATTATTAGAAAAATTTCAGGATCTTGCTCCCAAGTCTAAAAAGAAGTAAACATTTCCATGCAAGATTAAACTCTGTGCAAAAACGTTTTTCTGAATACTGCCTAGAATTCTTTTTGAAAAAGCAAATCAAACCATACTTCAAATAGTTTATCTTAAACTGAAGTCTGAGAGTAAAATGTCTTTCTGCCACTCCTGTACCCCATTAAATCTTGACACCAGAGATCAGCAGAGCTGCCTTGTTTATTTCAGAAAAACACCTATGCAGAGCTCCCAACCTCTGCAGAAAGGCAGTGCCCCCCTAAAACAGGGACAGATAAATTGGGAACACAATGCTGAGACAGAATAACAATGTATCAGGCCTAATAATAGAAGTTATGTAAATCCAAGGTGAGTGGCAAGGAAAACAGCACTGAAATTGTTCATGGATTTTGTCAAAATGACTGAAATCAAGGACTGGCTCAAATCAGTTTGAGCACAGATGCCTTGCTAGATACAGAGACTATGAGGGGGGTCTGAATTAAGTATACTGCTTTAAGACTTCAGCAGTGATACAACCCTATAGAGAAACAGATGCCTTTTATCCTTCCCCCTGCACTTAGACTACGCTTATATACCCCTTCTTCAAGTAAGTGTACCCAGATAAGAGAGATAAGACATTCTTGTATACCAGCAATGCTCCTTAAAATTACACCACCTTCTAAGGTGTGTTTCACGTAACACCCAATACTCAGCACTACAGATGAAGTA
Organism: Coccyzus lansbergi; assembly: GCA_033558105.1. Classification (NCBI taxonomy): domain Eukaryota; kingdom Metazoa; phylum Chordata; class Aves; order Cuculiformes; family Coccyzidae; genus Coccyzus; species Coccyzus lansbergi. The sequence goes on from JAUMJK010000478.1 coordinate 1,290,417, forward strand.
TTTTTTTAATTTAAATTTTTGACACAATCAACTACTAAAATACCAAAACGTGGGAAGGTATCCAAAAAATACTGGCATCTAATAAGTTTGACTTTGTGAGGATGATAAAATACCTTTAAATTAAAAAGGAACACATGAAAGCTAAAAATTTCACATTACTTCACTAGCTTGCAGAAAGAGTGCCTGTAAAAACATAAAAACGTTCTTTAAAGAATGAAACTGACAGTAATTGCTTCCTAATGACTTGAAACTTTTACTTCAGCCACAGGGCCCCTCCACAAAACACAAACCTAACAAAGATGCACTATACAGCTTGCAACAGGTGCATGCCAACTCGTCAGCTGGGTCTTGCCAAAATGAACACACAAACTGAGTGTGGCTTACTTAAACTCAGTCCTGGTTTTAATATGAGTGTCTATCCAGATGCTAAATTTAACTTAGTCTGAAAGCTTGGTCCTTAGAAGGATGAGAAGACACACCAAACTTGCTTGAAGCTGTCTGTTCTTTCCTATCCTATAAATCTGAAATCCAGATTTATAGGATTTTAGGAAAAACTGTGTCACTCAGATTTTCACTCTCTAAATTGGTACTGTAAGAAGGCTGAATTATAAAATTGGCTTTGATAGTGTACATATAGTGGATGTGTAGAAGCTGAGCTACTAACCTTTATTTGTGGATAAATTCGATGGATCATAGAAAGATTTAATGCATTGAGAGCCTTGGGTCTATTCAAAGTTATTATTCCTGCACCTCCTTTCTTTTCCAACACCACTTCAGCCATGGAATCTGTGTGCTTAGACATCTTCTGTACATGACCAAAAAAAATAAATAAAGCAAACATTATCAGTTAGATATCTTAAGTACTTACAAGAGTGTATAAGGAAACATATTCTAAAAAGTATTTAAGATCACAAAACACACATTTTGGAATTGTATTCTGAAAACTTTCCCAGTGTACTTCAAGGTACATTTGCATTTCCTAAACAACAGTGTTTTGAAAACACTTTCTGTTTGATTTCTTCAGAGTAATAACCTTCAGACTAGTATCTGAGCCACATACTTCTTTGACAATGACATTTGAGTTCATTTAAAACAAAAACAAACACCAAAAAACAAATTCATGGTTGACATTCTGAAATGCCTGCAAAAATTACAGCAATGACAGTTCCATGTGTTCTAACTGGCAGTTTCACACTGCAACACCAAACATCCACATTGCATTGTCTGTAACAATTTTTAACAGTAGAGAATAAATCACTAAACTATTTTCACAACTGATTTCAGATTCACAGTTGAAGGATATTTAAGGTACACATGGAAGCTATCACAGAAACTAGCTGTAAAAGTAGGTAAGGTCAAAAATATTAAACATTAACTTACAGTAAAATACTAATTTGCAACAAAGTGCTCAAAGACATGGACAACATTATGCTGTGAGCAGACACGTTAGAAGATGAATGTACTGTTTGTCTCAGGAGAGTTAAGAGTCCTAAATGCTTCCAACCTAGTCAAACAAGATGCAGTTTCTTACCAGATGCTGTAATATTAATTGCAGTCTGTTGAATGGCTTCAGCCTGAAAAAGGAATATTAAAAAGGTAGCTAAACCAGCTATGTAATCCCCTAATATATAACCGCTGAGTGAAGCAAAGCTTTGTCAGGAAAATTTCTGAATACAATTATTTTACATTCTCTTTTTCAAAATAAGGTAAAAAGAGAGTAAAATTTTGATATCAAAACAGTTGGAAACTTCTTTGCTTACAGCAGATACTAATGCCAACTACTACTGTTGTCTATATGTTCAAGCTAGAAGGAAAACCTGGAAATAACAAGATGAAGAGTTTAGGGGGTATGGTTTGACATTTAGCAGAGCGTCTTTTAAAGATTTACGGCCCTTCTCCGGACATTTTAACACTAGCATGTTAAAAAAAAACAGTCTTGTCAAAATTCTGTGCATTTCCAAACCTTCCACTGCATCAGATCTGCCCTCATGATCCACATATGTATGTTTGTCTAGCAGCTCCAAGGAGATACTCATACTGTGACATTTTTTGGACATATCACTCAATTTAAGTTATGACAATGTTATTTATCACTGTGCTGCATGGAGGGGGGGTACACTTAACATTTGTGCTAACAACTGACTTTTTCTTTCAGCCTCTTAGGAGCACAAAACCCAGCCAATTACCATGTTCATAGAATCACAGCGTGGTTTGGTTTGGAAGGGACCTTACCGATCATTCACTTCCAACCCCTCTGCTGTGGGCAAGGAAATGTCCTACCACACGAGGCTGCTCACGGTCCCATCCAACCCAGCCTTGAACACCTTCAGGAATGGGGCAGCCACAGCTTCCCTGGGCCAGTGCGTCACAACCCTTAGTGTGAAGAACTTCTTCCTAACGTCTAATCTAAATCTTCCCCTCTCAAATTTAAAGCCATTCCCCCTCGTCCCATAACTCTATGCTGTAGGAAACACTTATTCACTGGTAAAATATTGAAAACGACAAAGTTTTTGAAGCAAACGCTTTACTTTTACTTTACAATTTAGCGCTGAACTGGATGCCTTTCTAAAAAAGGCATGCCACCTTACAAAAGCAGTAGATACACATACTAGATTTATACAAATAACCACCTAAGTCCTTAAAGAATTTTTATTTTTTTAGGTTATCCAATCATGTCCGGAGAGTTCCTTCCATTTATCTCCTGACCCAAGACAACTACATCTCACAAGTCAATTAAACATTTCAATAAATTCTCAAATCCCTAAGGCAGGTTACCTCTTGATCTAAAAAAAAAAAAAAAAAAAAAAAGCTACAACTTACAATTAAGCATATCAATAAATTCTTGCAACTCAGAGAGTGTTTATTCCTTCAGGTTATTCATACATTAACTCTTGATACATGACAGATTCATATTACAAGATAATTAAACATATAAACCAGCTGCAGCAAAACTTATCAATTAATTCTCACAATGCCCTTGTAAAAAGTCCCTTCCCAGCTTTTCTAGAGCCGCTACAGATACTGGAAGTGAAAACACTATTAGCTTATTCATATTTTTACCATGCAGGGGAGGTAAATTAAAGACCTCATACAGAAAATCAAAGCGTATGCGATAACCACCTCACTTTGGAGAAATGATGGCTTCTCAATCACCTCCCACATCAGGCAGCTCAGCACGTTCTGTGCTAACAGCCCAGCGTCCTTTTTAACAACGTGCTTGTTTTAAAGAAGGGAAAATGAAGCTAGGCCTGGCTAATCTGGGGTTTTAAACATCATTTCCCCCCTTAAATCAGCAGCATTTCAACAGCTGAGGGAGCGGCAGTAGCGCCAGCGCAGTACTTTTTGCCCGGCGCCCACCCCCCAAGCTATGAGGATTGCGGGGAGGGAGAGGGAAGCGCGAGCAGCTGTTACCTGCACAGCGGCCACAACCCACGCGCCGCCATGGCGGCCGCTGAAGCGCTCGATCGCGCATGCGATGGGGCGGGAAGCGCCCATCTCCCCACCTCGGGGCGGCTCTGAGGGGCCGTCACCTCCTCTTGTGGGGAAGTCTAACGTCCAGCTCTTGGTGACGTGTGGTTGGCTCTGTCTCTCTGCTTGACTTTGCCTTTGGGATAGACAGAAACCCCCAAAAAGGGGGGATTAGAGAGGAAGAGACATTTCAGCGTCGATCAGACAGAAAAAACGTTGTTGTCTTTGAAGAATGAACAGTCTGAAAAAAACCACAGAAAATATGCTGTCAGAGGGGCATTGTGTCTTAACTTTCAAAAAGTATAATTTCTTAGATAAAACTTCAGCTTAAATAAAAAATATTCCACTTTTTCCTGATACTAACTACTTGTATCAGGACCATGACTGCTTCCACGGGCACTAAAAGAAGAAATTATTTGTTCTAAGTTTCTAACCTATTATGTATTTGAATATTATGTATAGATTTGGGGATTTTAGTACTAAAATGTAGGATTAGCTTGAAGAATAACTTTTAACTCACCTGTGCCTGGATGCTTATGCTTAACAAAGGACTTTTAACAAGGCTGCAGTTAGAAAGAATGGGAAAGAATATGACTGTATCTAATTAAGCCAGGTAACAAGGACTAATGCAATGATAAGAGAAAGAAGAACCAGCTAGGACCAGATGCAGCCTTGAAGAGATGCCCAAGGATTTTTAAGAGCATGCACAAGAAGAAGAGTTGAGAAGTTCAGCTGTGAGGAAGATGTACAGCCCTCTTCCAGAGGCCCCTGAAGACCCCCAGAGGGTAGAGCATATGCACCAAAGGGAGGAAATGTATGTAAATAAATCCTGGGAACTCATTATAATAGACACACCTGTTCCAGGAAAAGTGATGAATATGCATGCTTCAACTGTATATGGCCTTTGTGAATTGTAGCAGAAGTTGCACGCATATTAGGTAGAGCTATCCCCTGCATGGCTGGCATCACATTGAAGAATACCTTACTTAATAATCAAATTGGAGTTGATTATTGAGTCTGACTTTACATGCATCAGCAGTATTCTAGTTTCTCCTCCAGTGCTCCACCACCCTCTAGGTGAACAACCTTTTCCTATTGTACAGCTTAAATCTCCCCTGGAACATCTTCCTGTCATTCCCTAGGTCACCAGAGGAAAGAGATCAATGCCTGCTCCTCCTCCTTCCCTTCATAGAATCATAGAATCACCAGGTTGGAAGAGACCCATCGGATCATTGAGTCCAACCATTCCTATCAAACACTAAACCATGTCCCTCAGGACCTCGTCTACCTGTGCCTTTAAACACCTCCAGGGAAGGTGAATCACCCACCTCCCTGGGCAGCCTGTTCCAATGCCCAATGACCCTTTCTGTGAAAAACTTCTCCTGATGTCTAGCCCAAATCTCCTCTGGTGGCGCTTGAGGCCATTCCTTCTTGTCCTGTCCCCTGTCACTTGGGAGAAGAGGCCATTACCCTCCTTCCCCTTATGAGGAAGCAGTGAACTGCTATGAGGTCTCCCCTCAGTCTCCTCCAGGCTGAACAGATCAAGTGACTTCAGCCACTCCTCATACAACTTCTGGACCTCCTCTAGACACTCTCCATTAGTTTGATATCCTTTTTATACTGCAGTGCCCAAAACTGCATGCACTACTCAAGGTGGGGTCTCTCTAGTGCAGAGCAGACCAAGGCAATCACCTCTCAGGACTGGCTAGGAGTGCGGCGCTTGATGCACACCAGGACACAGCTGGTCCTCTTGGCTGCCAGGGCATTAAGGCATTTGAGAACTTATGGGCATCATAGTAGGATGCCATAATAGTATATTAACTTTTACTTCAGTAGCTACGTCAGACCAGATTTTTTTAGGCTGACACATACCAGAATGAGGCTGATACTAAAAACTGCGATGAATCATGGAGTAAATGACAATACAGTGCATAAGGTAGAAGTGAACCATAGAATCATAAAATCACTGGGTTGGAAAACACCTTTGAGATCATTGAGTCCAGCCATAGCTGTCCACTAGTAAATCATAGCTCTAAGCACTTCATCTAGCTGTCTTTTAAATACCTTCAGGGATGATGACTCAACCACCTCCCCAGGCAGCCATTCCAGTGCCAGATAACACTTTTAGTGAAGAAATTTTTCCCAATGTCTAATCTGAACCTTCCCTGGCACTACTTCATGCTATTCCTTCTCATCCTATCACCTTTCACTTAGGAGAAGAGACCAACATCGAACTCATTATAATCTCCTTTCAGGTAGTTAGAGAGAGTGATAAGGTCTCCTCTCAGCCTCACCATCATCCACATTATCTCTCAATGGAGCAAGTTCTTTAAGAAGAAATCTTAAAACCTTGAAGTAAAATTATTTTGCTGGAAAAACATCCCAGCTCTCAGAAGTACTTCCAGAGAAGTCCCCAGGGGGCAACCTTGCTCTTCATGTAGTGAAATGATTCAGCCTCTGTGTACACCTTTTCTTTGTCATATGTTAGCTGTATGTCTGAATTAGAATAACAGTAGGGCCTGCTGATTTGTAAACAATGAAGTAACAGCAAGCTTTGCCTTGCAGCAACTACTGTTTCCTTTCTATGGTGCTGACACATGCTTAACATTTATTTATTTTTTAATCAGTTTCAAGAAGACGGGGTGGTAACAGAAGAACCATCTTCCATGAGTCCTAGACTTAATTTCAAAGCATGCTGGTGATGGCTTGAATTTACATATAGTGGTGGAGGTTTTGAGGGGTGGGGCTGGGGTGCTAGGTGTTAGAAAAATGCAGTTTTTTCACAAATATCCGTGTACTGACTGATAGCTGGTCCAAAAAGTAACTGGGATATTATCCTGGGGTTTAGTAGTCTTCCCACACACTACATTTTCTGCAGAGTGGAATATCAAAATAAAAATATTTTCTAAAAAGTAGATAAAAGACTTGTTTAAGTAGAACTAGTTAAAAGAGTGGAAATAATGGAGTTGCATGAGGATAAGTCGAATTACATTACCTTTAACTTGGGAGTTTATGAATGATACTCCTGTTAGGAAGGCGGACTACAGGAGACTGGATATACTAGGGATGAGCAACTTATGCTCCCCGAGATCCTGGTTTGGTTACCAGGAGTGCTGCTCATGAGCAGCTCCCCTAGTAACCAAACCAGGATCTTGGGGAGTATAGATGCAATAGCCAGAAGGATAGGCAAGTTGTAATCCTCCCCTTGGAGAAATTTCCTGGCAGTGTGTTCAGCAGGTTTGGAAAGAGAAGAGAAATTGTGGACTGTAGGAGGACTTTAGCATTGAGCAGATGTTTTCAAATTTTCTTTCTCGGCTTTTTTTTGTTTCTTTTCCAGAAAAACATATAACTTCAGAATGTGGGAGCTCTTGCTCCCAAGACAGATTCTAAGAGCAGCTCATATGCTTTCTGTATGCCACCTATATGCTCCTAATTAATAATTAATTTGTACTTCTGGCTTACTTGCCTCTTAAGAGCTCTGAGTGTAGTTCACCAAGACCAGATTTAAAAAGGTACAAGTACTTCATCATGTCTAGTGCTCCTGCATCCAGGCTTGCAGTAGATTTACTCTTTTCCTCTGCTGGTCCAACAGCTAGCAGCTAATTTCTGTATGTGTGGATCATAATGCATCCTTAAAGATAAGGAAAAAGATGTCTGCGAAGGCCTGAGGAATAGAATGGGAAAATTTCCGGTTCATCCCTGCTTACTGGTTATTACTATACCAAAAAGCAATCATCAAATTGCTTTTTCTTAGTCCAATTCTATAACACCTCCACAGATGACCCAGGTTCAGCTTTCCTTGTAGCACCCTGGATCACAGATCTCCATCTGGACTTTGAACCATTGACTACTACTCTCTGAATACAACCCTCCAACCAGTTTCTTATCCACCATGCCGTCTGCCCATCAGATCCGTATCTCTCCAATTTAGAGAGAAGGATGTTGTGGGGGACCGTGTCAGACGCTTTACAGAAGTCTAGACAGATCACATCTGTCACTTGACCCATGCCTACTACTGTGGTTACCCCGTCATAGAAAGCCAATAAGTTTTTCATACAGGATTTGCCCGTGGTGAAGCCGTGCTGGCTGCCATTAGCCACCTCCAAGTCCTCCACGTGTTTTAGTGTAGTTTCCAGGAGGATCTGTTCCATGATCTTCTCAGTAACACAGAGGGGAGACTGGCTGGTCAGTAGTTCCCAGGGTTGTCTTTTCTACCCTTTTTAAAACTGGTCATAATGTTACCCTTCTTCCAGTCACCAGGGACTTCTCCTGATTGCCATGACTTTTCAAATATCCTGGAGAGTGGCTTGGCAACCACATCTGCCAATTCTCTCTGGCAGATTTTTTTGCCAAGCCACTCTCCATGACACAACACCTGAAGTCATAGATTTGGGCACAGCTAATGTCATGCAGTAATTAATTTCTCCCGTAACAAGAAAATGTGTGAGAGGGAAAAAATAACAACTTTTTTTTTTCTTCTTTCTTTTTTCTTTTTCTCCTTTTTACCAGTTAATTTGCATGTTATCAGTGGGGAACTGGAAGTGTTTGGAAAAGGATGAAAGCACATCCATAATGTAACTGTGTGAGTGATTTTTGTTTCCTTTTCGCCTCAGAGGGCACAGGGGAAAATGCAGGGGTGGCTGGGTGCTGATGCAGATGCTGCAATGTTGATGAGGCTAGAAAAGAGGCCCAAAGCCAGGTCCATCCACTGGTAGGTTTTTCCCCTCCCATCACACCAGCTCAGACACATACCACTCATTGCATCCTGCCAGTACCCCCGAGTTTAGACAGGGCCCTGTGCAAACATCCTCCTACATCTTTCTTCCCTGCTGCCACAAGCAATCTGTCACTCCTCCCCTTGAACCACCCTCCACCTACGTACCATAACCATAACTGTAAGAAACGCCTGCTTCCCTCCCTACTTCCTTCCCCACAAGTCTGTTCTTCGTGGGTGAAAAATGCTGTCTTCCTAGAGATCTGGTTCCCCCGGAGCCTGACTTCAAGACCCAAAAGCTTTTTGATACATTTTAGGACCACCACTTGGAAAGCTTGGCTTGCAGATCTGTTGTATTAGTTTTTCATTTACATATAATTGCACATGTGCAGGTGGGAAGGGGCTGTTTGCTTCCCAATTGCTTTGATATGCCTCCTTTCCTTAGAGGACCATTTCCTTCCCTTCCTGCTCTCGGCCTCCTACGCATCCAGCAATGTGAAATGCTACAGAAAACTGACCAGCTACCAATCCACCTACCTGAGGAGAAGGAACACTTGCAGCAGCACATTTCTCCCTCTCTCTGTTTTTTAAACACAGTTAAAAACTGCTGCAGTGTGGGTGGAAATAGCTTCAGGGAGTGTGTATGGGAGTGGGGCCAGAGGAAAGTGAATTTTCTGTTGGAAGTACAGTTACTTGTAGTGGACAAAAAAAATCTCCCAAAATTATCTTACTGCTGAGGGTGTCTTTGGGTGTACAATTAGTTCTTAAGGTTAAGTTGCCCAGGCCTGGAAAGAATTAAACTGAATTTTTTTTTCATGATAGTGTGAGTACTGTGGCAGCCAGCATGCCTCACTCAGGGAAGCATGACTACAAGACCTCAGGAGTCTGCTTACCACATAATATTTGTACTGCATCCCATTGTGTCATCACATCTTGTTCTGCTTAGAATGCATGTGTTTGATTTTGTAACAGCCAGAGCTGCCTATATGTAGGAAGATAAAAAGATGTGGTTTTCATACAGTGTAGATCTGTATTTTAAAACACCATCCCTGTTAGACCTCTTGAAATACCACTATCACAGACTATCAGTTAATTCAAGATTTACTCTAAATTTGTGCTTCTATAAGGAATTAAATTCAAGGTTACTTGTGTTAACGGGATGTTATTTGAGGTGCTTTACTTGTATTACATGAAAACAGCGGTGACACTAGTATGGGAAAACAGAACTTGTAAGACTAGTGGCACAGAGTGCAAAGTGCTACTGCTGTTTCTTAAGAACTATCTCTGTTAAACTCCAAGGACCAAGGGTACAGAACGGCTTTTGAGTTCTGACTTGGTTTGACTTAGTTATCTGGAATACAGGTTTTGCAATATGTAATCCCAATCACATTTCTCTTACCTTGAGTTAGTTACATGCATTCTTCTCAATCCAAAATTCCACACCTAAATTTATTTTTACTAAATTTCTCACCAGTATCAGGATTTCCATGTACACTACTGATGCAGATCTTGTATCAGGATGTGGTCCATAATAATTCAAAGAGATACAATAACAACCAATTAATGAATTTTGACTCTTAAAGTATAGGAGATTTTTTTTTAAATACTGGATAGCGCACATAGTTTTCTCCTACTGAGTAGAAACCTCAAACCTGATATTTAAATAGTTTTAGCCCTGTGGAGAAATTTTCTTCATGGAAAAGGAGCACAGATGAGAGTGTGAAATCCCATCACAAGGGCAACTTGCCTTCCGGTCAAGACATGGCAGTTTGCCAGATCCATTTCACAGCCCAGGGCTGCTCAGATACAGTGCAGGAGGGAACTGGGCTCACAGACTTCAGTGCACCCCTGACTCCCCCCATTGCCAACCTCTCTCCTGTACCTCTGGAGGTTTTACCATAGTATATTTGAAAAATGTAGGCACAGTTCCTTACACTGATCAGCTTGGAAACAAAGGAAGTTATGAATAAACCTAATTAACACATTTGCATGTGACTCAATAAAATAATCAGCTGATGGATTTACGTTTGCAAGAGCTACAGTAGTATCAATGGAGATGTAACCTTAAAGGAATTAATTGTCCTGATGTCTTAAGAGTCTTATTTCTGAGTGGTGATTAATATTTTAAATATATCCTTATAACCTTTCACTGAATCTTATGTAACTCATAATTATGATCCACTGGAATTACATACCCTAAGGGAGGAACAATATTCCAAATAGTAAGTTCATATCATTTGACTGATTTACATTAAAACATTGCAGTAATTCCTTTGTCAGTAGCATTTTGAAGTGCAATTGGACCACTTGTAATTCTATCTTGCATTTATTATTGGTTCATTTAACTTTATAGGTAGTTTTTTCATACCATTTGTATCAATGAATGTACATCAGATTTTAAATGCAGATTATAAGCTTATCTTGCCAACTATTGTTAGCTTGAAATTTTCCTCAAATGATCTATTGTAGTGGAATGATATTATTCAAGAGGCAGTAAAAAAAACCCCAGACATTTAGAGTCATTAAAAATGACTGAGGAGCTCAGTCCTGTATGTAACATTCCTGTGGCCTCCCTGTTTTATCTGTTTTTCAAGGTGGACTGTCACATGCTTTGGTCTTGGACAATCTGGTACCCAAACTTTCCTTCTCAGGAGCTGTAGTGAACACCCAGTTAGTTACCTCATTTTGTTTCAGTAAAACTCAGAGTGAATTAAGCACAAAAGTATTTGATGCTAATAAGTATCTTTCTGATAGTCCAGGGACTTGATTAGTACAGACACCATCTCAGATGTTTATTTTAAGAATATGTTGCCATAAATTAAAATGAGGCTCTTCAACAGGACAGTTTGGCTGACAGTGTGACAGTCAGTATCTTATTAAGTGCATGTGTGTGTATTCAAACCTTTCCATGTTGCTCATCTGACACCTCTCAAAGGTATTAATTTTCACTTGAAAAGAACTAAATTTGATTTTTAAGTCAGTATTAAGAATATTTTTCAAAATTCCTTTTTATTTTATTTAATCCCAGAGTACATCTAAAACTGTTCATAAAAATAACGCCTTCAAAGAACTTTGCCTATGGAAAATATCTCAGAAATGCAAAGGACAGAAGAGCATCTTGGAGAACTTAAAAATGAGGACAAAAAAAGTCAGCAGAATAAACAGAGGCCTTTAAGCTCTTAAAAAAAAAAGTTGATATCATTCATTGCTGCAGATACACTCTGTAAGTATAAATTACCAGCCTCAAATATAGAATAACTGTGAGCAAATGCTTCAGTGCAATCCAATTTACCAGTTCTGTGTGTAATTATTAACCTAGTGGATAGGATGTGTAGCAAATCAGAAGGGAAATTGCTGGCGTAGCTTTTCTTTAAAAAGAAATATGGTCATCCCGGATTATAAACAAACTTGCAAAAGAAACGACAGGGACAGAGTACTTGGTTCCTCGAGCCCTCATTCAGTGGATATACTTCTGTAGGGATAATACTGCTCAGTGAAGAAAGGCAGTGGCAGCCATGGCAGGGCACAATATAGACCTGAGTTGTTCACATGGAAAGTCATGGTCTCTCGTATCATTAGTTCCTCCCTGTAATCTTAATCTTCCATCTGCCCTACAGAATTTTTGATGCAACTCATTCTCCTATCCAGACCTGGACGGCCTCTCCTTCTCTCCTGCTCTCCATCTCTATGGTAGCAGGCTGGAATGGAGGTTCATGCTGCTGAGAACAGTATATAGGAATATATAATTAGTTCAGAAATAACACACAACACAGTGTGATTTAGTCATACTTCAACACACCTCTGTCTGCCAAGAAAAATGCAGGCACTACCTTACAGAACTGTCACTAAGAGCACTTCTTCAAGCTCTAGGGGTGAGAAGATGCTTCACTGTATGGTTAACTGCAGGAGTTAACAGCAGGGTTTCAATCGGGATCTGCCAAAATACTAAAGCACACAAATCTCTTGCTTGAATTAAAGGTTAGGCTTCCACCTCGGAGACATAGCACCATGTATCATTAGCCTGGGACATTATTTCATAAATGTAAGATACTTAGCAAAGTGATTTTATTGATATTTGTAACCTAAAAAAATTAAAGAAGAGAAAGCTCTGACCAGCACCAAGAAGGAGCATCTTTTGTTTGTTTTATGTGAAAGTGAAATAAAATTCTAAGAAAGCAGAGACTTTGTTTAAAAAAAAAAAAAAAAAGAAAAACCCACTTTCAATCTGAAATGTTAATTGATACCTTTTTTCTGCCCCACAACTCAGCGGGAGAATCATGGAATATATTCTGACTGCGCATTCCTTTTCCTGTGCCACTAATAGCACTCCTGTAGTTTTTGTGAGCTTTTTGGAACATTCACCATTGACTAGTTCCTTCCTAGGCAGAGACAGCTGAATTTTGCAAGTACAGCTGTAAGTCATCTTAAATATTATACAAAGGCAACATACAATTTCCAGTATTCTTTAAATAGTCAGAAGAAGCAGACATTGAGAAATAAGTTTGTAGCTTTTTCACTCTTATGTTCTATTTTTCACTTATGTAAAGTAAAGAAATTAACCTTTACTGTCTTATTGGAATAGCAGCGTTAACTGCTGCTAACGTTAAAGTTGAAAGAGTGAGGTGCTGTATGGTAATAATAAATGGCATCTTGCCATTGCACAAAAGATAGTTCTGATTATTGAGCTAAGGCATAAGTATAGTTTATCTATGTTTGCAATGGATATACCAGAAAATGCCACATAGCACAATGACCCAGGATTATGGAATCCAGAAGAAAAGGATTCAGAACTCAGATGTTTTAAATTTCTGTGTTGTTTCAAAAATCGACATATGGAATATAGTTGCCATTTCTTTAAAAAAGAAAAGAAAATCTGTCCTGTACACTGTAATAAACAGATATCCAATGAGAGTCTTCGATGCTTATAAGAAGGAGTTCATGCTTTTTCTTTCTGATCAAATAATCTGACCACTGCTTCACATCCAAGGCAGCAATGCTGCAATCTGTTAGTTGTCACCCATCTCTGTAGAACAAAACTGAGTTTTCTTATGCACAGGACAAACAAATCCGTGTCATATTAAAATGTGCTCATCAGCCACATTACTTTCTTCAGGAGTATTTCAAATAACTGTTCTTCCGAGGAAATTTCCCACCTGAGAACTTCATACCTTCTTCACTTTTTAAGTAAAAAAGTCCTATTATTTGCAGAAGTAAAAAGTAAAAAATTCTGTCAGGTCCTAGCATATACAATATTAGGAGATTTGGAGGGTGTTTCCACAAGCAGTTAGCTCTGTTTAAGGGTAATTTGCTTTGTTTTATTAGTTATTCACAATAAATAGTCATAATGATTGTAGGTAACATAATTACTTCAAAATGACTGCAACAGCTGATTGGAACTTTGTCACTACAGACCTCTCAGGAGTATGTGGAGTTATTTTGAGAAGGTGAGGAAAATGTGCTCCCTAGAATTTGTCACTTCCTCTTAAAATACCTGAAAACCTTTTTGTCCAAAGATTTTGATGACTTATATGGTGTAACCTTCACCTTTCTTGTCAGAAAGGGAACTACTTGCATATTCATGTTAATATTTCACACCTATCTAATATGTAGAATGTGGGCAGCATTGACCTGTCTCTTAAAAAACTCTAGCTCAGCCATATTATTAAAGTGCTTCAGCTCAGTAAATAGCTAAATGAAGGTTCAACCCTGTAGAGTTGAAACTAGTCTAGTTCACTTTCTGTTTCCATTTCCCAGACAGGCCTGAGTTAATCAATAGCCACCCTTCCAATACCTGTTTCCTCCTTTTGAGCCTTCTGTGCATAAATCACATTTCTTTGTTCAGCCACTGCTGATTCTCACTCAGCTCAGAGTCCAAAAGACTACTAGTTTTATTTAGCTAATAAATCTGAAGGTGGGTAAGATAAGATAGGTTTTGTAAACCAGTTACTGCATTCTATTTCAGTGATGCTGCATTTACTTAACATTTGGTACTGTTTGGTCAAAATTTAAAATATATTGCAGTTTGAGGTCTTTAAAATTCTTCTCCAATATTTTGATTTGGAGTGGTAGCTGATGCTTAAATTAATAATTTAGAAAATAAGACAGACAGGTGACAGGTAGAGAGGGAATGGCCTCAAGTTGCTCCAGGGGAGATTCACACTGGACATTAGGAAAAATTTTTTTCAAAATGATTATCAGGCACTGGAACGGCTGCCCAGGGAGGTGGTTGAGTCACATCCCTTGAAGTGTTTAAAAGATGGAGAGATGAGATGCTCAGGGATATGATTTAGTAGTGTACACATACAGTTGGTCTCAATGACCTCAAAGGTCTTTTCCAACGCAGCGATTCTATGATTCTCTGAATCTATACAAGGTAGACTGACAACCTATGTGTTGTGTATGTTTATGTCCATGCATATTTTCATTTTTGTGAAAGGAAATTTTAAATAACCCACTTTACCAGACAACTTCCAAGATTAGAAGCATTACTTCTGACAGTGCTGAATGAAGAGTTTTTAGGCATCAGGAGAGCTGACTTGTAATTGCCCTCCACAGTGTTCAGGGCATTGTTTAACTTTGTTATTCCACTACAACCTGAATAATAAAAATCCCTACGCTTCAGGGCTGTTGTCATCTGCTCTTTGTAGTGATATTAGCCAGGATACATGCTATGAAGACAGAAGAAACTGAGACCTTAGGCTTTCCTTAACATTCCCTGTTGTTGCTGCTATCAGTGACCAAGGAAGTGAGTATGGAAGACATAAGGAACATCTGACTACTGCTTTTCTGACTGAGTTATGTCTGATGTCAAGAAGGAGCCAGCTGCTCTGTCTTTCCTTTCAGTCACCTGTATACTTGTGGACTTGCATTAGTACAAACTGTTGCCTTTTTAAGTATCTTAGAGTAGCTCTGCAGAATAGGAAAAATGTCCTCCTAATTCAGTACATCCATAACCTATTATTTAAGGCAGAGCATAAGGGTTGGTAGCACTTACTACATTGTGGTCTAGGGAACTTGAGGGTCTGTGAAACCATCAGTGGCCTGAAGGTCATCTGCAAAAACAGATCTAGTGTTCACTTTGAACACTTTATTATAAGAATGCATGATATTTTGAAAAACTGAAGGGAAAATAAACTGTGGTACAAAGTGTTTCAGAACTACTGATTAATTGTTATTCTAGTCTCTTTCAATTGTTCCCCAGAAGATTACAGCTCTTAGAAATAAAAAGACATAAAAGCAAACCCATGCTGAGTCAGACTGAAGGACTGTCTAGCCCAGGACACCATCTCCCAGAAATGGCCCTGAGGGGCTGAATGGGGAGGAGTAAGAACAAGGCAAACATGGCCCACACTCTGTTTATGGCTCAAGGGACTCCTGAGTTGGATGTAGTGGCCACGTGTTTTTTCTATCTAGCAACCTGGACTTCTCTTCCATCTGTTTGTCCAGCCTGCCCTGGAACTTGACAGACTTTTAGGATCCACAGTGTCTTTGCAAGCTTTGGACATGACACTTCTAGCTTTGTTTGTTTTGCCCTAATCCATGGAGGAGAAGTAAATTTTCCTACTTTCTCCAGTTCCTGACTTTGCAAATCTGCCATATCACTGCTAAGTTACTTCTTTTCCTGACTAGTGAATACTCAGCTGTTCCAGGTAGAGAAGTTCTTCTAAACTTTTAAGCATCCTTCTCTGAACCTTTTCCAACTCTAATGTATTCTTTTATAAATGAGGAGACTATACTGGGTTTTTTTCTATAATTCATATGGGATCCATTTCTGAACTTCTCTCAGCATGAAAAAAACATCCATATATCATGCTAAAATAGAATTATTTCTTTGCAATTGGTTTTGCACTTACAATGTTTCTGGGTTTTTCTTCTCCTTCTAAGGACTGACACTTTTGAACCTTTTGATAATAAACAGTTAACAACACACTGCAGCAATGTAAGAAACCCTCATGGAGCGAGGTTGTATATCCTAAAGCAGATAAAATTGTCTTAGCCTGCAGGCAACAGAACTTTTCTTGACCATTAATAGAACAGAGGGAAGAGAGGAGAAAGAAGAAAAGGAATTAGCAAATTACTTTAAAAAGCATAGATACTGGTTGATGTACTGATTTAGGAATTCATGAGATATGGCATAGAAAAAAAGTTAAGATGTTAATACTGTTTCTCTAAGACTTCTGCTTTTGTCACCTTCCTGTGGTTTTTTTTCCTTTTCCCACCCAACTGCTTCAAAGGCATACCCTTACAAGTGAAGCATCAGGTTTCTGTCTGCTTGAGGTTTAGAAATAGCTGAGCTGTTATAAATAGATTGCAATCCGCAAGAGACAAAGACAATGGAAATATTGTAAAAGGTTTGCTGAAAAATGTAGACATGGATTGAGATTTCAGATGTCTTCAAGAGTGGAAGTACTCAGTCTAAAATACTTTATTAACTACAGCAGAGGAACTCATGCTCCTTGTGCAGCGTTGAGGAACAGCCAGGTAGAATCAGGTGGTACTTTTGGTCACAGTGCCAAGCAGAGACTGAGGTCCAGCCCCATCTCCACGAGCTCACCTTGCCATTCCTTACCATGAAGCTGAAACACGAGAGGCAATTACTCTTTTATGCACTGTAGAGCCACTAAATCAGAATGTGTAACTTCGGCACTATAATTTTTCTAGCAGTACTTGTGTGCTCTGAATCAGTAGTATTGTCAAGTTTACTCCCTTTTTCCATTTTATGTCTACTTTGTCTCAACTTGAGTGAAGTGCTTTAGCATGTGATTGAAACCTTGTCCTTGTCCAACAAGGCAGTAAAAAAATAAAAACTGGGGAACAGTCTGATATCACAGAATCACAGAATCACTAGATTCAAGAAGAACCACCGGATCATCAAGTCCAACCATTCCAATCAAACACTAAACCATGCCCCTCAGCACCTCGTCCGCCCGTGCTTTAAACACCTCCAGGGAAGGTGACTTAACCACCTCCCTGGGCAGCCTGTGCCAGTGCCCAATGAGCCTTTTCATGAAATTTCTTTTTCTAATGTCTAGCCTGAACCTCCCCTGGTGGAGCTTGAGGCCATTCCCTCTTGTCCTGCCCCCTGTAACTTGGGAGAATAGGCCAGCACCCTCTTCTCCACAACCTCCTTTAAGATAGTTGTAAAGAGCAATGAGATCTCCTCTCAGCCTCCTCTTCTCCAGGCTAAACAACCCCAGCTCTCTCAGCCATTCCTCATAAGGCCTGTTCTCCAGCCTCTTCACCAGCTTTGTCGCTCTTCTCTGGACTCGCTCCAGAGCCTCAACATCCTTTTTGTGGTGAGGGGCCCAGAACTGAACACAGTATTCGAGGTGCGGTCTCACCAGTGCAGAGTACAGAGGGAGAATAACCCTTTGCTTCTGTTTGAGTACTCCCTTTATTAGGTCATTTAGATCCTGCTGACACTTTCAAACTGACTCTGGAAGAACAGATAGTTGTCCTACACTTAAACCTGGGACTGGTATTATTCCTCCAGCCATATCCATATAGCTGAGGTCCACTTTCTTATCTTACAACTATCCTGTTAGAGTGACTGAGAGAAAGATGATTTGGTAACTGTGAGTAAAATGAGACATTGAAAGAGAGGAGACAAACTTTCTCTTTCTGTTTGGAAGAGAAGCTGTTTTCTGAAACCAGGCTGGGTTTCGCCAGAGCCATAGCATGACGCCTAGCCTGCAATGAGCTATGCATTCTTAATCTTTGCCAAATACAATGTCATACCACTAATGCAGGACCTGGTCTTTGCTTGAAGTGTGTCTCCAACTGTCACTGTTTTTAATGGAAGTTTGGGCCAATACACGCTGCAGAAGCAAGTTCTTCAAATCTAAATTAACATTCTGTTGAAAATAAAACATATGTTGGGTTTTTTCACTGTCAACAATTTAGTTTCCCGTTTTGGAAAAGAAACATTGCTAGGGAAGAATCTAATTAATTTATTAATGTGCTCGGTAAGTATGGAACTATTAATATCTTCTGAGATTTTGTTTGTCTTATTTTTATTTTCACCTTGAGGTTCTGAAATAAACAGATGTTCTAACACTTTCCACTGAGAATATTACAGTATGTTAAGTTATACCTTAAATACATGGCGATTAAGGAGATATTGTATGAAACAGGTGTAAAGCTGTGCACAACATTTCTGGAAACCATTTGTATTATAACATGAAGTCTTTATTACATCATTACACTGATTGCCCTAAAAAGAAAATATCTAAAACATTTCTTATGTTACCCATGATTTTTTCATTTCTAGCTAGAAATCTGAATAAAAAGACGGAAATATTGCTTTATGCTCTAATATTATCAGTGAACATTATATCTCTTATTACTACTACATGGAATGACTGACAACATAGTTTACCTGTCCTTAACATGTTTTAAACATATGAGTGCTTCTATTTGTCTAAAAGGGTTCTATTTACTTCATAATCATTTTTGATCAGATACTGCTTTGAATCCCAGTGCAGCAGAGGTCTATGGCGATGATTCTGCTGACACTAAAGTACAGAGGTCCTTTGTTCTTCATAGTGAGGAATATCATCACAGGGGTTTGAGAAGAATGTCAGTAAACTCTTTATTGATTTCCCACTTTGGGGAGGGAGAAGTGTTTGAAATTCACCTTGAAACTGAATTCAGCTACCAGTATCGGTTGGGTGCTGTCATATTAACCAATAAGTTACAGTAGATTAACCAGACAATTATGCTGGAGGTCCTGTAAGTGAAGTACAAAATAAAAAAGATCAGTCTGTTTTCTGGAGAAACAGGTTGGATGGCTTAGCTGACACTGTGACTCGCTTTTGCATGAAAAAATGATATTTACTGCTCCTGTTTACAGTGACACAAATTCAGCCATAGAGAGTTAGGTATGAGGCCCCGGAAGTCAGAAGTTAGCCATACCCTGAATATGGTGCAATGTGTCCCTCAGTACAAAAGATTATTTCACTGCTTGTGTCACTTAATAGTTTTCATCAAAAGTCACATTTGCACGTGCAAAAAAAAAAGCTTGCATTGCTCTTGCTTTGGGTTTACACATCTAGGTTGTAGAAGACCTGAATTTAATTGGGGAAATAAGATTGTATGAATGTGCTTAAATCTGATTTTAAAAAAAACCAGTTCAGTTAAAAACTTCTTTGAGCTCTTAACATTTTTTTTTGCTGTATAAATGGTGAGAGCTAGTCCTTGAATTAAAGGAGAAAAATATATAATGCTGTGTAAAACCAGAAGTAATTTTCTGGAATAATCTTTTAATACGTAAAATACTGTGCCTCAATTAAAATTTGTTTTGCTGTGTATTGCATTTCCTTTAAAAGCTATTATCAGAAGCCTGATCTAGCTAAAAGCTGAGAATTCAAATTCCAATTGACCTCAAGTCATTGATTAGTAATTAGGAAATCCAGGATATCAGGCCCTATATGCAGAAGTTTTATGGATGTAAATGACAGTCACAGAAAATAATTTCTTCCTTAACTGCCAGTATTTGCTCAACCCCTTGCTCTCAGGAGGGGCAGAAATGGCTTCCTAGGGATTAGAGAAAACTGGCCCATTTGCCATCTCTTGGTCATATACCTGCAGTTGTTAAAAGTATGTTAGTCTCAGTAGTTATCTGCTACACAGATAGCATGAAAGGCATACATTTCTGTTATTGAAGCTAAGCGTGGAAGTGAGAACTCATCCTACCAGGATATGGTAAGCAGAGGAAGTAGGTGTATATGTGGTATTATTAACTATTCTGTCTGTCCTAGTTATCTGCACTTTTATTTTAACATTTCTAGGTTTTATTTTGAATGTGCATGTGGGTGCTGTTTGTTTGAGTTTTAGTAGTTAGGTTTTTTTGTGGGGACTCTGCTATAAGAGAAGATCTGAACAGATCCATCTCAAAGCTCTGGCCAGTTAAGCTTCCCTCCCTCCGTGAAGACACTAATGCAGAATTCACTGCAGGTTCTGTGACTAATGGCATAAACTGCCTCTAGATCCTGTGTGGACTACAGAGTGAGCAGGGTTGTCTCCCCTCTGTAGCAGCAGGTCTTACGACAGGATCAAAGTCATCACGGTTTTGGACACATTCAATGGCATAAATGTTAGCAGCAGCCCAATTTGATTGGTGTACAGCAAAACTAATGAAGCTTGATTTCCTGTGGGTTTGCATATGACACTTTTACAATTCACTCCCTTTCTTCCACCACTTTAAAAGCCTCATCTGTCCCTTCTTCCTCTCCTCCAGTTCCCTCCTCTATTCCATTACCTGACCCAGTTCTTCACAGGGTAACTTAACTGCTGCTTGGTCATCAACAATGATTCAGGGGCCAGAGCATAATCCGTTGTGGAGTTCACACCATGAGCTTTCCTCCTGTGGAGGGCACTCCCTTGCCTTTCTTTCCTTCACCAGCCACTGATGTTCATCCAGTCTTGTAAGGGTTTTAACATTTGTGAGACTTTCATTGCACAACAAATTTGATACCTCCCAGTGGGTTCTAAGATTCCTAGAGTGAGGGAAAGTTGACTCCTGTATAAGCAGTTACCATACAAACACACATCTAATTTCTTTGAGGGGGAAGGCCTATCCAGGAGGGAAAGGTATGTACATACACACAGAGTAAGAACAGTTTCTGTATTTGATTTTGCATATTGCTTTGCCGTCCCTTTGCTAATGAATGTAGTACTTCTAAAAGTGCTAGATTAAAATCAGAGGGAGAGAATCTTCTGCTTCCTGTAAAACCAGACAGACCACTGCAAGGGTAGCTCTTTGTTTCACCTTGTTTATTTTGCCCTCGGTTACCATTAACATTGCTTGCAGCTGTGTAAGATTTGCTGATTCACTGGATGGCTATTTCTCAGTTCCTCTGTTGTGATTTTTCCCTTACTGGTAATATAGTTGCTTCTAGTCTTTGAAAAAAAAATAGGGAAAAGCCACCTTGTTCCTCATAATGGCTTAGCTTCTTCCCAGATTTATGCTGGGATAGGTACAAAGAGGTGTGTCGTGAAGAACTTTCTAAAGACAAAGAAATGAACACCATAGTTGCCTTAGTGCTGTGCCTCTGCTAGCAAAACATTGAGTGAAAAAGTAGTTTTGTTCATATTATGCACAAATATGTAAAAGGTCTGACGGAATTTTTGTTGCCTTCACTGTACTCTGGAGCAAGTCCTAGCAGCACAAACTTCACCTTTCTTCTCTGAATGTTGTAAATTTTTTTCTCTTTTTTTTTTTTTTTTTTTTTTGGCTAATATTTGAAAGTTGATAAAGGACAGAAGAATATTTTGTGTCAACCAGAAACTCTTGATTTCAAAGTTTGCTTATGAAAGAAACCAAAAGTTTTTCTACATATTAAAATCTAGGCTCCTATAGATCATTTCCACAAGATGAGACTCAGATACTTTACCTTTGTTCTTACTGGAAAATACCACAAGCACCAGATGCACTTATCATACATACAACATGCCAGATGTTTTCCCATGATTTTTTTTTCTGTTATTTGCTCTATTTTTCCTCTAACCTAAGGAACAAGTCATTGAGTCAGTCGAAAACACTCTAAAAATAAATTAGGATAGTGTGTATATGCAGTGCATAATTTTTTTCATTTTTGCTAATCTTCATTTTCATAGCTGAAAACTCTCTGAGTAAGTGTAATAATTCCTAATAGGCTATAATCCAGATTTTTACATAGGACCTCACTGAAAGGAATAACCATGCAGAGTTCTGTTATGTTCAGTTCTGCTCATGCTGGAATAACTGGTCAGATTGGAATAACACTGTCAGTGCTGAGCCTTTGTGCAAGTGCTTGCCTGTGTTCCTAACTGAATGGTGGCAGTAACCCCAGTCTGAGCAATTTCACCAAACACATTGTTTAAAGAAGTCATTTATACGTTATATATGTGTGTGTGTATATACATATATATAAAAATACTTAAGTATATACATATATATATTATTTTTACATATATATTTTTTTCTCCTGGGTGGAAAACTGTTTGGATGGCCGGGCACAGAGAACGGTGGTAATGAAAGGTTCATGAAAGGCAGGTCTTGCCAAACTAACCTAATCGCATTCTGTGACAAAGTGACTCAACTACTGGATCAAGGAAAGGCTGTGGACTTCCTGGACTTTCAGTAAAGCCTTTGACACAGTTTCTCACAGCATTTTGCTAGGGAAACTGTCAGCTTCTGGCCTGGACAGGTGCACACTCTCCTGGGTGAAAAACTGGTTGGATGGCCAGGCACAAAGAGTGGTGGTAAATGGCATTAACTCCAGCTGGAGGCCAGTTACAAGTGGGGTTCCCCAGGGCTCAGTGCTGGGTCCAGCCTTGTTCAATGTCTTCACCAATGATCTGGATGAAGGCATTGAGTGCACCCTTAGCAAGTCTGCAGATGACACTAAGCTGGGTGGAAGTGTTTATCTGCTGGAGGGTTAGGGAGGCTCTGCAAAGGGATCTGAACAGGCTTGACTGAGTCCAAACGCATGAGGCTTAACATGGCCAAATGCCAGGTCCTAAACTTGGGGCACAACAAGCCTATGCAGAGCTACAGACTAGGAGGAGTCTGTCTAGAAAGCTGCCTGGAGGAGAAGGACCTGGGCGTATTGGTTGACAGCCGACTGAACATGAGCCAGCAGTGTGCCCAGGTGGCCAAGAAGGCTCATGGCTTCCTGGCTTGTATCAGAAACGATGTGACCAGCAGGTCCAGGGAGGTTATTCTCCCTCTGTACTCTGCACTGCTGAGACCACGCCTTGAATCCTGTGTTAATTTCTGGGCCCCTCACCACAAGAAGGATGTTGAGGCTCTGGAGCGAGTCCAGAGAAGAGCGACAAAGCTGGTGAAGGGGCTGGAGAACAGGCCTTATGAGGAGCAGCTGAGAGAGCTGGGGGTGTTTAGCCAATGGCCTCAAGCTCCACCAGGGGAGATTTAGGCTAGAGATTAGGAGGAAGTTTTTCACAGAAAGGGTCATTGGTCATTGGAACAGGCTGCCCAGGGAGGTGATTGATTCACCTTCCCTGGACGTGTTTAAGGCATGGGTGGATGAGGTCCTGAGGGACATGGTTTGATAGGAACAGTTGGACTCAATGCTCGGATGGGTCTCTTCCAACCTAGTGATTCTATGATTCTATGATAAAGAAAACATTGTAAATTAGTCTGTATTGGTCATATTCTAATATTCTGGTCATCAGCTGTAACTTCCTGTTCATGTACAAGATGGTGGAACACTGTGCAAAGAAACATTATAGAATTTGTCCTAATTTTGTAATTCAGAGAGCAATTTTTTTTTCTTTTAAGAAATATCCCTAGCAGTTCAGAAACCAAGCAGAAGGAAGGGGGATGATCAGGTGTAACTCCTCAAAGATGCAGCTTCCATAAAAGCTAATGCAAGCAAATCTGCAGAGGACAGTCACATTCTTTGTGTGTGGTGGGGTGTTCCTGTGTTTCCAATGTTGAGTTATCAGAGTTCAGGAAAGATAGCTCTTGTGCCTCCAGTAAATGTAGTCTGTGACTGCACACATCAGCTTTCCCTTTTCAGTTCACAATGACTAGAAATGATTTGAAATATATATTCTCCCTAAAAGCAATTATAGTAACTTGCCAAAAGTCTCTATCAAGATTAAATAATTACAACTGGACCTGATACCTGGTTTATCAGAATAATATTTCATAAACACACACCCCCCCTATGTGCCAATAGTTGTCTCTGCCTGAGTTCATGGAACTCAGATTACTGGCCTCCTCAGGTGTGTTTTCTCTCTGTAGTTAATTAGCCACGGAGATGAGTATCAAAGATGAACAGTTTTGAAAACCCTCCCAGAGAGAGACAATAAAGAAACCTTCTCTTGCCCCAGGTCATCTTCCTTTAAAATTCAGCTTTCTCTCCTGCCTTCTTCAGAAGTTCTTAACTGGATGGTGTCCTCAGTGGCCTTCATATCCATATACAAAGATTGCACCCCACTGGGACATGAGCGTGGCAGGTTGAACAAATGACCTTGAGAGACTGTTGCCTTCAATGGGGACTGGGATCCCTTTCCCTTTAGTGAGAAGTCAAGTTAAATGGGTCAAACACCCATGCTGCCCCTGTTCCGCTCCATCTGCTTCAGTTATGCAAACTGGTATTTTTCTCTCTACTTCTTCCTGGGGACAAAATAATGCAATACTTTTGTTTGTTTCCTTGAGGACAGGAGAATCCTCCCTCTGAAAAGGGAAGGACAAATAAGAAGATGCTGGCACTAACGTGTTTGCCCTGTGGGATCCTAGCGAGCGACAGCTGCTGCCTGGTCCCTGTGCAGGGCAGAACCTGCCAGGCCATGCCACTGGGAGCAATGCCCAGCACAGCCCGCATGCTTTCTTAACCCTGCTGGGACTGCAGCCCAGTCTGAGCTCCTGTGCACCATTGTCTGAGCACCAGCCATCATCCCCATATGTATTCGCCACCTCAAATCCATCCGGCACTGAGGGACACTGCAGGTTCTGGGGTGTGACGAGCCTCGAGATGGATTTAACCAGAAGTGTTATGAGGAGTGGGTGAGGGAACTGGGACTGTTTGGTCTGGAGAAGAGGGGAGACCTCATTGCCCTCTGCAGCTCCCTGGAAGGAGGTTGTAGCAAGGTGGGTGTTGGTCTCTTCTCCCAACTGACAGGATGAGAGGGAATAGCCTCAAGCTGCACAAGAGGAGGTTCAGAGTGGACATCAGGAGAAATTTCTTTATTGAAAGAGTTCTCAGACACTGGCAGAGGCTGCCTAGGGAACTGGTTGATTCCTTATCCCTGGAGGTGTTTAGAAAATGGGCAGATGAAGTGCTTAGGGACATGATTTCATAATTTAGTAGTGGACGGGTGCAGGAAAGGATGATGAGATGGACTACAGATAGGTGTAAAAATGGAGACCTTTATTAGCTCCAAAGAGCGTCTTTTATAATTTACAGAAGCTAGTTTACGTACACTTATTTATTATGCTATTGGTTAGTTATAACTGTCCATGTGTCCAGTTTGCTATTATGATTGGTTAAGTCTGTTGCTGCCTTGATTCAAGTCTTAATAGCGTACGTGACCATCCAGATACTTTTTCCTTTGTTCGGTTTCTGTATTCGTGTCCGGCTGTTGTTCAAGGTTGTTATCGCAAGCTGTAAGTTTCTCTTTTCAGGCCTGCATGGGGTATGACAAGGATGAGCTACCTTTACTCTATTGGCATATCCCACAGTCTATCTCCACTACTGAACCTCACATATCCCCTTTCTTTATTTTCAACTAACCAGATTTTTTTTCATAGATGGTTGGATCATTTTTTGGCAACACTGCAATATACATGGTAAGATCAACAAAATGAAAAAGTTTATGACAACAATGACAATTAAGAGCTTAATTATTTCTCTTAGCCATGCAGGTAGTCCCAAACCATTTAGCCAACTCTCAATTCCTAAATCACTGTGCTTCAATTTCTTGGTGAGTTCTCTTAAATCACTCAATTGTTTAAATATTGATTCAGAATGATCTGATAAATTCATGCAACACATACCTTTAAAATTCTCACAAGCATGTCCCTGTGCTAGTAATAAGAAATTTATTGCCACTCGATTTTGCAATGTCACATGGCATACCGAATCTAAATCTACTAGCATATTATGTAAGAATTGTTAAGTGATGTTGTTTTGTTTTGCTAACCAGCACCTTAGCTTATCGAGTTGTCTCAATAAGCTACCGCCACTACTCCTGATGCTAGCAGAGCTGTAATTACGATTTTATCTACATCCCAAAAATCAAGATCATCTTTACACTCTTTGGTATATGCATGTATGTCTTGTTTTGATTGGTGTCGTCTGGTGATGTTTAAAATCATGGTCTGATTGCGTGTTAGTAGTGTTAACTTTCTTGATGTACACGGTTCGCCACAGATGTTGGAGGGTATGCCTGGCCATGCTCTTTCTCCACAAATGAAAAACACTCCAGATGGTAGTTTGAAGGGCTTTTTGCTGGGGGTAGCAAAAATTTTTGTTGTTGTATAGAGAGGTATTCCTGGGCTTGATGATCTCAAAGGTCTTTTCCAACCCAGACAAATTTTCCCCCTTTTCTGCCATGAATACATCAGCTCGGCAGCCTCGCTTTTGTGGGTCTGGCTGTCGCTGTCTGGCTGAAAACACTGACCGCCCATTGGTCAACGTAAAAATTGTCCAAACCCAAGCAGCTTGAGACACTTCCCAAACCTCATCCCTGGATATGTTTAACAGACGGGCACAAGGTGCCCGGGGATGTGGTTTATTAGTGGGCAGGTATGACGGGGCTCGACGATCTCGAAGGCTTTCTCCACGCAGCCCCATGACTCGCCTTCCAGCGTCCCCGCGACCTCTTCCTCCGCTCGTGTGGCGGGCAGGGGGGGCTCGCGGCGGTGCTTTAACCATCTCCCATTTTCTTTGCGGTTTTTTAGCATTTACGTCACGCTCTCGGCGCGCAGCCTCCAGGCGGCACCGCGGCGGGGCCAACCCCGCGCCCCACGCTGGTGGAGGCGGCGCCGCCGAGCTCCCCACCTTCTCGCGGCGGGGGCGGCTCCATCCCGCAGCGCCCGAGCGCGCGACAGGGGGCGGCGAGGGCGCGCGGAGCCGCGGCGCAGGGAGGTGGTGGCGGGAGGGGCGCTGCCTTGTGGGGCGCGCGGGCGCCCCCCCGCAGCCGCTGCCGGCCGAGGTGAGTCAGCAGCTCCGGGGGGCGAGGTCGAGCGTGCGTGTTCTCCTCGCCGGGTCCGCGCGCGGCTCCTTAGCACTGGGGCCGCGGGGCTGCGTTGGGCCCAGCCTCGCCGCTCCATCTCTCCGCGTCCCTCCCGCCTCGTGCGGTGCCCGCTGTGCCCTCGTGCAGGGTCCCCCAGCGGTGCCCCCATGCGGAGCCCCCGGTGTCCCCAGTGCGGTGCTGGCCGCGTCGCCGTCCCCCGCCCCCGGCGTGTGGGTGCAGCCGTCACTTGGCGTCTGAACCTTAGGATCCTTAAAACACGGTGGTTTTCAGAAAGCGGGATTTGTCGGTGGCGGCTCTGTTTATTGATACAAGCGCAGGAACCGGTGGCTGTTTGAGAAGACGGTGATGGAGGAGCCATGGGTGTTGAGATGGTGCGCCCTGAGTCCGGCGGAGCTCAGGCCCGCGGCTGCACAGAACCTCAGAAGTTTGAACGACAGGCACTTTGGAATGTCGTGTTAATGACAAATGCAGGGGAGAATGGTTATGCTGTTAGAGTTTAGGGAAGAACAACGCTGAAGGACTTCTGTCAAAACTCGACCCAAACTTAAATTATTGTTACTGAGATATATATAATCTCATTGTACACTGTATTTAATAATGTCCAAGGGAAGAGAAATGCAAAAGGCTAGTTTGGGTTTTTTTGGTGTTTTTTTTTTTTTTTTTTTTTTTTTTTTTTGTGTGTTTGCCTGCATATAAATAGTGGATTGTTTGTATTCTCTGACGGCTGGTGATGGAGCTGTTGGAACGGGTCCAGAGGA
Organism: Coccyzus lansbergi; assembly: GCA_033558105.1. Classification (NCBI taxonomy): domain Eukaryota; kingdom Metazoa; phylum Chordata; class Aves; order Cuculiformes; family Coccyzidae; genus Coccyzus; species Coccyzus lansbergi. Next base: position 1,318,065 of record JAUMJK010000478.1, read on the forward strand.
GGCTAAAAGATGATCCCAGGGCTGGAGCACCTCTGCTGTGAGAACAGGCTGAGAGAGTTGAGCTTGTTCAGCCTAGAGAAGAGAAGGCTCTGAGGACACCTTATAATGACCTTCCAGTACCTGAAGCGGCTTCAAGAAAGCTGAGGAGGGACTGTTTGCAAAGACTTGTGGTGATAGGACTAGGGGCTATGAACTGGAGAGGGGCAAATTTAGACTAGACATAAGCAGGAATTTCTTCACTATGAGAGTGGTGACGCATTGGCACAGGTTGTCCAGGGAAGCTGTGGCTGCCCCATCCCTGGAGGTGTTCAAAGCCAGACTGGATGGGGCCTTGGGCAGCCTGGTCTGGTGGGAGGTGTCCCTTCCCATGGCAGGGGGCATTGGAATTGAATGATCTTTGAAGTCCCTTGCAACCCAAACTATTCTGTGATAAATAGGGGAAAACAATCCTCTTTTAAGGATCGTGTTTGTGTTGGCAGGCATAAACCCAGTAAAAATCCTAAGCAGGTTTAAAAAAAACCAAACCAGGTGGAGTGAGAGTATAAAAGCAAAAGATGAAGCTGTTACGAAGCTGCGGTTGATCACCAGTGTACCTGCTGTGAGGGTGCAGCTTAAATGTAACCTAAAATTAATCTTAATCTTCAGCTATGGCAAACAAACTTGAGTTTATAGAGCAGGGCGGTAGAGGGTAAGGCGTTGATGTAAGCGCCTGCAGGAGCGGCGGCTGGTTCCCAAAGCTAGGCATGGTCCCCAAGGCTAGGCATGGTCTGGTCCCTAGTTGCAATGACGTTTGTTACTTACCATTGTTACTGAAGTGCAAACCTTGGCAATGCAGATATGTAGTTGGTAAATTAAAAATGGGTTAAAAATTGGAGTAACATACTGACTAAACATAAACTGATTAAAAATAGTCTTTTCAGACATCTTAATTTTGAATTGGTATTAAATGGAACACATGACTGGAAAGCAGAAGTCCCAAGATGTGAGATTGGTGGTTTTCCTGTAACAGATAAGGATCTTATAGTGTTCTTGTCTTCTTTTTTTATTAATACTAGTGCTGTTGTATCAACTTAGCAACTTCAGGCCTATTATAAAATGCATTAAACCTATTATAAACCTGATCTTGATGTACTTCAACATGCTGTAGTATCTCAGTCTGATTGACTAGATGTGTCAAAGTGTATGGGGTTTTATGTGCATACTGAATGAAGCCAGAAAACCTACAAACCAATATATTAAGGAAGTGCTTGCTGAGCAACACAAAATAAAGCAATTTTAAGAGTTAAGTGTTTTAGAACAAGGTGGTTTGTCTTCATGGAAACCTTAATTATCATGGTTAATGTTACACGGCCAATGTCTCACTTCAGACTTGAAATAAATACATTTCCCAGCACTGAGTTAATTCACTAAATGTGACTTATTCCTGATTTTGTAAGTTCTGAGTAAGGTGTCCATGCTGGGGCCTTGCAGGAGGACAGCTTACCTGTAGAGAGCAGGGGATGATAATGTGGGGTAAGTTGGTCTGTATTGGCTTGGCAGAGGGCAGGCCCTCCCAAGGAGTCTTGTCTGCCTGGAAAAGTGTTGGGAACATGGCGCAAGAGTTAATGAAGTCTGTGCACTCCTTGTCATGATGTAAGTTGTTTGCATAACATTCTCCTCCTTTTCTGCATGGATGCAGATGATAGCACCAGGCTGTTCCTTAGGGTTGTTACTTGCTTGGAAATGGAAAAAACAGTCTGTTATTGATGTTCATTACAGGGATGCCTCGTAGGCCTGCTGGATGTGGGCTTACTCCTGAGAGACACTGCACAGACAGTGTAACCAAAAGTCTTTGATCCAAAGATTTTGTAGTTCAGTTCAGTGAGATGGGAGGGCTGGAAAAGGAGACAGCGCAGGGGCAATATGATGGGTGCACTCGTGGCAGTTTCACTGTCTGGGGGATGAGTGAGGTGAGCTCGCCATGGAATATGGATGGCTTATAAGTCTGCTTCTCTAGCACAGACCTGTTCTGAGTCAAACAATAATTAGTGAATTTGAAAAGAAGTTTTATTTGAGAATCTTGTTTTCTATTAGCAGATTTTAAAATGTTTGTATGAAAACTTCATGTGGAATTCATACATTTTCTACAAAGACAGTTCATTGGTCAGTGAGAGTCTGAAAGGGGTGAAATAAGGTGTGATGACATGTGGGCTGGCTTTGATTTTACCCATACAGTGCAAATGGCACACTTCTCTGTTATAGCTGTGTGATGCTTGATGGATTAACTAATGATTCGTGTTTTGAAATTCTACTCTTAGAGTTATGTTTTCTGAGACTGTATAAATATAATTTTTCCACAGTGTTTTTGCCAAGTATTTAATGGGTTAAACTCCTCTTGATCATTTGCACTGTCTTCTGATGAGCTGTCCTGGGGTTTGTTTTTACATTCAGTATGGATCCAAATCCAGATTTTAAGGCTCTGCCTTTTAAGACTTAATGATACTTTAATTCACAAAGCCTAGTGAATGGAATATTTGTGCTGCATTGTACTTTATTTAAAATCAGCGATACTCCTTCACCCCAAATCTAACTTTCTGCTCATCTGCAAGTGAAGTTTTCATGCCTTGTGCTATAAGTGCCGTGGTATTTTCCTTGAGAAGTTTAGGGATTTGTGGATTGTCTTCCCCTCCTGCCCCTCCACTAAGATACAGTGCCAAGCAGGTGCTTGAGGTGCATTATTTTTTTCGAAGGTTTTGGGAAGAGGATTCCAGCACGAGAGCTGAGTTCTTAGTATACTGTTACTGTTTTCCTTGTTATCATTTTCCTTTTTTTTTATGGAGTACTTCTTGCAGTGTCAGGTTGTCTCAAATAGATTAGTTTTTTTTATCCTTTCTGATCGTGAAATCCTCTTTAATTATCAGGAGAGCCAGAATAAATGAGGATTTATTTAAGAAATAAAAAAAAGCAAGAATGCCAAGAAGATACTTCGCTAACTGCAGAACTTTCCACCTGCCTGCAAAGAGCCCTGTTACAGACATTAAAATGACCATTGCATTGTCATTGCTGAATTCCTTGGGACACATGTTTTTTTCTGCATTCCTCAGATAGTTGCTCAAAGGCACAAAACTGCAGGGAAGTTGCTGTAGCTGTTTGCAAAAGATGACTGGGTGGAAGGTGTGTCATAGATGTCAGAGTTTGAAAGTGGATCTTGACTTGCTGGAGGCATGTATATAACCCAGGAGGCAGCAATCTGTATCAGGAAACAGAAAAAAAAAAACCCAAACTCTTGTACTTACATAAAAATAATCATAACTGTGCAAAGCTTGAAGGAAGATTAGCAAGCGGCTTGTGCTCCTGGGCCAGTGTAATAGGACCATGGGTTGAGGCAAGCAGTTCACATTTTTATGAAGTTGTCTTCTGTTGTAGCAGTGTCTGACATGATGGGATGATGAGTAAACAAAGACTCGGTTCCCTGCTGAGTTCTACAGTGGTTTGGAAACACAAATCCATGGGAAGACAAAAGCCTGTTTCTCTGTTGGAAGACTAAGATGCTTACTTGTGTACATCTTGCCATGACTCTTCCCTTTCCATTTGCTAGGCTTTCTCAGGATCTTTGCAGGAGCTTCCAGTTTGCATGTGAAGGCTTTCTGGTCTGTTTGTCTTTGTCTATACCTAAGTATAGGGAAGACAGCTTCAAAACTGTTAGTCTTGCTTTTTGGAGTGATGTTACCGCTCTGCACCCTCTGTAATCTCATGTGTCCTGGCTGGACTGATGACATTCAACAGGCTTATACCAAACCTTTGTGCTGCATTCTGCCTCAGAAATTTATAGTCACACTGGAATCCATTCTGTTTACACTCTGAACCATTCTTCACTCCTATTGTGTTGTTCATTTTAAACTTAACGGTAATGCTGTCATCTGCCCACCTACTGTCTTGTGCATCAGAAAAACTTTTCACAATGGAAGATATGGTATTTGAAGGCTGTGGTTAAAATAGCCAGTAGATAAGTAGTTTCTTCTCACTTAAAAGTATCTTGTGTTTCCTTCTGTTTGATTTGTTGCACATTCAACCCCTGACTGTTGGGGAGCAGAGGGCTGTCAGTAGGAAGGCAGGCCTGTAGATTATTAAAGGTTTTGCATTTTTTTTCAGTAACAATACTACTTTGTTGGTTTTCTAATTTTCAGTCATTTATTTTTAGAATTAAAAAGATTGCTAAATAAACTCAGTTTCAAAAACCTGATTCCTAAACAAACTAGTGATCAAAACATTAAAGAGTGCCATATGGCTCCTTCCAGTCTTGATGCTGTTATATTTCTGTAGAGTATGTTCTGTGTTATTAATAATATTCCATGAAACATTCTCAGGGAGGGAAAATATTTACTGAAGTTTTCATGAAATATACTTTTCATAGCAATCTTACCTAAGATGTTTTCATAGAATCACCAGGTTGGAAGAGACCCATCGGATCATTGAGTCCAACCATTCCTATCAAACACTAAACCACGTCCCTCAGGACCTCGTCTACCCATGCCTTAAACACCTCCAAGGGAAGGTGAATCAACCACCTCCTTGGGCAGCATGCTCAATGACCCTTTCCATGAAAAACTTCCTCCTAATCTCTAGCCCAAAGTATTTTATTCAAAATACTAAGAGTATATCTTCTCGATTAATACTTGCACACAGCAGGTTATTAGAAGATGGATGCTTGGGCAGATGCAAGTTATGAAAGGGGAAGAAGATGTAACAACTCAAGTGTTTAAAGATTAGCAGCATAACAATGCCCACTGTACATAAAATGTTCAAAATTGAAGCCCCATTCCAGTTGAAAAGGGAAAATGAATTTTGAAAGATCAATTACTAATTGGTCTAAAGGCCTCCAATATAATTTGTATGATTCAGAAATCATATGTAGGGATACAGATATGACTGTGTTGTTTAAATCTGGATAATTTCAATTCAAAGAAGTTGTACTAATATTCAAGTAGCTAAAATGTGAGTTCTATCTTGTCATGTCATGGGGACAGGGGAGGAAATTTTTTCTTCAGAGTTAAATGCTGTAAAGCTCTGATACAGCTAGTAAACAAGCAGCTGTAAATAGATGAGTATATACTGGTTTTGGTAGGATCCAGTAATAACCCTGAAACCTCAGTTGCATCCTCTTAATGTGAGGCCCAGCAAATACTCTGGAGTTTTTGTTGTCAAAGTAGGGCAAGGCACAAAAAAAAATAAAAGCACAGATGATGACTGCTCTAATTTACTCTTTAAAAGGACTTGATTTATGGATTTAGAATCTAGAAGGGCAAATGTATGAGCAAAAACCCCAGTCCTTCTGTCAGGTGGAAGTGGCTGATTGAACCAAAAATTTCAGGAGGTAACTAGACAGCTCCTAGTTTTGGTTCATGTAGCTTTTGATGGTAGCCGGTAGGAGCAAGAAAACGTGTTTTCACATTTGACTGTTCTAAAAACTTAATGAGGACTTATCTTTTGACAGTTGAAATACTTTTTTTTTTTTTTAATCAAATTGTCTCTGAAGAACCCGAAGGAAAAAAGCAGTCAGTGTCTATGTGCTAGCATCATTTTGATTCACTTCTAACCCTGAATACATGGATATTAAAGGTTCCAAGATTTTTATGCAGCCTTTTCTCTTTAAGCAAAACCAGATATCCTTGTAGATAGTATCCCATAAAAAAAAGACATTTAAAAGGGAAAAACACACAAACTTCATGAATGTTTGGGATTTTAATGGTGATATTTTTAGATTTATGTATCATTGAACTGTCTAAGGTTTAGATTATTTTAATGACTGTTGTTTATAAAAGTATCTGTGGCTTATTCTGTCAGCTGTTGCGTGTATTTCGGATCAGTATGAAACAATTTAACACACTTGTGAATTTTAGAGTCTTTCTGGTGTTATTAGCTTTGCATTGATTTGCAAATCCATTGTCAGTATTTAAGCAAATTCTAAATTAGACTACAGATCGAGTGATTCTAGAGAATTTTTTTCAAATATTGGTCCTTGAAAAAGTTCTTTGTGATAGTAACACTAATCCAGACAACAAAGGGATGACAAACCCAAAATATATTAAATGTTCAACTTTTTCATAACCAACAGAAGTGAATATTCCTAGGTTAAATTTACAGATATTAATATAGCAAAAAATAGTTGGCTATGTAATTATTTTGATCTGGTAGCCTGCTGGCAAGGCTTTTTTAAAAAATTATTATTTCTCAAAAGGGAAGCTTCTGTTAGGAAGCCTAGCTTCTGGGATGGTTTGTTGGTTTTAAATTTGAAAGCTGGTTGGTCATGTCAAAGTTTAAGTAGGGAATTTATTTTTAAGCACTGTTTGTCAGTTTTGGAGCCTTTCACATCTGCAAAGGATAAGTATGGACAGCTGCAGTACAGTTACCTCCCAATCCACCTTTCTTCAATTTCAGAATTTGACTTGAGGACATCAGTGCAGGTCCTGCACTTATTTTTCTGTCCCTGTGTTTCTTTGCTCCTGGGACTTTGATACCTGTGAGGTTACTATCCAGAGTTTCAGAGTCCCTTATTTTAATCTTAAAGCCCCATCCTAATTCTCACCTCTCTTCCCATTCAGCCAAGAAGCCCAGGCCTCCAACCAATTTCTGCTCTGCTTGTGGGGTGCTTAGGAAATCACATTTTGAGAGGAGGTTCAACCTTCTAAAGGCCATCATGATGCTTCGGATAATTTCTTTTGATAATTAAAAAAGCTCCTGTTATTTTTGTGGCTTCATTATTTGATTACAAAATCAAATTTTTGATTTTGGTGTAGTAGAGTATACTGGAAATAAAGCCAGTGTAGTAGAGTATACTGGAAATAAAGCTACTAGCCTTAAGGGAGTAGTAGAGTATACTGGAAATAAAGCCGCTAATCTTAAGGGAGAAGAGGCATCTTGAAAGAAGAGACATGCAAATGGTAGCACTTAATTGCTACAGTATCTTTTAATATATAATTCTCTGTCCTAAGCATGAAAGATGTTTTACTGCACAGCTGCTGTGGAGAACTTCACAGAATTGGTCATAAAACACATTTTTTATTGATGCTACCATGTACCACTAGTCAAGACAAATGGCCTTCTGCACTCTGATATTGCATTTACTGCTCAAGAATGTCATTTGTAAAGAAGAAACTCTTTGTCCTTGATGACTGGCATTGTAGGCCTGTTCCTGTGTGGTACCTTAACCATGTTATGTTTTGTTTGTTTGCAGGGTAGCCCTGGTTCCTTTGAGTGCACCAGATATTGGATGTTTGTGGTAAACCATGGCAGCTGATGATAAGATTGCCATTTTAACTGATGATGAAGAAGAACAGAAGAGAAAGTATGTGCTTGCTGATCCTTTCAGTGGCATTTCCAAGGATCAAGACTTGCCACCTCAGAATGAATCCCCTTCGACGGAGACAACCACTGTCCAAGATGAAGAGCTAGACTGGTTAGAAAAGCACTGCATCAAAATTAATAATGATCTTCTGATCTCAAAGGTCTTCTACTTTTTCTTCTATTCTGCATATGGCTCACTCTACCCCTTGCTGCCTGTATATTACAAGCAGCTGGGTATGTCCCCCAGTCAGAGTGGGCTTCTGGTGGGCATCAGGTACTTTATTGAGTTTTGCAGTGCTCCTTTCTGGGGGGTGGTGGCAGATCGCTTCAGGAAAGGGAAGATCGTCCTCCTCTTTTCGCTTTTATGCTGGGTTTTATTTAACCTGGGGATTGGATTTGTTAGACCAGCCACCCTGAGATGCATACCAAAGGGCTTTCCCCCAGCACATCCCACCAATGCAAGCAGCCTTTTAACAACAGCTTTGCCAAACGCCTCGATGTCTTCTCCACTAACCACAGTGAGTACTGCATCCCCAAAAGTTCGTGGGAAGAGAGACATATTCACTTCCAGTCCGATCACTTTGGAAGCAACAGAGACAGCTAATCCTGAAGTAACATTCCTGTTACCTGTGCACAGCAATGATATGGAGTTTGTCTTAGAAAACAGTACCCATTTTATGCCGAAAAACACCACCACTAGCACAGTGTCACTAGGGAATGTGACTCCAAATCCTACCCCAGCTGCCATCACTGAAAAGCCGATGCCTTCTGACCAGGCTGTGCTTGTTTATGATCAACAAGAAGTAGAATCCATTTTTCTACTCATTCTGCTGGTTGTCATAATAGGAGAATTTTTCAGTGCTTCCTCTGTTACTATTGTGGACACAGTGACTCTGCAGTACCTTGGCAAACACAGAGACCGGTATGGTTTGCAGCGTATGTGGGGGTCTCTGGGCTGGGGGCTGGCTATGCTCTCTGTGGGAATTGGCATTGACTATACCCATACAGAAGCTGTCATTGAAGGTCAAGGATGTAAATCTCCTGAATACAAGAACTACAGGATAGTTTTCATTGTCTTTGGTGTTCTGATGACAATGGCATTAATTGTGGCCACTCAGTTTCGATTCCGTTATGCACACTTCAAGCAAGACGAAAATAAGAGAAATGAGGCAGAAATCTCACAGGTGGATAGAAGTGTCTCCAATGAATCCTCTGATAACACTCCCACCAGTTTGAGCCAGTCACAATCTTTCCGTTTGTGGGACCTAATAAAACTGCTGTGTAGTATCCAGTATGGCTCAGTGCTCTTCGTGGCCTGGTTCATGGGATTTGGATATGGCTTTGTGTTCACCTTTCTTTACTGGCACTTGGAAGACCTGAATGGCACCACCACTCTCTTTGGAGTTTGTTCTGTGCTCAGCCACGTGTCTGAGCTGACTGCCTACTTCTTCAGCCACAAATTGATTGAATTGGTTGGCCACATCAGGTAAGCTGTTAGCAATCATGAGAGAGCTATACAAAAAATGTTGAATTTCAGGCCTCGTCCTGGGTTACAAAATTAAATGTAAGCTAATCCTTTTATTTTAGAAGTCTGAGTCCTCAGTTATGTAACTTGCGGAATGGATGTTTTTATTAATATTTTAGGTATTAAAAATGATTCTGTTTTATTTTAGTTGCATGTAAGTATGTGTTTTACACCTGGCAACATAACCTTTTACAGGCAGTTCCAGAGACATCCTAGTTCACTGATGCCAACCTCTGTTGGAGTTCTTTACAACTCACCACCCATACAAATACCATTAATTTTACAATTTTTACAATTCCCCCTTTTGTTTTTCAACTAAAGCACCTAATAATGTCCACAAGGTCAGCATCCACCCCATCTCTGTCAGTTGCTTTCGCTTTTGTCTTGACGTATGGATGTACCCACTCAGCTGGTACCCATCGAGGTCCTTTATTTGTAACGACACAAGCATAACCTCTTCCCCACGTTAATAACTTGAAAGAGCCTTCCCATTTTTGTGTATCTATAGATTTGACTAATACCTGAACATCATCATGTTGACTTAATCTATCTGTCATTGCATGAAAGCGCTTAACAGTTAGTGGTACTGTATCTGACCCACTTAACCATAAAAATTCATCACATACAATGCTTTATGTAACCTATTTTGTGGAGATTCACCAACTCCTCCCCCTTTTTCTAAAATTTATTTCAATATCTAATGAGTGCATTCAATGATAGCCTGACCAGTGGGAGAGTGGGGGATTCCAGTAAGATGGGCAATTATTGTTGAAAAAAGCATTGTGTGCCATGAGCAACATAACCTGGATCGTTATCAGTTTTTAATTTGTGTGGAAGCAAAAGCTTGTTGAAAGTGAATTTGAACATGCCACCTTATCCGTCCTGCTAGAGCTGTGGCCCATACAGCTTGTGAAAAAGCATCTATTGAAACATGAACATATTGTTGTTTTCCAAATACCTTAAAGTGAGTCACATCAGTTTGCCATGTTTGCAAAGGACCTAGACCTCATGAATATACAGCTGGTATGGGCCCTGTCGCTGAGTGCTGACAATCAGAACAACATTAAATGATTGTCTTTACATCTCCTCTGGAGATTCCAAATGGTTTTGCTAATGATTTAGCAGATTGATGAAAAAAATTGTGCAAGAGTCGTGCCTGCTGCCAATGGTCTGACAGTGATGCTGCCCACACAGGGTTGGTTAATTTGTTAGTGACAGTTTGCTCACCAGGCAAACTGGTATGACTGTGTATAAGAACAACATATTAAACATATGATCTTGTTTGTAATAAACATAACAAACATTTAAACTGATTAAATAACATCTCATTCTCTATATGATGCAAGGCTGACCTTTCTATATATCAAATAACCTCTACAACATAATGTGAGTCCACTACAAGATTGACAGGTTCATTTTGGAACAATTTAAAGGCCTCTATTACTGCTTGTAACTCAACAATTTGAGGTGATCCTGAACAAATCACAATATGCTTTTTCCATTCCTGATCATCTTTCCATACTACCACTGTTCTGCCACTTCCATCTGTAAATATAGTTTTTCCTTCAACTGGATGTTCACAATTTTTTGGCTTGTGTTCTGTTTGTGTTTGTTTTAAAAAGGTGATCAACCTATGTGCTGGATGTTGTATCTGTACTCTCATGTTCTTGTAAGGCAACTTGTATTGGTAGACTATTTTGGTAACCCCATTGTAAATAATTGTCTGCCATAGGTATAATTATAATTTCTGGCTCCTGACCATGAAGGTCTACAATTCATTGCCGTCCCTTAATAACTAATTCTGCAAACATTTCAACTTGCGTCAAAATAGTTGAGTTGGTGGGCTAAAAATATCCATTCTAAAATCATTAAAGGATCTTTTGCTGACTCGTCCCATTGGGCGATTATCCCTAAATTCCTTCTGATTACAAATGATGAATCGGATAGCTAAATCATAATTGACCTGATGATACTGTACTAAACTAGCATGCTCACTAATTTCCTGAATGCTTGTTCAGCTTCTTTTGTCAATGATCAAGGGGCACTTAAATCAACATGTCTTTCAGTAATTCAAATAAGGGTATCAACAGCTGATTATCAGTCCCCAACAAGTTTTGAATCCAATTAATGTTACCTAACAATATCTGCAGAATATTTAATGTATTGGTTTTTACTTTTAATTGAACTTTTTGAGGTTCTATTGTGTGTTGTAGAATTTTCCATCCCAAATATTTCCATGGAGCTTCTCTCTGGATTTTTTCAGGAGCAATTTGTAATCTATATTGCTCCAAACAGTTTTGCAGCTCTTTCAGTTCCATATTCAGATCTGCCTTTCCTGTTGCCAACACGTCATCCATATAACGATAGACAATCAATTCTTTATGATGATCTCTAAAACTGCATAGGGCATTATCTACATATATTGGGCACATTGTTGGTGAGTTTTACACTCCTTGTGGCAAAACAACCCAATGATATCTTTCAATGGATTCCCTTTTATTAACACTTGGCACAGAAAAGGCAAATCTTTGTGCATCTTGATCATGTAGAGGTATTGGGAAAATCAATCCTTCAAATCTATTATTAAAATATTCCAGGTTTTTTTATCATTGCCAGTGTGGGGAGACACGCTTGTTGTGCTCCCATATCCTCTATAACTTCATTAGTTTTTCTTAAATCATGCAAAAGCCTCCGTTTTCCAGTCTTCTTAGATATGACAAAAACTGGAGTATTCCATGGACTAGTAGTTGGTACAATATGATTTTTTTTCTAACTGTTCTTGAACAAATTCTTGTAAAATGGCAACCTTCTCTTCTGCTAGCAGCCACTGATCTACCCATACTGACTTTTCTGTTTTCTGCTTCAGTTTGAGTATCGGTCGCCACTCAGTGGCCACCATTACAATTTTTTCTGATTAGTAGCCAATGTATATCTTATTTCTCCTAAAACATCCCTTCCCATTAAATTCATAGGAAGGGAGGCGATGTATGGCCTGATTTGTCAGGTAAACCAGTCCTTTGTAGTTATTTGAATTAGATATTTACCTTGCATAGTTTTTGATACACCCTAACTCCTATTAGGCCTCCATTGGGGTTAGTCAGTTCCCATGTTTTCAGCCAAAACATTGAAGAAATGACTTTAACATCTGCACCTGTATCCATTAACAATTGCTGCTATTGTTGCACGTGTGTTACTGTTACTAACATTGTTGGGTTTTGAACAATTATTTGTGGCTCCAAAAAAAAATGGTTTTGTCATTCTCTGTAGATCCAAACCTTCCCTCTCCCCTGTGAACATTTTCTGCTTGATATATTTGTATTAATGGGGCAATTTGGCTCCTCTTTTCAATAGTTACTAGAGGGACGAGTGTCCACACCATGGTGGACACTCTGCATCAATCACCCCCAGTAACTCAAAGATTTCCTGTGATGTGGTGCTTGGCCGCCCAGTGGACTCAGTCCAAATCCTAATGGCCCATGGGTGTCAACTGGAACATGCTATCCACTGTTGTTGCACAAAGTCATTGTCTCTATCGCGGAGACATCCACTCCGGCAATTCCATTTGTCCTTGCTTGGAGGTGGCCAGGCACCTGCGGTCTAGGGCTTTGTTCCAGAGGAACACCAGGTGGGGTGCTCTCCACTCCCTTTCTTTCTCAGACAGGGGAGCAGATGGATGTACAATGATGTTTTCACAAGCAGCTTTTGGAGGTTTAGGAGGTAGTCTCCTGGGTCTCACTACACTTTTCTCCTCTACCTCCGCTACCAATTTCTCCTCTTCATCTTCCAACAAACTCAAGGAGCTTACCTAAGAAATCTCTTGACTTTCTTGTTCTTTCAGATCATCATTTTGCATTTCTTTGCTGTCTAATATTTGTTTTACTGCCCCAACTAAGGACTTCTCTGGTTTCAATGCTTCTGTAGTTTCCATTACTAAGTGCCACGTGGTTGCTACACACATGGCAATACCATCTCCATGGGAGACATGTTTTCCAAATTAAGTCCCCTGCATGTTCCCAGCTTTTGAGATCAAATGCTCGAAAGGCTTCTGTCAAAGCTCCATGATCTTTGAGCCATCTCAATAATAGGTACAGGGTATTTTTATCATAGGTAACTCCTCGTTTTGCTAAAGTATGCATTCTCATCTTTACAATAACTTTATTCTCTGCAGATGTCTGGGGTCCCATGAAGATATTACTGTATCTTCAGCCACACATCTGAATTCACATTTCAGTGGTTGCCCAGCTGTAGGGTTGTCTGCTCAGTCCAGTGGCCAGATGACTGTTCAGCTGTAGTTTCCTCCCTCTCTGAGTGCTGGTTCCACAGATCCAAACCCCTCATCTCATCACACTGTGGTCACCATTTGAGGGGATTGAGGCACTGACTACTGTTTATCTGAGCTTAATGGTTCCTTTATATATGTTAACTACACGCTCTGTTTTCTTTACAGTGATTGGTTTTTGCTACTTGTTCAGGCGCCTAGGCCAGGCATGGGATTGGTTAAGATTAACCGTTCACCTAGGTCTTTGTGTTTCTTGTTACTTTGTTTCTCCTCTCAGCCGAGGGCCTTCAAGGACAGCCTCTACTTGCCTGCATCCTTTGGCCTACAACAACCTCCATGTTCTTCCTTCAGTCACAGCCGGATGCGTAGCTGCCGAAGTGACATGGCACTTGTCAGAACTTGTTGCTAGTTCTTCTGTCAGACCGGTCCATGCCTTGCTAGCTTGTGGCAGGGTCTGACCATACGTGCAGAAGCCCCTTTGGGAGGGGCGGCCAGGGCAGTCAGACTTGAGAGCAGCCGTGAGCCCGGCCTGGTTAGGGGAGTATTGCTTGCTCCTGCACTTCCCATTGAACCTGAGGCCCTCAGGCAATACATGTTTAAGACAGAAAAAAACTGTAAAGTTGGTCTTTACAGCTATGCAGGACTTCTCCCCTCATTTTGCCTTAAGTGGAAGTGACTGCTTCCGACCGGTTAGTAAACACTGCTTTCGACTAAACGCACAATTGACTTAATTTCTGCATATTCTAAGTCCCTTCACTACTCTTTGTACAAAGTTTAGGGGAGAAAAGATAGGGGGGATTGTGAGTTGCTGAAGTCATAAAGGGTTTTTTTTTAATTTACTCATGTAATTTACTTGAGCAGAGACCTCTCTGCTGTTGGCATTCTGTCTTTTCCAAGTGCCCTGTTTGTAATCATGCAGTCATTGAGGTATAAGTATTTTTAGTATTTTTTTAAGCTGCCTATACCATTCTTTACATGTGTTTTGTTTTGTGGTTTCACTTTTTTGTTGTTGTTGTTTTGCTTTTATTGGAATGAAACCTCTACTAAAGGTGTTTGAGACGCTTAGCAGGTCAATTTGAGAGATTATTTGAAAGGGTTTTTTTCTTCCTTTAAACTGAGGAGAATCTCTTTACATTGAGTTAGTCTTTTAATCTCTGAATTTGGTACTAATTAGTATGAGAAAATAGCACCTTAAATGCAAAGACTGGAGGAAGGATATGATGATGGATGTGAGAAACAATCACTGGTAAAATATTTAAAAGAAAAAGGGCAAAGTCTTCGAAGCAAAGGCAGTAATACTTTTATGTTACAATTCAGCGCTGAATTGGGTGCCTTCTAAAAAAAGCATATTGCAAAGGCTGCTTACAGGAGTTTTACACTGGTTAAACATACATATTCATACAGATGTTGAGAAACACTGGTTACGTATTTGATTAATATTGGTTAACCATACACAGAACTCATATCACCCACTCTCAAATGCACATCACGATTCCTTTGTGTCGTCAGAATCCTCTGACGCTCTTTATGTTATCTCCTTCCTCATTGTCGCCTCTTGGTGAGCTCAGGTCTAATCTTTGTTCCTGCTGGGGAACTGTCCTTGTTTTGACGAGTAAACAAGCTGAACTCCTGTTAGAATCACATCCTTCGTTACTGCAAGCTGGCCAGGATTTGCCTTCAGTTTACATACTAGTTTTAGACAAAGAATAGTGTAAGTTCTCAAAGAATATTTGTTTAGGTTATCCAATTATGTCTGAAGATTGTCCGCATACCATCTCCTGACATGAGACAGATCTATATCACAAAAGCATACAAACCAGCTGCAGCAAAACCCATCAATCAATTCTCACATGGAGGAGTGGTAAGAACAGCTAAAGATAGCTTACATATGTGCTTTCACTTTATACTGTTGTACAAAATTCAGGCTTAAGCCTCAACTACAGAGTGAACACAAACAAAAAGAATGGTAGGTGTGTGACTAAGATGGACTAGAAAGGAATAGGAGCCTTGGCCAGAAAAAGGGAAGGCAAGTACAGGATCAACTCCTTTATTTTTTTTTTCTTCTTTGCACTATTAAGCTTGTGAAACCAAGATTGGATCAAGATTAAGTGGTTAAAACACTAGCTCCTGTTTGCAAGGAAATAGCATTCTTTATACCTGTGAAATAAAGAAACTTACACTTAACAGTTTAATTTAACCATTAAAGCAGGTACACTTTATTCAACACTGGAGAGGACTTAGGATTTGTCCTCAGGGTGCTTCTGCCAGGCAATGATTTCACAGAAAATTTATACACAGAATTGTTTTCAAATTCATATTTTTCCCCAAAATGACAAGCATACTTTATTCCTGGAACCTATTGTGTTTCCAGTGGGAATTAAATTAGAGCAGCTCAGAGTCATTAAGGTGTGGCCATATCTGAGTGGTCAATCTCAACGGCTCTGGGTGACAAGAAGATAAGGGTCATAATAGTTATCTTAGTGGTTATCTTGTTTCTAACACATTATAGTTGATGTTCCATCCCACCATTTACAAATCACAATTTCACCTTCACCTGGAAAAAGTGCACATTAGTCATATTTGAATGTTATCTAACACTTGTATTTAGTTATCACAATGTATGAAATGGCTTTTTCTGGTTGTCTTCTTGTAATTTTTGAGCTTTGTATAATACATGGTTTGTTCAAAAGGAGGTAAAGTTTTTTTTTAAGAGGAATGTATAGGAGTTCGTAACTCATATCTTTGATAGTTTTGTGTATGTCTGATGTCTTCTACTGCAGATACTTTTTTTTTCCAATTAATAATTTCTCCAATTAATTTATCCGATTAATAGCAAGTAACCTCTAGCTATATATTCTTCTTGGAATTGTCTTCGCCAGAAGCATTTGGGATCAGTATTTTTCATATATATATATATATATGAAACAACAATATTAAAACATTTTGAAACCCATTCAGCATTTATAGATTTTTTTCTGACTGGTACTCAAATTTTCCAAGCATTTTAAGCATGACTCCATTAAACATGTGCTGATTAAAATGCCTAATTTCCAACCTTATTATCTCTCCTATTCATACTCGTTTGCAAAGCATATGTGCGTGTGTTACAGGTTCTGTTGGTGTTTTTAACATTGTATGTTACCAGGTCACTCCACATGTGCAGTAATGGCAGTGATTGGTTCAGCTAGAAAGCTACAAGGGAAGGGAATATCGCAGCTGTTAGAAGGGTATGTTTTGCCTTGCCTTCTCCAGCCACCTTCTGATAGATGACAGAGTAAACTGAAGAATTAAAAAGCATTAAGTCATCAGAAAGTGTGGTGACAGCTATGAGTTCTTTGAAAGGTGACTGTGGTGGAAAATCATACAAAACTGGCTATCAAATGTTTAGATGCCATTGTTGAATGGTATCCTGTGTGGAAGCATTCATAACTGCCGTTGAGTTTAGGAAGATGGTGCTAATCTCTGGAACTAATCTCCTACCTGAGGTTAAGCTTGAATGTGTTTGTCTGACCGTAATTCCAGCATGTGTGTTTTATAGGAAGCAGAGACTGGTAGTCATGGCTGTAAACAGCTTTGTCTCCTGAACTTAAATATGGATTCAGTGCTTTAAATATTTAACCTCTAAACTGAGTATGGTGACTCTGTGGATGCTGCATGTGGAGTTCATAAGGAACATCTGTTTACATTTTCCATTTAGGTCTGATAAGTGTTTATTATAAATACATTTTTGAAAATATTGTAAATACACAAAAGTTCTTGTGTGACCATACCCCTCCAAAACATAATTATAGAAATCTTCATAAACTGTAATTTACCTAAAACTGCGTATATATTCTAATAAATTTAAAAGTAGAACCTGACTAACTTGTTGCTCTGAAACTCTGGATCCAAGTCTTTCTGCAAGTGTAACATGATGGAAAAGCACAGGTAACTGAGTGGAGGAGGAGTGAGGAGACCTCATCACCTCTCTGCTCTGGCTGTGATAGGGAATGACTGACATGGGGGAAAGAGGTTCTTGGTGCAGGTTCTTTTTGATAGACAAAAGTCAAATTCAGCTGTCGACAAATGGTCCTAAACAGTGAGCTGGGTGGATCTGTAGTGCTGATGAGGAAAAGCAAGTATATGGTGAGGTGATGCCTTTGTGTCCCAAAGAGTGTACATGCCCTTGGGCCTTATTAATAGAGGAATGAGGAAAGGACCTGCAAACCATGGATGTTTTCTTACCTTTTGTGGCACATATATCCTAAGAAATTTGATTGTACATAAGAATGACTTTTAAGTTGCGCCTATGAAAGGAACTTATATTTTTTTGGAACAGAAGGTGTTAATTAAAGGGGGAGATGAAATTTATGATGCATGGCACAAAGAACAATTTTGTTCTCTTTATTGTATAATTTTTTTCATGACTTTCCGTGTTTTCTTTCCGTATTTTCTATGATTCTGTGATTCTTAGAGTAATGTTGGCTTGCATTGCCTAAAGGCAGTTTCAGCCAGTTAGTCATGGATGTTGCATGTGTCTGGAAGCAACACAGCTTGGTCTGATTTGTGATTTGGGTGGGGGGAAAACTTGCTGCAAGCGTATTCAGCTTGTTGAAAGTAACATGTATTGTCTTACATAAATCCACATTGTGAAACACACAGATATGTCTTTAATTTTGAATACTTTTTGATATCACTGACGTGATGAAAACAATATACTGGTATTTTTGCTGCCAATGTGTATATTTGGAGACTTCAAATGTTAACATGATGCTGCATTTCACTCTAGATTTTTCAGTGTCTGTGTACCATTTATGTAGATCTTGGTGTGGTTTTGTGGAATAACTAACTAAAAAACTAGCACAAAGAATAATGAGCCCTTTCACAGTGCCTATGTTAACACCTTAATTATCAGTTGCATTTATTTCATTTGTGCCAAACACTAAGAAACTGTGTCTGGACAATAAGGAATCCTTGTCCATTAAAAAAAAAAAAAATCATCTTTAAATTGTAGTAGGATCTCTATCAAGCTACAAACATGTTTTGAATTAAGTCTTTGTTTCCTATGAAATCTAAAAATAAGAGAAAGATAGCTGGATAAAAAGCACTCCAGAGGAAACCTAAGCTAAATCTGAGAACTGGAAGGAAAAAAATCAGGTTAAACATGCAATTGGAAATGCACTGCACAAATATCTTTGTGGTTCACTGTTTAAAAGCTCTGATAAGAGCTTTTTTTCTCTCATTTCTGAAAAGCAGCATCTGCTGCTTTTCAACAAGATGGTTAAGTTTTATGCTTAGGTATGTTGTAATGAAGCATATTGCTTCTGTGGGATGTGTTTTTACAGTAGTTCTGAGCTGTTTTCAGATACTGGGACTATAAACTTATATTAATTGGGGTAAAATTTATTCATCTAATACAAATCTCCACCAGGCTTACATTAAAATGGAAGAATGTATCTCTGAGTGATTAGAACAGAAGGTTGTTTGGAAGGGACGTTGAATATGCTTAAAAATGGTCTCTCTGAAATACAGTCCTGTGTAGAGCGTGGCGTGGAAGTACTGAGCTTAATTAAAAGATCAGTAGACCTGCTATTCTTTGTATTATTTTTTTTCCAGTAGGATTTTGAAGAGTCTTAACTGTAGCCTCATTCTGAGTATGTGTTTGGAGTGGGCAAGAAGAGAGTTTATGTTTGGGCGCAGTTATATTTTGTGTCTAGCAAAATGCTTTAGACTGGCAACTGTTGATACACATGCAAATGATTTCTGAAGCAGTAAGCTATATTCTAACACATCAAACAAAGAAAGTGCAAACTATTCTGACTTCTCTTTTTCCTTACTTCCTCTAGAGTGCTTTATATTGGTCTTGCCTGTAATACAGCTCGATACATTTACATCTCATATCTGGAAAATGCCTGGACTGTTCTTCCGATGGAAGTACTTCAAGGTAAGACACTGCAGTAATGCCCTTCCAGGATAAGGTCAGGTGCTTACATTAGTCTTGTTTTCAGGTTAAGTAAAAATCTGGTATTTGTCTGATTTTTTTACCACTTATATCCTAGAAGGCAAAGATTAATAAAACATTACTGTTTATCTTGGGAAATAGTTGATGTCAAAAGGGTGGGGTTGCATTTGATTGTGCACAGTTCTCTGTTTAGTCAAACAGAACTGTGCAAGACCAGTACACCCTTTAAACAAACAAAGAGACAGAAGCAGGAGTTGGGTACATATCTGTGACAAATCCTGTTTGGTGGTAAATGTGAACTTCTGAATGCAAGACTGTGGTTCTTGGATGGATGCCTGGCACATAGCCTGCTTCATTCTGTCTCTGCTGTTAAAATAATTTGTAGTTTTTCAGTGGTACTGTTGGATCAGTATCTTTAGACCTTAGATTTTTCTTTTTTAGTACCTAGAGAGAAATTTCTTTAAGATACTTGCCTTTTAACTGATTTAGTTAGAAGGGCAGAGGTGTGGTCTATGAAAAGTAATTTGAGCCTATTTTTAAGTCAGGTTATCAAATAAGTCTGCAAGACCTTGGTTGCAATGTTAAAGTATGTATTCTAACTTACATTTTATGATTTTTTTTTGTGTTCATATGAAGAATGCATATGAACATTGTCACCTTAAACATCTAGGGGTGTGCAAATAAAGAATACAAAAGTTTGGATACTCCCTTCTAGGTAGTCCTGTTTAAAGACACCTCAACTCAAATTCTAGGAAAAAAACCTTATCTCTCATCAGTATAGCCTTAAGTTTTTGCCCAAGAGCATCCTGGGCAGGGGTGAGAAAGAAGTTTCCTTTTACTCTGAATCATGTTTATATTCTGCTGAAATTTTAATCTAAATTGCTTAATATGTAGGTTTGCTTTTACAGCAAGGCTGTGAGGGAGCTCTTTTAGTGCTTTGGGTTTTTTTCTTTGTGTCAAATAATCTTGAGTAGTTGAGATTTAAAGAAAATACTAAGGATATTCAAAATAATACTTTCCTCATCTGCCAGACTTCGTCTGTATATAGCCACTGCTGAATCATGTACCCTTGGGTTAATCTTGCTGTTTGCATTTATTTATAGTCAGCAAATGAGAAAGTTAAAATCAAAACAAATGCACACACCCCACCCCTACCCCCTAGCCCCCTGCTTAAAAGTCTCTTCTTGTTCTACATGCACTTTTCAGCCTGTAGCTTACATGGTTTACTGGTGTCCCTGAAGTCCATAGGTACACCAAATGTATGTCTCATTACTGCCGCTGCATTTGTTATGTTCCAGTAATCTCATTCAGTGTTGCTGAATGGGAGATCACCTTTATCTTTTTAGAAGTACTGTTGAATTTTACTTTTCCCCCTTTATTCTTTTCCCCTCCTCACTCCTATTGGTTTTGATCTCTTCTTGATTCATTATAACTTCTGCTGCAGTTGCCAAATCCTGTTTCTTCAGGCTCTAATGAAATTTGGGGAGGTAGAAGCTCTTATTCTTGTTAAGTGAGTTTGTTGACAGAGAGAGGTAAGAGTTGTAGCTGCTTTGCATATGTAAGGATTAGGGGTATTTAAAAAAAATTTTTTAAAGTGTGCAGAACATGTGGGATCCATGTGGCCACATGACTACGTCAAGTTGATAGGTCTTCTCAATCCCTTGGTGAAGTCCTTGTTATAATTGTACCTAACTTTTTCCAGGAAGCTGTCAGGTTCTATCAGTTCCATCAGCTGAAAGGGTTTTAAGGTCAACAACAGTTTCAGCTGACTTGCAAAAAATTTATTTTTCTTTTTAATATGTTTCTGCAATACAAGATGGATTATCTCCATGTGCTGTGGTGAAGGGCATGTTGACATTTCTGGAAGATGACTCTGCAAACTGCATCTATTGGTTGGAAAGAGAACCATGCTGTGTTTCAGTTACTGTTGGTAACTGGGGTGGGGAGGACTCTGTGCATTCTCAAAGGAGTAAATGAGGAGACTTAAATTCACCTCTTAATTTAAAGTTTTGAATCTGTATGTTACCCATGCAGTGTATGAAAATAAGAACTTAGACTGAACTTTAATAATGGAAAATTTCAGGACATCCTCATAGGCAAATGCCATAGTGTACGTGTATGTCATCAGTCTGCGAATATGCAAGCAGTCTTGTTCATTTGCACCTAACTGATTAAGTTTAGATATGCCGCAAGTTATTGTTCTAAGCAGTGGTCCAATTTTCTGGTAACAGTTGTGCTAGCTTACCAATTTGCATAACAGGAATTCCCATCAAAGTCCAAAACAAGTGCTGTTCTAAGAAGGGACTCCTACTCATGCTCCAGCAACACAGTTACACTTAGAGAACAAAAAACATGTGTCTTCAAGAGACAGTAATTAAGATTTCTCTTGAAATAAATTTGGCTCCCTGAATCTTCACCTTTTGGTTTACGTGTAAATTATCCTAAGTCTGCTAAATGTTATTATTTTGAGTATATTTATTAGGGTTGTTAAATGTGTTGGAACTATAGTCCAGCTGGTGATGTGGTAGTTAGTGGTTTTAGTAAATAATATCACAATATATATATTTTGAACAGCTTCTTTTTAAAAGATTTGTGGTTAGCAGTAATCAAGACCAGATTTCTTATAAAAGTTGTTGTAAAAACTGTTCCAAATAGTTGCTGTTGTATAAATAATTATAATAAATATAGCAATATACACATACTAAGAAGGGGAGCCTATACCTTTAAAGACAAGTGAAATAAGCTGTTTAAATGTATGGATTTGTTTTCAGAGGAACTGGGAGCACTGTGTTCCCTCTGGATTGTCTAGTAAAAGTGAAAACAAGAATGTGCTAGTTAAGTTATGGCCTTTGTTTTCAAACAAATATAGCAGTATTGTGCTTCACAGATCAAATAAGCTCTGATGTGGTTTTGATTTGCCTGGCTTTAAAACTTGACATATTCTTTAGCATCTGATAAACCTGGAAGTTCTACACTAATTGATACCACTTCTGAAATAAACCCCTCCACATTATCAATGTTAGATGAGCTGGTTTTGTGATAGTTCTTGGTTGCTATTCTCAATGCATGTGTGAGTCTGCATTAAATAATAATAATAATAAAGTATGTATTCAGTAAGTTTTAAAGCTGAGGGTTTTTGGATAGGAAATCTGTGGGTTTTAAAGCCTTAAACTTCAAACGGTAAGGTAAAATACCTTAAAAATGCCATTTCTTAATATAAGCCTTTCATGTTTCCAACAAAATTATATTCTATGACCAAAACCAGCTCTGTAATTTGTAAAGGTTGCCTTTACAAACCCAAAGTTTAAGGAATCTTTCTTTAGATTTAGAATTAAAATGAGCTGTAGAGCCTGATGGAATCAAACATGTCTGTACCTGTACTCTGTCTTTTCCATACAGTGCTATATGTAGCCATTGTTTATAGGAGTGAGGACCTCTGCTGTGCTTGGTCCCTGGGGCGGGTGCAACATGAGGCAGCAGCAGCAGCGTGTGGCAGTGCCTACGCAAGATGCAGTCATAGTGGGAGGAAGGGCATGCTGACTCTGCCTTTGAACAGCAACTGTGAAAAATTGGCATCTTTGACCTATACTGAGGAGCTCGTGTGCTTTTTCCATTCATCCCACCCCTACCATGCAGCGCTAAATGCAGAGCGCATTGATGTTGAGTTCAGAAAGAGTTTGCTTAGAGGCAGTTGTTTTGGGGGGAAAGTGTGAAGGATGGGAGGGGATTCATTCTTGCCTCTGCAATGACATGGATCTTTCTGATATTGTTTGGATTTTATGAGCTTTGCACTGCTTTCATTGTGGTAATAAGGAGACTGCCGAGAGGCATCAATGTTTTAACTGCCTGCAGCTTATGGTAGCAGGACTGTAATTCAGGTCACTCTTGAAGGGCAGAGAAACTTTTAAGGCTCTTCATTTAGTCTTCCTAGATATTGTGTCTTTAGAATATGTGAGGTCATCTTAGAAGGAGGAAGAGCTATTGACAAACTTTGCAGGAGTGTCTCCCGTGGCTTGGTTGCCAGTATCACATTGCCAACGACTGATTTGTGCTTCACAGGCATTTGTCAATGAAGGGATTTTGTGGTTTTTCTCCAAGGTATGCTCCAACTGATGAGTGCAGTTGCTGTAATATTGTGTTGGTACACTCTGGACCCTGTGCTCTTCACTATGTTCGATCTCTCTAGGTGTCACACATGCAGCTATATGGGCAGCTTGCATTTCGTACCTTAGTGCAGCAGTGCCTCCAGAACTGAGAACGTCAGCCCAAGGAATCCTGCAAGGTCTCCACTTGGGTCTCGGCAGAGGATGTGGGGCTATGGTTGGAGGGGTTTTGGTCAATTACTTTGGTAAGCAAAAACTGTACTGAAGATTTTTATTGTATTTTTGGAAGTTCTGGTTTTACTGAACTACCAGCTTTAAGCTTCCTTATGCTTAAGATATTGTTATGTTTTCAAGAGTATTACACTTTGTATAAATCATGGAATCCTAGAAATGCTCAGGCTGGGAGGGACCTGAGGAGATGTTCAGTCCAGGTCCCTGGTCAAAGCAAGGTCAACACTGAATTCAGACCAGGTTGCTTGTGACTTTGTCCTGTTTTCATTACAGATCGATAAATACGTTTTGCCTGGATAATTTTAGTAAATAGTGATCAAATCAGTAGTCAAGATGAATGAATCCTTTGTGAGAGAATAAGGTGATACTATGCAGCCTCTCGGATGAACAAATGAAAATCTGATTACTTGGATTATAAATCCATTGCAAAGCCTGTTGAAGTGTTGGGGGAGGAGAATGTAATGAAATAAGCTAGTAAGAGTCTACATGGGACAATACATTCCCAAGGATTGCATGATGTTGACTAGTCTTATTTTAAAAAATAAATAAATTTACAGTTTAGAAAAAAAAATCTCATTACAGGTCCTGCTTCTACATTCAGAGGAATAGGGATGGCTTGTTTAGTGATCCTTCTTCTGTTTGCACTGATCCAGTGGCTGTTGGTTCCTGATGAAGAAGAAGGTAAATGTTCATGTCACTGTGATACTACAAAATTAGAGTTAGTGAAAAAGGTATCTCTGATGCTGCTCCCTGCTGCTTTCATTTTGTATATCTGAGTCTTTACTCAGATTTTGACAAATTGTTTGTTTTCAAGTGGGAAGGGTTTTCTTGAGCAATGATATAAATCAAAGTGGTTGTGCTGCTGTTCTGGAGGAAGGGCAGCATTTTGTTCTTGGCTGTCAATAAGAGGAAAGCGTAACATATTTTGCTACTTTTATGTCCTCTCAGTTCTGGGAATCCCTTAGGTTAATCTTATCAGGTATAGTGAGTCATTTCAGTGCATCTGTTCTGTAAGGTCACCTTGACCACTGCATGCTCTCATATTCTACCAGCCCAAGCCACCTCTGTCAGAAATTGCAGAGAAGGCTTAAGACGATGCCAACCTTTATAGCTACCTCAGTTCTGTTCTAGTACCTGAGAAATCTCCCACCAGGTGAACAAACTTTTTGATCTCCACATTTATTAATATAAAGGCTAACCAGAAATAAAATACTTGGTAGAAAGTTAATGATTTAGCGTAAACCTAATTCTTACATAGACAACAAAACTGTGGCAAATTCTGAAGAGTCATGAATCTTCGAGCTGCTTTTTACCCAAATGTTACTTTCCAATATGGGTTCTTGATATGAAATGAAAGTTGAAATATTAAATCATTTGTCCTTGATGAGTTATCGAGTTGCCTGCGCTGACGTGTTCAAATATTTATTTTGCTAGAATGTTTTTCACCTCTGTTCAAGTGATAATGGCAAAAAATGTAAAGGTGAAAAGGATATTTACTGCTTCAGTTTCCCATCAGCTTTTGGTTAATTACACGTGAACCTAGGAAAGAACAGTTTGTTCTTGTTGGCCTTATTCTATTTAGTATATTTCAATCTTTTGTTTTCATTTAAGTCACACTACCCATTTGAACAGTGTGTATATTAATTTTAAGCATGGCAGTGATTAGGTTACTCTCAGCCAGACCAGTTGGATGAGGAGAATTAAACATGTAATCAAGTGTGTGCAGGAGTAGTCTTTTCATTTTTTCAGTACTACAGAACATCCAGCCATTGCTTAAAATATCCAGTACTAAAAGCCTATAAACAAAATGCAGTTTTAGAATTTTGAAAGAAAGATCTTTTTAATCAGTAAAATATTTCTACTCAGAAAAAATATTTTCTTAAAACTTACAAAATGTGTTAGAGTCATGGAGATCATGCAGCTATTATTTAAAGTATCCAACAGTTTCTAACAGTCTGTTTAATTACCTTTTGTATATAAATACCCTGGCTCTTCAAGATTGTCAGGTGTGTTGTGTTCGGTCATGACAGTCATCTTATGGGTGACGTTTCAAGATAGTTGTGAGAACTGTTTCAGATTATCAGTAGACCTTATGTGTGAAGATCTGTTGGGAGGATTTCTTCCTTCAACTGAAACTATGAAGAGATATTTTTTTAATTCCAGTGTGCCACTAACCTTGTTCTCACTAACTGCAAAGCCACATAGTAACTATGGAGGGATAGTTCATTTCTTAATGTAAAAAAAAAAAAATTGTTGAAGAACAACTACTTTATGTCAAATCAATAGGTTGAGAAATTTTAAGGTCAGAAATGACTACTCTGATGATGTAGACCACGTGACTTCACCAAAGGGGTTCTGTTGGAAGGCAGGGTTGAGTACAAGTGACTTGTATGCAGGCCTTATGCAGAGAAAGAAGTTTGCTGCAAGTATAAAGACTTATTTTCAGTTTGCATATAAAATGAAAATGGCTTCTTCCATATAACTTGAAAACATGAATTTCTAATAGCTTGCAGGGAACAAACAGACCACTTCATACCCACTAGCCCCTCCTATTCATGCACACTTCTAAAATACTTCACTGCAGTTGTGAACAGCCTTGCTTGTAAGGCTACTTCCATGTTGCGTTTCCATAAGTAGATTGCGATGTGTCTCACTCCTGGCTGTTTGTGCCAGTGTTTAGCTTTCAGTGATAACTGTATTGTGAAAGCAAGAAACAATTACGTTCATTGTCTGCTTTGCATTTGTTTTTAAGCTGTTTGTTTTAAACTTCAGAAAAGACAATGCTGGCAGAAAGGATCCCAGTGCCTTCCAGTCCTGTTCCCATAGCAACTATTGACCTTGTACAACAGCAGTCAGAAGATATGCCTCGGACTGAGCCTAGACTCCCTCTAAAGAAAACTAAACACCAAGAAGAGCAAGAGGATGTGAACAAGCCTGCCTGGAGCATCAGCTCTTCTCCTTGGGTCACCTTAGCTTATGCTGTCTACCAGATAAAAGAGGTGGTTAAACTATCCAAAACCAATCCAGCTCCAGAGAATCAGCCTTTGCAGGTAATTTTCTAATGTGCAGGAAGTTCTTGCTTTTATGCCCTTTTTAGGTGCTTGAAAACCTTTATAGCTGTGTAAATCTGTTAGTACCTGGCAGGTATTCTCTGTCAACTTGTAATAAATTCGGAGCTCTGACACAGTAGTTGAAATATTGCATGAAATGGTGTTGTTTTCTATGTGCAGCTCAGCAGGAATAACTATTTTTGTAAGTGTTATCTTCATGAAGATTGGAGGAGTGGGAGAGACATAGAAAGAGTCTTCATTTTACAGGCCTGGATATACTTGAATTCCCTTTTAAGTTTACATTTGTTTTCATGTTAGTTGGAATGTGCTGGTTACGCATTTTGCAAAATTTTTAAGTTGATAAATGATCGTGAAGATGCACAGCTGCTTAACAGAGTTTAAAATTATTTCTGTTTGCTTTTGCTTCCTTGGGTGATGCTGTCAGACATCTGTGTGGTCTCAGAAATAGGTATTCCAGAAAACTACTTGTGGGATACAGAGCCCTCTGTTCAAAAAAATTTAATCTCTTTTTAAAATCCAGAGATAGGCCAGATAAGAGCCATTCCATGACTGAAAATGTTTGATTGCTGGTGCTTACTGTGCACCATTTCCCTTCTGCCCAGTCTCCCCCTCAAATACCTTTAATAGTTTCATCAATGATTGGATGGGGTTGGATCCTGAACTGTCTTCTAGTGCTTTGGACATGCCTTTCAGCAGGAGCTAAAGCACACTGCTTAACAAAGTTTGGAAATTTTGTCAGTACAAGCTGTAGAACAGCATGGTTAAAACCACTGTGTTTACCTGTCTGGAAGGAGTAGGCAAGGTTCCTTCTTTTGCACCCGGTAGGTGTAAACACAGAAATGCATTTTCAACAACTGCTGTCTTTAGAATCATAGAATCACCAGGCTGGAATAGACTCATCAGATCATCAAGTCCAACCATTCAATATAAAAATGGGTAGTTTGGGGTAGGAGTGTGAATCAGCGGAGCAGCATGTGTAGGAATTTCACCTGGTCAGCAATCTCCTGCCTTTCTTATTTGTCTATATTCGTGAAAATATATTGCGGGCATGTGTGATGTAGGTTGGGGTTGGGGTTTTTCTTTGTTTTTGAGCTTCCCTGAGTCAAAGGATGTAGTTTATATAGTGCCACTGAAGATATCACAGAGTCTCTGGCATCAAAGTAATTTGTCCAGACAAACCACTCTATTTCCCACTGGTAAATGTCCTCAGGGTCTTGTTTAGTATAAGCTGTCCCATTTTAGAACAGAGAAAAGCAGTTGCACAGAACTTCTGCAATGAAAATGGCAAGAAAGGAAGGTTTTGCAGTTGAGTGGTGGCCGAGTGGGACTTGTCCGACGTTGGACAAGTTGGACACGACCCAGCTACTGCATTTAGAATCGTGAAGAGGCCAGAAAAGCTTTTGTGCCTGTTCTGTGTGGCACATGATCTCTTCATTATTCTTTCCTTCCTGTCAAAATACAGTGCTGATATAAAAGTAGTTCTTGCTGAGGTGCCAAAATTCAGTGCGACTCCATTGTATTATTTTCTTCATTGACTGTATTCTGCAAAACCTCTTATTCCTCTTGCAGTGCCCCAAAAGTGCAAAGCTGCTCCAAAATGTTTCAGTATTTGTGCTCAGTCATTTATTTGAAGCTGGTAATATTAAAATACTGAAATTAGAAAAAGCCTACTTAAAATGAAAATAGAGAATTTGGAAGGAGGGTCAGTGCAGCAAAAATTGAATTAGTGACAAAAATTATTCTTTCTCATTTCATTAAGATTTTGGCTTGCTTCTGCTACTGCTTGTTTATAGCCCTTCAAGTAAAGGGACCAAGTTGCCATATTCTGTTCTTCAAGGCAAATTAAATCATTATTTACAATTAATCACAGATGGCGGGTTGTCTTCTGATGTGAAATGTATTACTAAGGAGGCTTGCTGTTTCAGCCCAGGGGAATGTAACTGGTATTTAAACGTGCTCTTATGTTTTGTAGTAAGGCTTGTTTGAGCAGACTGGGTGGAATCATTCATCAGTACTGTGAAAATTCTGCTGGTCAGAATGTCTGAGCAGTGTCCTTGAGAGGGAGGGTACTATTGAGGAAAACTATTAAAGGAGCATGAAGGAATTTTACAGAATTGTTTGGTCAAAAAAATGATCTTGTTTGAACACTCTGAAGTCCAGTTAATTGTGGTTTTTTTTTTTCCACTTGAAACACAACAAGTTTGTTTTTTGCATGCTTCTTGGGAAAGTGCAGTTAGGAAAAGAAATGGAAGGTAAGCTACTGTCTGCTTGCTATTAGTGTCATCTGGATTTAAATGCACTACTTTTGCTTTGCTTCTTTAAGTTTGATTTGTTATGTTGTGGGCATTCCAAGTAAGTGCTTTGTGAATTTCCAGAAGTGCCTGAATGCATCTGGGGGTATCCCTCTGGGGATAGTATTGCAAGTGTCTTTACTTAGTTCTGCATGCAATCCTTTTCTCCCTCTCTTCAGAAAATCAATGAGAACTGCAGTGCTTCATCAGCCAGCTCAGCAAGACAACCCCAAAATCCAACAGATTCTGGGCAATCCAGAAATTGTTCTGCACCAACACCTACAGCAACATCAGATTCCCAAGTAGATGATGGCCATGTTGTGTTGGATCATGATGCTCAGCCTGCTGGGCCCTGAGATGCTCTCATCTTACCAAATCCAGTGCATGGAATTCTGCTTCTCACCTGGGAACGCTGGAGCAGGAGCTCAAAAGTAGGACTTCATCTTAATGATCATGATGTGATGCAGTGCAAGCTTTGAACTACATAAAGAATATTCATATGACTACACAGAGCAATATAAGCAGGGAAGCCAAAAGTTCAGAATTCTTGAGGGAAGTGATGTGGACAGATCTAGTGGTAGGAAGAATTCTTGGCTCTTTTGCTAAAGCTGAGTCAAGTGCTATGCAATTTCTTTGCAATTTGTAGGAAATGGGAGTTCACTCCTCACTTGTTGAGGCACAATGTCTGACTTAATTGGATGATGTTCTTTGAATTTATCCCAAGACAAAACAAAAATACTTTTTAGGGGAGAAACTGAGCTTCCCTGCATAGTCTGTTAGAAAATACCAGATCCAGTAAATATAGGAGCAGCATGAAACTGTCTCTGTGAAGATTTCTGAGAAGCAGAGTAACTTTAGGAAGCATATCTTCATTTTATGGTGATTGATTAAGTAAAATACACACATATTCAAAGAATATGGTTTTGAAGCTAATTATATACCTTGAAGCTATAATGTACCTTCTTTAAGATAACAGTTTAGTTCTGCAAAGAAAATATTTTGAACTGGATTTTTACTGAGACAAAAAAGCTGGAGGAAGCCTTCTGAAGAAGGAAATCTCTGTGCTTGCAGCCCTTCAGTTTGGCATAGTTTGTACGTGTTTGGTTAATTTTAGGTTTGTTGTTGTATCAAGACAAGAATCTTTTATCAGGATTGCACAACCCGAGGTTGATCAAGGGTTTCAGTGGACACACTGTCTTTTTGGGTTTTTATTTCATCATCTATACAATGGTTTAGTTAATGCAGTGTAGTTACTGTGGTTATTTATTAAGAAAACAGTAAGCTTTAAGTGCCTAGGGAAGGTGGGGGATAGGGAAGGATCACCTGAAAATCTTGATTTAGGACTATAGGGCTGTATATTGCTGCAGTAGTCAAGTAGAATGAGATTCTCAGGAGGAAGCAAATGTAACTAAATTGCAGTATGTTTAGGAAACTAGTTTGCCCAATGTCAAGACACTGGAAGACTTTGGATTATGTTTCATTATGCTTTTCGTGCTGGTGCACAGTGAAAACTGCTGCTGGAAGGAAGGCCTTGGGCTCAGGGAAGAGTCAGGGGGTTTAGTCAGGAGAGTATCCTGGCCCATTTGCCCATTTGCAGCTTATTCTGGGGAGATTTTGAGCATTTGGCTTCTGCAGGATTGAGGAAATATTGCTCAAACCTCTTTAAAGTCAGATATGTGTGATGTGACGGGCCTTCTGTGGGAAAGGTGTGTGCTGTGGGGTGGTACAGTCAGAGGCAAGACAAACAGGAGCACAGGGTCAAGGGAGGTGAGAAGGCTACAGGGAAGCAGGAAGGGGAGTGCATAGTTCTGCCCACCATGACACCCAGTTAGCTTGGCTGGAGGGGTGTCCCGTAGCTGTGCTTTAGTTTAGAACAACCCATTTTCTGGTGGTGCCTGGGACCAACACCATAGACAATAACAAGAAGCATCAATGACTGGCCACTAGTTACTGTTTTTGCACTTGAACTTAAATGTACTGTACTCACGTAGATCCTCATGACTTGTCTAAGTGTCCTTTAAAATCAGAGATGTATTTATTGTATGCTTGTTTAACATGGGGAAAACTAAAGACTGAAGAGGTGACGAGACAGAAGGATGCTAAAATCCATCTTTAGGCAAACCAACCGTTTGTTGAGTTAATGCTGCCTGGCGTTAACTTAGCTGCTACTGCATAGCACCTGAATTGTGAGGTGAAGAGCTTATACACTGTGTGTTTACACTTCAGAATTGTATATTTGAAATGCCTGCTCTTTTTGGAATTCTGTAGTCATTCTGTGTTGCAAAATGGACATGTACACCTGGGTTTTGATATTTGTGAAACTGTAAAAACTGTGGTAAGAAATATAAAATATCCATAATGTATTTAATAGTATCAGTCTGAAATTGTATTACATTTGCTGATGTTATGGTGCCAGCAGTGAATGCCATCACTTGCACTAAAGTAACTTAACAGTCATTACCTTTTGCCGGGTTTGCTGCCTGGAGGATAGTGACCCCACAGCCTAGGAATCAGTCCTGCACAGCGTTAAAACCTGTTTCACAATAAAATCTGACTGTAGGCACAAATTCCGTTGTGGTGGGAAAGGAGGATGTAAGGGATGCACACCATTGTGCATCATGATGCTCATGTGCACTCTCACTAACTCAGCAGCCTGCTGGACCTGGTATGCCCAAACACCATCCACCTGCAAACTGCAAGGTTGGGGTGATAAGAGATGGGGAATGGCAGCAAGTTCCTTCCAGATGAAGGAAACATGCTCCCCTCAAGTAGACAGCAAAACCCAAGATCCCCGTGGTGAACAAGTACCAGGTGCTGCAGGTGGAATCTAATCCTGAGGATGATGGCTCCCACAGCCTAGAATCTTTCCCTAGGCCACACCATCCTCAGAAAAAGATAATAACATCCTTCATTAAGAAGAGAAGGGTGATTGTTGTAGAGGACTCCTTCCTAAAAGGAACGGAGGGACACATTTGCAGACCCGACCCACTCCACAGAGAGGTCTGCTGCTTACCAGGGGCATCAGTGAAGGAGGTAGCTAGAAAACTTCCTTCCGTGGTCCATGAGACAGACTACTATCCTCTGATAGTAGTCCAAACTGGTAATGATGACTTAGTAAACAGAAATACCAAAGTCATCAAGAAAGACTTCAGGGCCATTGGGAAAATGATGGAAGGCTCTGGAGCACAAATAGTATTCTGCTCTATCCCAAGGCTAAATGGAGAGGACCTGGAAGTCAGGAAGAAGAACTCGATTAATGCTTGTCTCTGAGTCTGGTGTGAGGAAAGGGTCTTTGGCTTCCTTGATCATGGGGTGGCTTACGCACCCCCTGACATTGTGCTAAGGATGGGACATGTGTGTCTCCTAGCGGTGCTAAAGCCCCTTGCTAAAAACCTAGCTAAGCTCATAAATTGAGCTTTAAACTAGATGTGAACGGGGAAGAGATTGAGACCAGGCTAGGCAAGAGCAAGTCTGGACGTGGGGCACTAGAGATTCGGAGAGGGTGTGCTGATGAGGACCACCAGCACATCAGCACACAGAAAGTGGAGGAGAGTGCACCTGGGGGTGGTAAAGGAGATACAGGCACTCTGGTACAAGCTACTCCAGTTACCAGGCAATTGGGAACAAACTCTGTTCCCTCTAAGAGGGCTGAAGGCTCGGCAGCTCAGCTGAAGTGCGCTTATACCAATGCATGCAGCATAGGGAATAAGAAGGAAGAGATGGAAGCTGTCGTAGGGCAAGGAGGCTATGATGTCATTGCCATCATGGAAACGTGGTGGGATGACTCATATAACTGGAGTACAGATATGGTGGGGTACAAACTCTTCAGGCAGGATAGGAAGAGTAGAAAAGGAGGCGGAGTAGCCCTCTATGTAAGGGAGGACATGGACACTATTGAGATGGAATGTGGTGATGAGGAGATTGAGTGCCTGTTGGTTAAAATCAGAGGAGCCCATAAGAAGGTAGATTTTGTGATGGGAGTCTGTTACAGACCACCCAGCCAAGAAGAAACAGCTGATGAGCTCTTCTATAAACAGCTGGGGTTAATCTCTAGATTAATGCCTCTTGTTCTTGTGGGAGACTTCAATCTCCCTGATATCTGCTGGAAGTACAATAGAGCAGAAAGGAAGCAGTCTAGGAGGTTCCTGGAGTGTGTGGAAGACAACTTCCTTGCACGGCTGGTGAATGAACCAACAAGGGAAGGTACCCTCTTGGACCTGCTGTTTGTTAACAGAGAAGGCCTTGTGGAGGATGTGGCAGTAGGTGGACGCCTATGACTAAGTGATCACAAGACGATGGGGTTTTCTGTTCTAGGCGAAGTGAAGAGGATGGTTAGCAGGACAGTAGCATTAAATTTCCAGAGAGCAGACTTCGAACTCTTCAGAAGGCTGGTTGGCAAAGTCTCATGGGAGACAGTACTTAAGGGCAAGGGAGCCCATGAGGGCTGGGAGCTCTTCAAAAAGGAGATCCTAGCAGCTCAGGAGAAAGCCATCCCCGTGTTCCGGAAAAAAAGCCGGCAGTTTGGTTGAGCAGTGAGATCTTGAGTGATATCAAGAAGAGAAATGTTTATGGGCTCTGGAAAGAGGGGACAGGCCTCTTGGGTGGACTACAGGAGGGAAGTGAGGTCGTGTAGAGAAAAAATCAGAAGGGTTAAGGCTTTAAATCTTTCTATAAATATATAAATAATAAAAGGAGGACTAGGGAGACTGTACAGACCCTACTGGATGCAGATGGAACAACGGTGACAGGGGATGAGGAAAAGGTTGAGGTACTTAATGCCTTCTTTGCCTCGATCTTTAATTGTAAAGAAAGTTGTTCCCTCTGTGTACATACCCCAAAACTAGAGGAGAAAAATGAGGCTCCCATGATCCAAGAGGAGGTGGTCACAGCCTTGCTTGCCCAACTAGACACCCACAAGTATATGAGGCCAGATGGGATTCACCCAAGGGTATTGAGGGAGCTGGCAGATGTCCAGATGATGTTTCATCATCTTCCAGCAGTCCTGGAAGACTAGGGAAGTTCCACTGGACTGGAGGTTGGCTGATGTGACCATCTACAAGAAGGGTCGCAGGGAGTATCCGGGGAATTACAGACCTGTCAGTCTGACCTCAGTGCCAGGGAAAGTCATGGAACAGGCCATCTTGAGTGCTATCATGAAGCACATGCATGAGAACCAGGTGATCAGGCCCAGTCAACATGGGTTAACGAAAGGCAGGCAGGTCTTGCCAAACTAACCTGATTGCCTTCTATGACAAAGTGACTTGGCTGCTGAACAAGGGAAAGGCTGTGGATGTGGTCTTCCTGGACTTCAGTAAAGCCTTTGACATAGTTTCTCACAGCATTCTGCTAGGGAAACTGTCACCTCTGGCCTGGACAGGCGCACACTCTCCTGGGTGGAAAACTGGTTGGATGGCCAGGCCCAGAGAGTGGTTGTAAATGGATTTAAATCAAGCTGGAGGCCAGTGACCAGTGGGGTTCCCCAGGGCTCAGTGCTGCATCCAGCCCTGTTCAATGTCTTCACCAATGACCTGGATGAAGGTATTGAGGGCAACCTTAACAAATTTGCAGACGACACTAAGCTGGGTGGACGTGCTGATCTGCTGGAGAGTAGGGAGGCTCTGCAAAGGGGTCTGAACAGGCTGGACAGCTGGGCTGAGTCCAATGGCATGAGGTTTAACAAGGACAAATGCTTAGTCCTGCACTTGGGGCACAACAATCCTATGCAGAGCTACAGACTAGGAGAAGTCTGTCTAGAAAGCTGCCTGGAGGAGGAGGTGCTGGTTGACAGCGATTGAACATGAGCCTGCCCAGGTGGCCAAGGCGGCCAATGGCATCCTGGCTTGTATCAGAAACGGTGTGACCAGCAGGTCCAGGGAGGTTATTCTCCCTCTGTACTCTGCACTGCTGAGACCACGCCTTGAATTCTGTGTTCAGTTCTGGGCCCCTCACCACAAGAAGGATGTTGAGGCTCTGGAGCGAGCCCAGAGAAGAGCAACAAAGCTGGTGAAGGGGCTGGAGAACAGGCCTTGTGAGGAACGGCTGAGAGAGCTGGGGGTGCTTAGCCTGGAGAAGAGGAGGCTGAGAGGAGACCTCATTGCTCTCTACAACTATCTGAGAGGGGATTGTAGAGAAGAGGGAGCTGGCCTCTTCTCCCAAGTGACAGGGGACAGGACAATAGGGAAGGGCCTCAAGATCCACCAGGGGAGATTTAGGCTAGACATTAGGAAAAAAAAATTCACAGAAAGGGTCATTGGGCACTGTCAGAGCCTACCCAGGGAGGTGGTTGATTCACCTTCCCTGGAGGTGTTTAAAGCACGGGTGGACAAGGTGCTGAGGGACATGGTTTAGTGTTTGATAGGAACGGTTGAGCTTGATGATCCAATGGGTCTCTTCCAACCTGGTTGATTCTATGAACAGGCTGATAGGGACATCTGCAGGACATCATGAGTGAAGTTCAAAATTGGATGATGTTTGTCACCTTGCAGCTTTGAGATGGAGCCTGCTAAGTGCAGGTTATGTCAGCTTGTATGGTAATACTCCATTTCTGTTGCTGATTATATCTGCACTATTGCACCTGCCCTTTACAGTTCCACATTTGTCTGGAATTTATTTTTATCTGAGGTTTAGGACAGTGAAAATTTTTACTATTTCAAGTGATTGGCTTGTATGCATACAGAAGAGATCTTGGGTTTGTTTTGTTGTTTGCATGCAGCTGCCAGACCTTGCTTGTCACCTTACGAATCTGCGATCAGGAGCAGGAAAGGAGAATGGCAGGTTCCTTCAGGGATGCATTTGAGGTAGAGAGGACATTCTGTTTTGGAGCAGGCATAGCTAATGCACAGTTAGCGTTCCTTAAATATGCATTGAGGGAGAAAAACCATTGCACATGAACACACCCAGTTTACTTGGCTCCTCCTTGTCTTGCTGTTGTGGGGAGAACCATAGTTGAAAAAACCCAACAATTGTGGAAGTACAAGACAGTCTATTGTGTGTGCTGTACCACAGATACAAAATAAATACAATGTTCTAGCTGGTTCCTAACACCATGAAACAGAAAATGTACGTAACTCATTGTTTGTTAAGGAAGAAAGGCATTTATAACAGTTAAGGCAATGGATTAACATCCAGATTCTGTTCCTGGCAGAACACTGGACAGTACTTAGCAACTGTGTTTCAGTAAAACATATGTAACCTCCTTAACACAGGAACATTATGCAAGTCAAGCTGGCAAAGTGTTGAAATGACAGCAGTCAGTTGCGGGGGGTGGAGGAGAGTCTCTTTATCAAATGCTGCCAACGTTGGAACAGGCTTAGGCGGGATCTTTGCAGTCACTCTCAGCCATCCACTGAAGCAGCTGACATCTTTCTTGTACGTTGCTGCCTTTCTGTCTTGTATCTACCTAGTAGTTTCCTGCTCTGGTATTTACCCATACTGGGCAAATGATCAGACTTTGTCATAAAACATAGGTTGGTGGTGGATTTTTAACCTTGTAGGAGGAGGTGGACCTGGTACTGTTCTAAGTAATTTAGGAAAAAAAGTACAATGCCTGAAAAGTGTAATTGACTAGTTTGGGGGGTCTTTTCCATTTAACCTACTGCATGGATGAAATATCTTAATGTAGTGCCTGGGCTATTGTCAACACATACACATCATGTGTTTACAGAAGGATAATCATCACCACTTCTCTGAAGAGAGGAAATACAGAAAAACTGTGGAATAAATCTGATTTTCCATCTTGGCCTTAAATCACATGGATGGGAGTTCTTAGCTGGCTACAAAGTACACTGAAAAAAAAACTTGTGTGCTTTAAAACATGCCAAAAAATCTATGGCAGCTCTTCAAGTATCCTTTTTTGACTGATCTGTAATAATTTTGACTACTTCATTTTCATCATGATGACACAGGCAAAGAAAAAGTGTTGAGTCCACAAGGTAACTCTTCAGAGGGGTTTCCATCCTTTTCCCAAACCATCGAAGATGAGGCTTTCCCCCATTTTCTCAACAGCTAATGCTTCCAGCTAGTGACAGAATCCACCAAGCCTGGCTCCCAAAGAGTAGTTCAACTGTGAACTGGTCATAGCAGCATTCTTGGAGGTGACTCTTAATGCCAGGCCTTCCTGAACAGAACTTGCTATTTTTGAATGTTGTAGTTTACCAGTGTAAGTAGTTCGTAGTCACCTGCCTGACAGGGCTTTTTTCTGCTACACATGCTGTAGATTCTGCATATGTTTTCAAAGATATATGGCACAATAGGGTGTTACACACCACTGTTGTAAATTAAGGAAAGTTGAAATAATATAAAGAGGAAGGACCATGTAAGTATGGCTTTCAAGTACTAATTCCGAGTTTTATTTTGCAGAGAGCAGCTCTTGGAATGTGGTATTGCAACACTTAGCATTGTTAGAGGTAACAGATTTTTCTTCCTTGTCCAGAGACTGACAATGAGGAATCACAATAGCACATGCACTGCTGAAGTTGTGCTGCATCACTGGGAATGCTACAAAGAACAGCCATCCCTTTTAAAACAAATATGTGCTTCCCACCAACCCCACTGGTGTGTTTGTAAGACACCAGTGACAGAATTAATGGTCTTTTGTTTTCTGCAGTTTGGAGACAGTGAAGAAAAACAGGAAGGTGAGGATAGAAGAACATAGGAATAGTCTAAAGGATGAAAGAAGGAAATGACCTCTGCAGGTGCATGAACTGAAGGGCATGATCTACTCTGTAGCCTAGGACTGTAAAGCTGAAAGACATCTGTCTGTCTAGATTTCTCTCCCTGTTCTTTTATTTTCCTCCCATGCACCTCCTGTAGTGAATCCCAAAGAGGGCTGAAAAAGGGGAGGTAGGGGCCAGGTATCCCTCCCTTCCTGTTTTGCCAGGTATTACTTTCCACTTTATAGTGAATGAACAAGCTACTGAGTACTCTGAGGACAGCATTGCTTGGGAGGGGGTTATCTGTTTTCCCAGTTACATGGATACAGCTTAATCCAGCTCTGCTGACCACAGTTCTGCCGAGTAGCTGAAACAGCCTCAGAACTTAGTTGCCTGTTTATGGGCTGTTGGGAGGCCTGGAGTGGAGGACAGCACCCTTTGGAGTGAAGACAGCAGCATTGAAAGCATTAGTAAAAACATATCTCAGGATGGAAATCCTCTCCCAAATCATCTGCAGTTGTCAGGAGTAGAGAAGCAGAAAGTGAGGAAAGGTTCAGCATAGAGGAACCTGTAGAGGAGGGAAGGAGCTTGTATGAAGAAACAAAGACACAGAAAGAACAAAGTAACTAGAGCAGAGACAAGGAACAGAACAACACAAGCAGAGGGTGAGAAGTCAGGCAGCGTTCTGAAGAAGATCTTAAAACAAAAGTGGAGAGGCAAAATGAAGCTAGCAGCCAGCCAAGCCAGAAGAGCAAACAAGCCTTGTTCGGCAGTGTTAACTCTCTAATGATCTTCAGCACTGAAAAGTCTCACAAACAATATAGTTGATCACCACACTAACAGCATTATTAAAATTCTTGACACACTGGGTACTTAGTAAAAGCAAAGCATTAATTATGGCTCCTCCCTCTAGTGCTCAGCACAGAGGACTTGACAGTGAAAAAAGCCAAAACAATTTCTGCTCTCTAGAGGAATTTTGGAAAAACAAAGCATCCTGGTAGGACAGGCTGCTGTCAGTACTTGCTATGGAAGTCAGGAACATCTGCTTCCCCAGGGTAAGTACCAATAGCCCGATAATCCTCTTCACTTGAATGGCCCCAGTGGTCTTCTGTTGCTGTAGTTGGGCAGCATCAGTAATAGAGAGAACATTTTTCCAGAAATCCTTATTTGTCCCCCAGCAACCGCAAGAAATCACCAAGTGTGAGTTCTTGGTCTTTTATCTTTCCTTGCTAGGATTACTGTGGTGTGTTCCTTTTACTTTTTTTTTTTGTCACTTCCCAAAGCTCAGAGCAACTCAGTATCGTATGGAAATGAAATTTGTTTATGTATTTCATCTTCATCTTCTTTGTCTCCTTCATGGATGGAACTGGCTGGATCATCCTGCTCAGGTTCTGCCCTTGTCTCAAAGAGCTGTGCTTCCAAGAAGATACTCCCAATGCCATATTCCTCATCATGTGCCTTTGTTTCTGCAGGTGAGACGTGGGCAGACCCCAGAACAAAATCTGCAAACCTGCCAGATTTTTAAAGGGACAAGCAATCAGCAGAGAAATGAAATAAATACTGTAAATGCAGGGGGTCCTGGGGAAGAATAGGGATGTTGCAAGGAGGTGCCCACAGGCAGTGCACATGGGGGAAAGCTGCAGCATGAGCTAGTGAGACCTCAACAACAGAGTAAATCACAACAGATTATTTGTTTTCCTGCCTTATCTTCAGTCTTTCTATGTAAGTGACTTTTGCTTTTCTGGAGGCCACGTGCGAGGTTGTGTGATTACGCAGGAAGACTTTACTTGGTTTTCACATCTTTAATCAGTACTCACGGGTAACCCAGGGTAAGCCTTTGTACAGTGGAAGAGAGGTACTTTACCTTCTAAAAATAAAGCTGTATTTGAGACAAAGGCTGTAAAGTCAGTAAGTTGACCTTGCTAACGAAAGGAGAACTGGTGAGAAGTCTGCACTCCTATATTGCTGTGCTATTGCCTTGCTTCTGGTGCTGCATGCAAGCTGAGCTAATGTCTTGCCAAAGAATTCCTGCTTTTGGTGAACTTGGGCTGCAGACTGGAAATTCTGCAGCTGCTCCAAGTAAATGCTGAACGGGAGGTGTGGCAGAATCAAACATGAGCTTAGCACTGTCCCTGCATTTCAATTTGCTGCAAATCTTACTCTTTGTGGGCAGCTACACTGAAGAGAGAGAGTAGAGCTGGAGGCTTCTGGCAAGCATGTGGAAACAGATGGCAGTTCTGACACCTGGATAAGTGTCGACAGCATCAGAGAAATATAAGAAAAAGGAAAGGCAGCTACATTCTGGAGTTCTGGAAAACTGATCAATAATTTACATTTTAGACTTAACATTTCTGTGAGATGAATGTTGTCACTTCACTCTTCTTGGAAGCACTGTTATTCTAAATGGGGAACAGCATTGGACTAGCTGTGTTTTACAGGTTTGCCTTGTGTTGAACGATCTTCTGGTGCTTCATGGAAGCCCAAAGAGGCACTCAGCTTTAAATCAGACTTCTGTTGGTTCTCCTTTTCATTTTTGTACTTTCACAGTGAACACTTGTTAAGCACTACATTAACTAAATGATGGCTGGGAAATATGTGTGTCTCAATTGTTTGGTTTGTGCATTTGGTGATATTTTGGTTTGCAATCTTGCATTAAGTTTTTAGGTTTTTAATCTTTCAATCATGCCACAAAATGCAAGTATCTTAAACAATAAAGAGGGTTTAGCAGTAAATCTGTAAAACCTGCCAGAGGGCCTCTCTGCGTGCCCATCCAAGGAAGATAACATTTCTGAAACTACTTCTAAGTTTTTATTGATTAAATTACAACCTGACTGGGACTTCTCTGAAATTGTGGGAGTGGCTGAGTTATATATGAAACTCTGCTTCTGAAATCTTGAAGTCTTGTTTTTGAAAGAAATTCACCACCATGATTAATTTATATTCTGTGGTATTTTCTGCCTGTATTTATCTGACCTTTCCCTTCCTAACCCCTGTTTGTCTCTCAAGCTATGTTTGGAGTAGCTCTTCTACCTGCTGTGTTTCTTAGGTGCAGGCACTAATTATTTATTGTATTCTTAGTCTTAGATTCTGGTTGATACTTCAAATAATAGGATTTCTTGCCTGTGCAGGGATGCAGTTGGAGTTGCAGGTAATACTTGTGCATGTTATCTTCAGCCCGGCCCAATTTTACACAATGTGAAAGTGTTTCTGAAAACTGGAGAGAGGGACATTTTGCTAGTTACACAGCTACCAATTCACTGTGTAGGAGCTTGCATAGTCACTGTGGGAAGCCTCTACATTTTAGGGGAAGCTCCCATTAGAACATCTGCAAACCTGGAGTAATTCATGGCAGGAGAGAAACAAACGGGGTTTAATACCACCGGCAAGTAATTCCCTTGAGAGGTGTGGCTGCAATCTTCAGTGGGATTACCCAACTAGACAAAATCACCTGCATGTCTGACTGCACATAAGATAAATTCACCAGGAACAGATTTTCTTACCTATGTGGGGACTGGAGTCTGGAAACAGCTAACCATGACGGGAAGTCAGGGTTACTGCAGAATGAGCGTAGCTCCTCTAGAGCTCGGATAGTTTCTGTTTCACCTTGCTGTCGATACTCCTCTTCAGTAAGGTATTTAAACAGCAGCTGTTTTGATTTAAAGTGGTTCTTCATTTTTCTAGAACAAAGTTAAATTAGTTAGTATTTCTCAAGTATTCTGGCATGTAATTATTGTCCATCCTTTTTATCTACTACCTGTATTAACATGCATTAATCACTTAAGGTGATGAGCTACCTTTTTTACATTAAAATTTTGAGACAAGCTATCTAACGTTAGCCAGCCTGCTTACCGTAGGTCTTCAATTGAAGCTGTAGAATTCCACAGATGATATCCAATGAGCTTTTGATCATGTCCTTATTGTTCATCCATGGACTAAAATCTCACAGAGTTAAATATATGGCTGCTTGCTTAACCATTTTTAGGTGCAATATGCAAAAGGTATCTGTGCAGAGACATGGGCTGACTCAAAACCCAGTCTGTACGTATAACTCCAAAGATAAGCAACCCTCCAAGTCT
This sequence comes from Coccyzus lansbergi, assembly GCA_033558105.1. NCBI lineage: Eukaryota > Metazoa > Chordata > Aves > Cuculiformes > Coccyzidae > Coccyzus > Coccyzus lansbergi. The sequence goes on from JAUMJK010000478.1 coordinate 1,359,556, forward strand.
GTTATGAATTGTTCATGTTTTTTACTAGATCGCTTCTCCTAAATCTTGCTTTAAATTACAAAACTATATGATGTTTTTTTAGCTGCTGCTTAGCAATGTATAATATAATTGGATATCAGTTAGAAAGTGTGCGATGTTCTGTTCCCTTCTGTCGACTGCTTTCAATGTTGTGATGAGATGAGATGAGATGAGATAAGCAGGGGCTGGATGCCCATAAAACTTCCAGCTCTGTATAGTAATACCTGCTTCAGCCAGCAGCATTCACTTTCCTCCTTATTTCCCTGTAAAGCAAGTATGAACTGTAGCCCTTACTCTGGTCTAACATTAAGTGTCTTGCTGGCTCAGTGGGATAAGTACTGACTTTCAAAACAAATCATGAAATGCTCACAGTTATTTTTATGTATCTGCTGCTCTGAACTGCCTATCTGGCATCACGGCCTCACAGTTTGGTGCTGCTGCTGAGTGCTTTGAAACAGAGAAGAAAAACCCTCATTATCATTCTCCTAAGATAATGTTGGAGGTCTGTACCTCAATGCTTTCTGGCTTTATGTTAATGAAAAACAAAAAAAACGTGGAAAACGGGCATGGTCTGACTTGTATGAATGCATAGCCAAATCTTACTGATTTCAGAGTGAGCTGAACCTGCTTATATCAGGTAAGTATTGATCCTTTATGTAGTTTTTGAAGTAGCTGGTGCTTCTCAGATGCAAGCAAAAAATCAGCCTTCAATAAATGATATATTCTATGTAAAATAAAACAGCTTCAACCCAGTCCACACTTTACATCCAAAAAGAACACAGGAGCAAAGCAATATGTTCTTCAAAACTAAATAATGTGTAAATTACTTTTTAAAAAAGAAATTATTTTAGTTTTATTCTTTTGGTTATGGCAGTTCTAGCCTTTGCCTCTTGCAAGTGCTCTGCAGTTCAGCAGAAGTCCAGAGCCACAGAGCAGTCTGCACTAAAGTCTCTCAATTTGGATACTGTCACTGAAGGTAAAAAACAGATGTAAATTGGCAGGACTTTTTAGAAGCTTCATTTTAGTTTTTGTGATAAAACTTCAAATTCAATGATTAGCAAACATGTTGTTCTCATACTGCTAATGAAAACAAGCAAACTAAGGTCTACATATTGCAAGCAGTTCCCATTCCAAGTGCAACCATATAAATGGGGCTCTCTGGGAATACAGGGCAATGTCTCTGAAGTGGCAACAGTTTCCATGAGTTAAAGGTAGACATGTACAACTAGGATAACAACATTGGAAAACTAAAATCCATAGAAACTGTTATTTTTGTGGACACAGGCTCTGAACTCTACAGGGATTGTCACTTTTTAAGCTCTGCTTCCTAGGTGACAGGACATTGTTTTATCCTGTAAAATGCAGAACTAGTTACCTGCAGATTTTCTCACTATGTGTGAAACCAAGGAGCACTGCTGCAGTCTAATCAATCAACCAAACAAATACTTGGGTGCCATATGTTGCAGACTAGAAGGTGCTACATTTGTGCTTAAGAGCACAGTCACATTTCTCCATCCTCTACAGAATAAAATGCAAATTAAAACTGCCATTTGGATAAAAACTAAATTCTTGTGTCTCAGGGATCTTAACCTTTTTTCTTGCAGCTTTACATTTGGTAAACATATGAACTAGTGCTAGAAATTAATAAATCATTACTGAAGTCTAAGAGTGTTATTCATTATTAGCCTCCTGTATTTCCTGGTGACAGAGGGACTAGGACATTCACAACTACATACAAACCTGCCCAGGTGACAGGCAGCACCAAGTGGGTAGCACAGGCCTTTTGAGCAGAGGCTGGCTACTATTACTGCATATGCAACTTGAGGTATGGTCACACCACAATATATCAAGACAAAGGCTGTTAATTGTAATGTCCACGTGAACAAGGTTATGCTCAGTTCAGTGGTAAGCGGTCCATGCTGATAGCAAGTGGCAAAGCTGGTAATTCCAACAGCCAGAAAATACCCTGTAGAAACAGAAAAGGAGGACATGGAGAAAAAGATGCAAACTACCCACATAAACTGTGTTAGTTTGGTTCACAAAGCTTGCAGATACTACAAAGTATAGCCTGATGTTTCTTATGTTGCCTGAGACCTGCATTGTGTTGTATAAGCGTTGTATTTCAAAAGGATACAGAGTTCACAAGGTCACCTATAAACAGCTGTTGGCTGGTTGCTATAAGCTGCACATGAATTCTCTCTCTCTATGCAAGAATGTTGAGGCAGGTGCCAGATCACTAGATTTGTCAGCCCCTGCAGCCTCATCCAGTTTGCAACTTGTGAATCCAGTTCCCAGATACAGCAAAATGCAAACCAGCATTTCTGCCCTTTTGCTGTTACAGGAAAGGATGTAATGGCAAATGAATAAACAAGTAATACAGGCAAAATCTGCTCTTAAAGATGCTACTGGCCTCAAACTCCTTATTTAATGATAAAATGTGAGCTTAAAAAAGTGGATTAGAAACCTCTGGACTATTCTAGCATCTATGGGTTAGAAGTACTCCCTAAATAAGTCATCCAATTTTGGTTTTTACGGACAGGTATTCATCTAACCACTAAATTAAACCAAAATGTGCAGCACAGTTTTTAAAAATTTTCTTACCCAACAAGTAGTTTCTGTGTTCAGACCACAACCAGTGCATATTCTCTTTGAAGCAGTAAATAAAATAGAGAGAGGATATCCAGCAGCCACTCATTAAGATCCAGAAGGTACTGTGCTGGAAATTAAACAAGGATTTTAACAATAAAAAAAAATTCAAGTCAGAATTTGGACCACTATGTGTGAGGGAACTCAGTAAAAAAACCCAGATATGCTATTTGGTCGATCTACAGGGCTTATGATCTCTGTTAGACTTCCACTGTACAGTGCTCTGCACACTACAACTAAACAATATCAATTCTGAGTGGAGCAGCTGCATTTCTGCATTTGTGTACCCCGTCCCAATGTCACAGTATAGGCCTACTGCAGTGTATTCAGACCTTCAGAGCTCGAGTCCCTTCTTGTGTAGCATTAGATAGTGAACAGATGACCTTGGCTTTTTCTGTCCATTACATTTAATTTACCACAAGAAGGATGTTGAGGCTCTGGAGCGAGTCCAGAGAAGAGCAATGAAGCTGGTGAAGAGGCTGGAGAACAGGCCCTGTGAGGAGTGGCTGAGAGAGCTGGGGTTGTTTAGCCTGGAGAAGAGGAGGCTGAGAGGAGACCTCATTACTCTCTACAAGTACCTGAAGGGAGGTTGTAGAGAGGAGGGAGCTGGCCTCTTCTCCCAAGTGACAGGGGACAGGACGAGAGGAAATGGCCTCAAGCTCTGCCAGGGGAGATTTAGGCTAGAGTTTAGGTGGAAGTTTTTCACACAGAGGGTCATTGGGCATTGGAATAGGCTGCCCAGGGAGGTGGTTGATTCACCTTCTGTGGAGGTGTTTAAGGCACGGGTGGATGAGGTCCTGAGGGACATGGTTTATTGTTTGATAGGAATGGTTGGACGAATGGATGGATAGGAATGGATGATCCGATGGGTCTCTTCCAACCTGGTTGTTCTATGATTCTATGATTCCCAGTTAATGTATCTCAGCAATATTGTGGGAATGCACAGACTTTGTAAAAGAAGAGGAAGAATTCACATCTGCCTTGCAATAAATTGTCACTGGTTAATGGAATAAAATCTGTCCCACTTGCCACTAAAACTGCATTTTTATTTAGACCAGTTCATAGATTCAGAAACTAAGCCTAGCTCCACTCCAATAAAAATAATTCGTATTTCAGACTAAATTATTCTTGTACATCAACAATCTCCTGCTTACTTTAGACTTAGAAGCAAGCTAACTGGAACTTGATTCTGACATAATTACTTGATGCAAGCAATCCTGCAGTCATTTCAGTGGAGTTATCTGGCCATAAAACCAGAGCAAGGTAAGAATCTGGCTCTGTACTCTACTCTGTACACTTCCTATATTCTGGTGCTTTAACTGTTGCTAGTAGTAGTAGTAGTTGTAGTAGTTTGTTTTATAAATGTAGATTTACCTTTGGAATAAACCTTTTAAGTGTTAACAGGACAAAGATTAGCAGAGCAAGAACACCCAGTATTATTCCAGAAAGGTAAAAGAACTTGGCACTCCTATAAGAGAAGAAGAGAGAATATGGTGAGAAGTATGACTTATAATCAGTTAAGATGCCAACATGTGTAAAAATGGCAGTGATCTTCAGTAAAAATTTAACACAGCTGTAGGTTAGAGTTGTAGTTATATGGTTAACCAGCCCAGTTTAATGTTAAATACATGTAAGGAAAAATTCCTAACAGATATTTTAAGGTCACTAGAATTATTACAGGCTAGGAGATTGTGTTGGCTTTTTTAAAGCTCACACTATTTCTGATTTCATTACCCTAGTTTCTGGTAATTTCTTTTTCTTCTACGTGCAAATACATTTCTGTACTGCAAAAAAGGGTTGGGGGTTTTTTTAACATATAAAAAAAAAATAAACATATAAATAAAAAAAGCCTCACAAACCCACCAGTTTTTTTCCTAAGCTTATGCACATATAAAATCTGACTTTTTAATTCAGTTAACTCTATAATACCTATTGCTGCTCTGCTTGTTTTAGAGGTGCCTCCTGACAATGAATTTGTGACTCATTTTGCTTTGACGTCATGGGCCACATGTTTTGGTCTAACAATTAAATATCCTCCCTGACATGCTACACAAAACATACATCAAAAGTAGAATGGGGAAAGTTTAGCCTGAAGGTGGAGACGGGTGAGTCCACAGATGACCTTACTACCCTAAGCATTTCTGCCTGCAAGACAGCATTGTTTATAATAAATGTAGCATTATTTAGCGTTCAGCTAACACCACTGGTCTACAAAAGGGAGAGAGGAGTTTTCTGAATCAACACACTTGTTCATTGAGGATTGTCTTGGTGTTGCCCAGTGCACAGTGCTTGGGTACAAGAACCCTAACACAGCTGAGTGATTAATGGACTGCAGCACTCCAAGACATGTCACAATCTGTCCAAACACAAATGGCATGAAGAAGTTTTAAGTATTTGTTTAGTTTCCGTATTGCGGTTTCTCAAAGAACTGCCTCTTTAGCTTTGAAAACAGACCCAAGATGCACTAGGAAAGAATGTCAAAACCTAGTACTTACCTGCTCAGGCTGTTTGCAAAATGATACAGAAAAATCCCAGCTACAAACAAAAACAGGAGCTTTCCATCTAGCACTAAAAAAGAAGGAGGGCGAGAATAGTAATGTACTTTAGACTAATTCAATCTGCAATATTTTTTTTACATAAAATATCAACAGGAAAGTCCCAGTCCTCTTAGAGATGGTACATGCAGTAACACCAGCAATATATATTTTTATATATAAATATCTGAATTTTTTTACTTACTTTCTCGTTTCACACTCACAGTGTATGGTTCATTTTTGAAGGGCTGTATTTTGAAACAGATATCTTCTCCATATTGTTTTATGCTTATGAAAGTTTCTGTAGATATTTCTGGTTTCCAGAAGATTTGAACAGCACACATAACAAACTCCAAAACAGTTTCTGAATTGTGACAGTTGCTTTTTTGTAAAACAGGCTCAAACGTGAACATTTCTCTGCTGTTAATTTTTACCTAAAACCAAACAAAATAGAGAAATAGCTCAGAATCACTGGGGTATTTGTTTTTTCTGGAACTATATAGCATGTAATCCATACATGTAGCAACAAAAATTAGTACAGAGAGCTCACAAATAAAACACTAGTGCTGTTCTTAGTTGTTTACTCCTGGTTATTAATACTATGCAAAGATTAATTGTTTCAGCCTTCCAAAGTGATTCAGAGAACTCCACATCAACAAAGCTCTATAGAGGGGCCTCAATCCATCCAAAAAGTCAGTGGGTTTGGTTTTACTATAACATTTAGCCACACACTGATTTCTAACAAAATCAGTAATATTTGTTTGACCACAAACAAATTGGTTTTGTGGATGTTCATAGGCTTCCCACTTCCCCTCCTGAACTGTAAGAAACTGGTCTGCCTTTTCTTGTAGTTAATAATGCAATCTGCACATTAGGGACAGGAGAGGGATAAAGGAAAATGAAAGATACCATAATCAGAAATTCAAATATAATCATGTTCCTGTTAGGTATTAGGAAGTTTCTTGCTTAGTTCCTAGCACCTTCCCCCCACCAAAAGTTTGCATCCATCTTCTGAGATGGGATAATCTTGAAGACTGTAATTTGTTGTGCACTCTTGATCAGGGCCTGTTAGGCAACAAAGACCCATCTACAAAAAACGTGATGCAATAGGTAATGAAACAGGCTTCTACTGGGAAAAAAGAACATGTTAGCAAGCAATTTGTTGTGGGGAAAAATCAAGAGAACTTCTTGCTTTTAAACACTGACTCAGCTTGTGCAGCTGCTGGAGGGTTTCACCACCTGAAGGCTACTGCCATTCGTAGAAACATCTGCAGCGTGTTCCTGAGGAAAACAGTCGTGGGAACAGACAAAGAGATGTTCCACGTCCTGACAGGAACCACAGACAGTCAGCTTGTTCCTTTAGCTTTTATTGCTTCCATTCTTAAAAGACTTTTATATTGTTTTGACCTAAACTCTAAACGTGTTTCTTGTAAGATGACTCCCTTACTCAGGAAAATGGAAATGTACTGCAACTTACATTTTCTCATGGGTCACAATTTAAAAACCTTTGGTTCTCATGCTGTGGTCTGGTATGCCACAGCAAATGAGTCACACAACTGCATTTTACACCCAAATTTTAAAGTTTTATAAAGGTGTTTGGTGGTATGCCAAAACATTTGTTGTAGAGGTTAACAGCAGTGCATCAGTAGAAAAGGTGTACAACACCTTTTCAAAAGGTACAAAATAATACGCGACTAATTTAATGTTTGTGAGGCATTTTACTATAAGCTGGGTTGGCATCCTTTTAATAGAGATCAAACCTCACTGCATCCAAAGTGGAGAATCGCACACCTGTGTTTTTATCATATTTTATACATCATTCAAGCTACAAATTACTCAGAGATACTGCCTTGATCTTCCTAACTGATCATACACTTTGGTGGCAAAAGTCCACACAAAATGCATTGTATATATCAATGATTCCCTAAATGGCCTCTTACCTGAAGAGTGGACCAAACGTACTGTAAGTAAATACTTCTGTTTTGCACATAGCAATAACAGTTTTCATCCTTATTGTGGATGACATCCATTTCCTGCAAAATGTTACAGTTTCTCCCTGGGGAAAAAACGGGACAGAAAAATTAATTTTAAACACATATCAAATACAAAGGTAGAATTGTCTTTCATTTCATTGCAGTATATGCTGAGGGAATCACAAGCAATTTGCAGATAATCAACACAATAACTATGCTGCAGGCTAGCATGGTCAATATGATATGAAATTCAAATTAGACTTGATTCAAGTCATTTAGGCTCCTGAGTAAACTGCTACAACTTTGGGGTGAAAAAAAAATAATTTCAGGTGGTATTTTTAAAAGATGTAACCCATAAAAGTTTGGCTTCAGTATCAGTGTTTTGACAGCACTGGAACAGGGCCTCTTGGCCAAATGCACTGCTGGCACGAGTGGGTGTAACTCCACCAGAGCTGATGCTTATACCAATGGCAAATGCAATTGTGGGAGTCTAAGCAGGTAAACAGGATCACATATTAAAGCAGTCATAGCACATTGTTGGCTGCTGAGCACAACAATTATCCTCCTCTCCCTCGGAAATGCTTCTAGTGTTAAATAACACAACTCACTAAAATAAATTTTCCTGACATAGTCTGGCCATGACACATAATAAGGCAACTGTACTGATCGTTTGCCATGTCATTTAATCAGGGATGCTGACTGGCCTTATTCCCCTGAAATGTTAGTGACCCCCTATTATCCTCTAAATTCAACTACAATTTTGAGCAGAAATGCACCTAAAAGATCCACTGAACAAAGTTGCAAGAATAGCATACATTCCGATCTATATACATGTGTAAAACATACCCTACAGTGCATTACTGCAGTGTTCCAGGAACATAATTAAAGAGGAGAATAAAGGAAATAATTACAGATCTGAACAGAGGGAATCATCTGGCTCACTGAATAGAGCACGGAGGTCTAGGACAAGCTCAGTAATAACTGCTAAAATACTGTCAAATGCTCAGAACAGCAAAATGAGTATGTGTAATCTGGACAAGGAGATACTATTTACAGGTAAAAACCTGCCCTGTCTCTATAAGAAAGCTGAACTCAGGCTAAATTATTTTCTAACCAATTTAATTAAGCCAATAAACGTACCTGTGTGAATGTTCTAACGTAAGTTTATTAACTCGTTTCAGAATTATAGTGTCTATAATAGGTTATCCTGCTAAAGTAAATTGACTTAAACGTAAAATCTGGGCACTTGTATTGTGAAAACCTAAACATCCAATTACTTTTCATCCCTGGTAAATTCAACAGAAAAGACCACAACCCTTCAGACAAGGGCAGGCTGTACCTCTTCCATCAAAGTCACCAGATGGGACTAATTTGTCTCTGGAAAGTGCTGCTGACTTTACACAGCAGACAGGTGAGGCCAGGCACCACCCAGGGCTAAGACCAAGACAACACTGTGATAGGACATGCCAATGTCCTCGTGGTCCAAAACTCAACCTGGAGTGCCCATGACTTCCCTGTGGGACCTATTAGGGTTTTCTGCCATGGCAGACAAACTACCCGCCTGCATAAGAAACCATGTCCTCCATATACACTGCTACCAAGTATTTTCTTACTGTTCTTAAGGCGTTTCAGAAAAATAATTTGCTTCAAACATGACAGGAGCTCCACAGAGTGAAACAACCACATTCCAAAAGAATGCAAGATGCCTCCGAACAGGTAGGTGTGAGGCGGAGCTATGTAAGGGCACACAGACACAGCGATTCCCCAAGTTCTGAGGTAACAAATCAGCATCTGCTGCACAGGCTGCCCAAGACTCAAAAATAATAGTATTGTTTGAGTTGGAAGGGTCCTTAAAGACCATCCAGTTCCACCTCCGGTGCCATAGGCAGGGGCACCTCACACCAGACCAAGCTGCCCAAGGCCACAGCCAATCTGGCCTTGAACACCTCCAGGGATGGAGCAGCCACAGTTTCCCTGGGCAACCTGTGCCAGTGTCTCACCACTCTCATGGTGAAGAAATTCCTGCTTAGTCTACTCTAAATCTGCCCCTCTCCAGTTTATACCCACTGCCCCTCATCCTATCACCACAAGCCTTTGCGAACAGTCCCTCCCCAGCTTTCCTGTAGGTGCTTCAGGTACTGGAAGGTCGCTATAAGGTCTCCTCGGAGCCTGCTCTTCTCCAGGTTGAACAAGCCCAACTCTCTCAGCCTGCCCGCATATGAGAGGTGCTCCAGCCCTCGGATCATCTTTGTAGCCTCCTATGGACCCGTTCCCACAACCCCACAGCCGTGGAACACCGTAACATGGGAGAAGCTCCGCCGCCCGCCAGGACCCTCTCCGCTCCGCAACGTGGGAGAGGCCACGCGCGGGGTCTCCTGGGATTTCGCTCTGATGTTGCGTGGGAAGGCCCGTACCTGCCGGCTGGGCCACGCCGCCCGCCCCCGTCAGCGCCAGCAGCAGCAGTGCTGGCCCAGCGCCCCACCGCACCATGGGCAGTGCGGGAGGGGGCGGCCCGGGCCGCGCTCCCTCTCGGCCCGAGGGCAGGGCCTTGGGCGGCGGGAGAGCGCGGCTGTGAGTGGAGGGGAGAGGAAAAGCGTCACTGCCTGGATTGGGCTGGAAGGAGACCTGAAAGCCCACCCAGCTCCACCCCTTGGCATGGCTGGGACACCGCCCACCAGGCCAGGCTGCCCAAGGACTAGTCCAGCCTGGCTTCGGGTACACCCAGGGATCGGGAGACACAGACTCGCTGGGTCAGCACCTCCCCACCCTCTGCGTGAAGAATTTCCCTAAGGTCTAATCTGAATTGCATATGTCTTAACAGCTTCTGTGAGGAGTGGCTGAGGGAGCTGCCGCTGTTTAGCCTAGAGAAGAGTAGGCTGAGGGGAGACCTCATTGCCCTCTGCAGCTCCCTGGAAGGACGTTGTAGCAAGGTGGGGTGTCAGTCTCCCAAGTGACAGTGATAGGATGAGAGGGAATAGCCTCAAGCTGCACGAGGGGAGGCTCAGAGTGGACATCCGGAAAAATTTCTCCACTGAAAGAGTTCTCAGACACCGGCAGAGGCTGCTCAGGGAGGTGGTTGAGTCCTTATCCTTGGTGGTATTTAAGGAGAGATAAAGTGCTTAGGGACGTGATTTAGTAGTGGACAGGCATGGTTGGACTCAATGATCTCAAACGTATTTTCAGTGATTCTGTGGTTCTATGACAAAACTTCCCCCTTCCAATGCCATGAATACAGCAGCTTAGCAGCTGCACTCCTGTTTGCTGTGGCCCTGTTGCTGCCTGGCTGGCTGAAAATATTGACCACCCATTGGACAAAATAAAAATTGCCCAAACCCAGGCAGCTTGCAACACTTCCCAAACCACAGCCAAGGCAGCCTGCCCAACTGCACAGAGGAGGGTTTAAATTCGGCTCCTTTGTACCCCATTCCTGAGTGCCCCTTCCCCATCCCACCCAGTCCAGGACTCTGCCCACCTGAGGAACTCCCTGAACCAGGTGTTGGAGACTTTGATGGAGGCAAACATTCACAGCTTTTCTGTATTTCCCAGGCAGCCATGTTAATAACGAGCATGGAGCAAGACATCTCCCAGCAGCACTGGGAAGACACAAGCTAGCTCCAGCTCAGCTCAGTCCCTGCCTCCCCACTGTGGTTGTTTCTGATTACTTGTGAGTCACAGTCAGCAGTCAGGGGTGGAAAAGGCTTCAGCTTTTTTCCTATTTTATGAAAATCAAGAAATACAATTTTGCCTAGGCATTCTGGCATCGCCATCTATCTTGATATCAAGCCCTACCTTTGGCCTTTCCCAGCCTACTTGCTTAGCCACTTTGCTTTGCCTTTCCTTGTTCTTAAAACTATGCAGTATCTCTGCATGAAGATTGCTTTTGGGTTTATTTTTAAATGTTTAGGGCTGGATCCAATTCCCAGCGTAGCCAGGATGGGTTTTTTTAACACCAGGGGCTGCCCACTGCCTTGCACCTTGTCTCGGTGCTTACATCTGCAGGGAGAGGGTGGTGCAGGGCTGCGCCTCACCTTGCCTCCTACACATTGTTCAACGCTGGCTGGGCTCATGTGCAACTCCCGATTATTCCTTACAAGTACTGAGGAAGTGGAGAATAAAGGCAAAAATAATTGGGATTAGATGGTGTGTGCAACATCTGAGAAACTTCAGTCTTCAAAGGAAGCAGACATTGATTTATATCTTTACTTTATTTATGTAATTTTGGTATTGTCTTGTATTTCAAGCACTTTCCCTTGCAAATGTGGTGAAGAAACAAATACTGGATTTTGTGCTTCCATAATAACACTTGGAAATACGTTACCTCCCAGTTGCATATCTAAACAGCAAGAGACAATCCTAGCCAAGATACTAGAAGAATCCCTTTGACATTTGCAATTTGCAAATATTTTTTTGTTACGTTAACCTTCTTAACAATATTTTCTGGAAAAAGAGGAACTCCACATTCATTTCTTGCTAGTATTTTCATTCCTAGAGCTCTTTGCACTTCACTGCTAATTAACTTTCAATAACTGTTGCAGGGTTACAGTCAGTCAGCATGAATCAGAGGGAAAATGTAGCTTTAAGAGACCACACTCTGTCAAAAATTATTAGAAACCTTTGCTTGATTTCTGAGAAGAATGTACTTGCTCAAGCAGGCTACAGTAGCTATTAAGCAGTATTCTACCACAGTAAGAAATCTTTAATAAAAGAGGCCCAGTGCTTTTGCCACAGCCCTCCTTCCAGGGTAGCTCTGAGTAATTATGCAGCGTTTTTCTTGCTTCCCATTTGTTTGAATTCCTGAATAGGGGTCTTGCTTAGGCCAAAGCCTGGGTTCCAAGCAGTATTTTTAAATGTTCACAAATGTAATTTGAAATGGGAGCAAAGCAAGGGGTTGTTTACAGGTTCAGCTCAGCTTGTGGAAGCTCTGCCCTTCCTAGGTCTCATAAGATGGAGAAGAGTTGAGTGAGACCAACTTTTGGCTGGGAGAGCTCAGGGCAACGCTTGGCTGTAGCAGGCAATAATGCTGGTGGCACTGGGACTGGGTTGCAGTTCTAGGATGCAGGGCTCTCAAGCTCCTTGCTTTTGACGAATTACCACGTTAGTAATTGGGAAGCTGGTAGTAATTGGTGAGCTGTGCAGGGTCATGTCCCTAGTGTGTGCTTTCCTCTTAGGCTTTTGGAGCTCTGACTTACGCTACCGAAGACACCTGGACCCCTGAAATGCTCCTTAATATCATCCACAACGTCCTTGTCTAGCTACTTAAAAGTCGACTGCAATGTTAGATGTAATTCCAACTCCTCTTTGTGCTCCTGAATCCTTTTTCTTCCAGAAAGACCCTAGCTGCTCACTGCTGCTGCTATATTTCAGCTGTGCAGCCATAGAAATAAGGAACAGCTGTGTCAGGCCCTGATGGGGAGGTCCATGGGGCTCCTCAAAGCCTTGCCTGCCTTGGTCCCTAGTGCTGCTGAGGATGACCCTTCTGCCCCCAGCAAGCCCAAGATAGGTGCAGAGCACTCAGTGTCCCAGTTCCCACCCCACATGGTGATGCATATCACCTAGTTCTAGACCATTGTTTACTTTCTATCTAGAGTTGACAGAGGCTTTTAATATTCAGGTGTGCTGTTACGAATCTCAACACATGCTCCAGATGACTAAGGATGCTTCCTCTGGTTTATTTACATTTTCTTTTCCCCCTTTGCTCTCCCTTCCTCCTCCTCCCGTCAGCAATGGGTGTAATTTGTTTGCAGAGTTACAGGGTGTTTTATCTTTCTTTGGCCAGCCCCACATGGCTGGGTGTTTGGTGAAACCTTGGCATTCTTGCTTTCTTTGAGCTGGTGTGTGGGTGTTGGATTGTGTCATTCGTAGGAAGTAAGCGTCACAGGAAGTGGGACCAACTGCTGGATGAGATTTGTAAGCCAGGTACTTCTTTCTGAATTCCTGGAAAAGCAAGAAGAAAAATAGCAAAACTGGCAGCCTTTATCTTTAGTTTTCCCATGTAATCTGAATAACACACAATAATATAAAACCTATATGCGCTTAAAGACTTAGGGGTTGGGGTTTTTTTGCCTTCGTTTATTAAGGATGAAGAGCTGCTGTGTTTCCCTTTAATAGATTCACATGTTGGTGTATTCTGTAGAATGTTTATCTCAGTAATACAAATAATCCTGTTCTGTAAGTGCCCTCACAAACAATGTGATTTATTATCAGATACATTATGTTGTCTTTTTATTTGATGTAACATGGTTTCTTAGAGTTAAAATTAGACAGAAAAGCCATTTGAGACTATTTTGTTCATCTCCACCTGTTTTTTTTTTTCAGGAGTGCAATAATCTGAAGTATTTCACAGGCAAAATATAGAGTTATTTCGGGGAAAAAAATTATCTGCAAAAGAAAAGTATAGCTACTTATTTTCGCAGTAGTTTTATGGTAATCACTATTTTATTTGACATGTACAGATACTGCTCTACTAGGAAAACTTTTTCTCCTAAACTGCTCTAGGTAGTAGGTATATTTTGCAATCCCTTTTCAGGCTAGGCCTCAAAGGGAACAAGGGAATTGATTTTTTTTAAGGTTACCTGCATCCTACCATATAGATTAGACAAAAGGACACCATTTTTTCCTTATGCTGGGTTTTTTTTCTTAAGCTTTTGCCTTTTTATTCAAAGTGCAAGATACTACTGTGGCTATTCACACTTTTGAAAAAATCAGTGTGCCATGACCCATGTTTTCCCATTGTATCGCTGGTGGGGATCAGGCATGCCCAACATTGGCAAAATCTATGTTCTTACATAAACCCCTCTGAGTAAGAGCTTTTTTTTTCTTGTGTGGCTTCCAATTTATGCAGCTTTCTTGGCATTTAACCATAGGCTTGCTTTCCTTTTGACAGCAAATGGACCTGTACATCAGGAGGAAGGAAAGTTCAGTCAGCCAGCGGTGAAGTTGCTGGAAACACACTCCCTCCCTCTGACTTAGACAAGTAGGTTGGTGTAAATTCATTAAGCTCATTGATGATATTCCTGGTTTGCACAACAGTAAGCATTAAGTAAGCAAGCACAACAGTAAGTTAAATAGCAGCGGGCCTTAAATATCTGGTTTGGTTTTGGCATGCCTATGCAGCTATGTATATAGTGAGGAAGCAATGATACAAATCTGACTGGATTCCTCCTTCACTTTGAATCTACAATAGAGAGGTGGTATTTTTTTTTTTTTACCATGAGCCCTTATTTATTATGTTAAACTGACTCTAGTTAATATGTTATAGCCTTCATTTTTTAAAAGCCTCTTAACTCCCACCTTTAAACATAAGGATCTCATTACTTAACTAAAGAAGCATTGATGCAGCCTAAGAGAAGCTGTGAGATTGCCTTGCAATGCTGTGCAGGAACCTTACATAGATTTATCTATGGCAAAAGGTCACAAAATTGTGAGGATGCTCCATGGCAGAGCAAAGAATTTGAATCAGCTGGTACTCTTTAGTGACATCTAGTACTGCAGGAAAAAAAAGGAAAAAAAAAAAGGCAGATTTACTGTTGGTTATTTGCTTACTAATAAGATCCAAGAACAAAATGTGTTCTCCTGTGAGAGGCTTTTGCTAGACAGAGGACAGGCAGACAGTGGCAGTGCTATGAGAGAGCCCTTGTTTATGCCCATGTTGAGGGAGGGGACGACACTCTCTCTGAAAAAGACACATGAAGGATAAACTGGGCTGGTGGATGGAAATGCTGGAAAATATCATGTGATTGTACGTGCTGGCTCAAAAATTAGCACTTCTGGTTCTTAGGCCACTAGTTTATATGTGGCTCCACATAGTAGTTACCAAAATCTCCTGCTTTCTTTTGATTACAGATGTTCTGTGGCAAATAGATTGGTGGTGCTAGCTGGTCTTTTGTTGGTAAATAACCACATCACAAAAGCCAAGCCCTACTGCTAATGTTGGCATCTCAACTAACAGTCTCAGACATATATCCAAGACTTCAGTGGCGATTGAACAGCCCTCACCACTTACAGACAGGCAGGCCATCACTCTGCAGGACCAGTTGTCTTGCTCCGCTTGTTCTGTGGAGAAACAGAGTGCTTACCCACTGTTGTGAACTTTAAAACATTGTTCCAAATCACTGTATTTGATTTAAAAACAAATGTTGAGATCCTGGGAAGGAAAGGGAACTAATGCATAAAGTCAACCCCTGTGTCCGCTAAGAGAAGCCCCAGGAGATGGTATGGTTTTGTAGATGCCATGGGAACAATGTCTTGTTGATTAAGTATTTGTCTGTCTGCCTTGTACCTTCAGATTTGCCTTTGCATTAACTGCTGCTAAGTGTTACTACATTTATACGATAGCCTCCAGTAATTGTGCTGGGATTTAACAAAGCACTATTGGAAAAATGAATTGCTAGCAGTGTTAAACCAATGTGAAAAGTATTTCCAGTGGTTCCTGAAATAAAATTTTGGCCCTGATGTGCTCAATTACCTTCATGATTTATCTCTGTGTTGTCAGAGGAGCCTGTTGAGCTCTTTTAGATCAAGAGATGCTGTTTTGTATCTTCCAGTTACTTTGTAACCAGACTTCTGCATGAACATCATTGCAGTTGATGGTGGGCCACTGCAGCAGCTGGGGAAAAATGGGGACTTTTGATTAGCCAGGTGCATGTTTGGTAGATGTCTCTTCCAAAGTGAGCCTATCCAGCAGCTAGGGCTAGAGTTAAACTGGCTCAAGTCCTAGTCCTTCATGTGGATGCTCTGAGCTTGAGTAATTTGTTCATAGCCAGATGTTTTGTGGAAATCTTCTTGCAGAGGCTTCACTTGGGAAAAAATGCCCCCTCTGAAATTTTAAGAAGAGGTGGTAGGCTGCTTTAACAAAGATGAGGAGGACAGGATACACATTGTCTATGGAAAGCCCTGGTACCACTGCAGGGCCAGCCCTTCTTGTGTTCAAAATGGTTGTCGCTGTCTTCAATCAAGTTCACAACAAGAAAGACAGGCAGCCAAAGCCACCCTAATGGCATGAAGGCCTGGAAAGGCCAGTGCCTTTTACATGTCTCAAGTCCAACGCAAAGGTAGCCTGTGGCTCTCTGCTCCCTTTGACCTGTTAGGTTTTCAGGTGTCTTGCTGCTTCATGTTTTCTTTTATGTGCATTCTCTGGTTGGCCCATCTCAGGCCAGCTGTTGTTAGCACACCTGTAACCAAGCACTTCCAAACTCCTCAGGAACACTTTGGTCTTCCAGAGCCTGTCAGGTCTGGGACTTTCACAACCTGCCATTGCTTACCCATGTGCTACTGTACCCCTTCACTCCACAGCCACATGAAATCCACTGGTGTGCAGTTCCCATTACTGGCAAAGTATGCCTACTTGGCATATGTGCTCTCCCTTCCCACTGATTCTGGCATTTTTTGATTAAATTCCCGGTTTTCCTGCTTTCAACACAGTCTCCCTTCATTGTAGAGTTTATATGTATTGCCATACAGGCTGCTTAATGACTTCTTTTCTCTCGTATCAACTCAGAATTTTTTGACTGCTGCATTTTTCCTATCTAAATATAAACATAGGAGAGACTGAGAAATAAGTGCTATCATATGATTAGGTAAAGATATGTGAGTGACTTTGCTTGATCAATGGATTTACATTGCACCTTACTGAGAGGCATCTTTCCATAAACCAAGGTAATTTGCTTAAATGGCTCTCTTTTGTACAATACTGATAATCAAGAGATATTTGGTGCATGTGTGAATGCCTAGGTAGGGAGAGCCAGGATGTACAGTCATTTTGTCCTAGTCACAACCACTCCTGCAGGTGCTTTAGGAATGCAGGATGTGCCCCAAATAGATCTTCACAAATATTCCCTGCTGCAGTCATTTTGGTCCTTCCTGGCATTCATATTGGCTCTCACTAACAGCAACAGCATTTTTGTGACGGTGACTGCAGCAGATTACAGATACATTTTTCCCCCATTTCATGCCAGACAGAAAGTGAAGGTAAAGACTTGTTATACTGACTCAGATGAAAGGCTGAACAAGCCCAGGCTCCTATCTCTGGCAGTGGCCAGAGAAGATTCAAGAGAGTTGAAGAACAAAAAAAGCAGAAAGTAATACTTTTCCCCACTCTGTCCTCTACACAAAGTGAGCGTCTCCAGCTCTGGCATCTATTCTGACATGACAAAAAAGAATAGCTTAAAGAACTGTGGTTGTGAGATGAGGAGAGATGTTCTCTTCAAAGTACTAGCAGGGTTTAGTTTTCTAATCCAGTGCCAAATGCAGCAAAAGTATTTGCCAAATGCCCTTGTCATGGGACTTGTCCTAGGGCTTTACAGCATTGCAGTTCCCTGTCCGTGTCCTGCTGCTCCACTTCTGCTGGAGTCAGTAGGGTTACCCTGCTGCCAAGCATGTGGGGAATATTCTGCTGCTCTTGACTGCAGGACACATGTCTGGAGTGTGAAAGAGCATGAAAGTGAGCCCTGTCCACACTGTTAACGGGGCTGGTGCCACTAGTGCGAGCTGTAATTTCTCCTTGGCTCTTTGAAAGTGGGGAAGGGTACGTATCTGTGCAGGGAGATAGACTGTTTCTCAGTACTGTGTCATTTTTTACAGCAATCTTCTGAAAGTTAGGGTAGGTTCTGGGCTGGTCTCTGTGGTTCCTACTGTCTACTTGTGACCAACCTTGTATCACACTCCCATTCCTTCAGCATGCAGTGCCACATTCAGTCTGGTTATAAATCTGTAAAGGTTGGTACCAGGCTACTCTGAGACACTGGTGCCTGAGGAGTCCCACCTCAGGATTAGGCCTGTTGGACTTTGTGTATCTTTACTGCATAAAATGCACAAGAGATAGAAGCACAAGAGCAATTTTTGATTGAAAGCTGAAACTTTCTGTGAAATGCCAGCTTTTTAACTGCACAGTGTTCTTCTGGCCTTTCCAGCTGTATAACACAGGTATTAAAGCAAAGGGATATTTTATAAGTCGGTCTGTCCATTTTGATGTCAAAGGGTTAACTGGAGAGTGAGTTTCTGACTTGGACATTTTTTTCATTCCTAAAAAAAAAACCTTCTTAAGCTTTTAATCTCAAAAGCAGCATAGTCTGGCAACATCAGATTTTCTTCTGTGTCATTAAGCCTCAAGTCTGAACTTCCAGAGCTGTATTTCTTAAGGAAAGCATCCATAGGTAGGTGTTATTTGCCAGTTGACTTGGACTTTTGGCAGTTCCTAGCTCTAAGCAAGCTTCCCCGGCGTGGAGATGCACCGCAGATCTGGTAAGCTGTCAAACACAGTTCCCTGCTTCAAAGAAGTTACAGGTACCAAGCACAGCAAGGGATCCTGCCAACTCTTTAAGCCATACTGCAGTCTGAGGTGAGAAACACCTTAGACACACCTGGAAATACTCATAAAGCACTTGAGCCTCCTCACTCTTGCTCAAGGTGTCCAGCAGCTCTGCAAGCATTCAAACAATGTCAGAGCCAGACAGGTCTGGCTTCAGCAGCTTACATACCCAAAGAAACTCAGCAACCTAAAATCACACAGCCAACACATCACTTTCTTAATTTGCCTCTATAGTCCTTGTGTAGGGAGGGAAGATCCTGGCTTTTCCAGGTTCCTTGTGGATGCAGAAAGAACAGGAATAAAAACATCCACAGTTGTGCTCAAAGAGGCAGGTACAAAAGTAGCGCTTGCTGTTATCAGCTCAGGAGAGGCTAAGAAACCTCCTACCCCACAACCGCTGCTGGTGGTATGGGTCTGCTCCTGCCCTGCCCTGCCCATCCATGGTGCCTGCTGCCAGCAACAGCATCCTCCAGTCCCAAATGCCTATGTTCTCTCGACTGATCTTGGGTGGCTGTGGGATGCCTTTAGAAGAATGTTAATTTTGGGGCAAGATATGATACAGCTGACTTTGAGAAACAGATGCTTTTAAAGCATCTCTAACTGACTAAAACTTGCAATGCTCAAACTCATCAGCCAGTGTTATGTAGGCTTGTATTTGTCTGTAAATGTTTCCCCTTGTTGGTTTTACTTCCTAGCTCTGCATTCAAACTGGGTGTTATATTGGTTTCTTTTGCTGTGAGTCATAGAACTACAGCCTTGAGAGACAATTGCTAAGTCCACTGGAAATGGAGGCTTGAACCTTGGAAGAAAAATAGCAGAGATTAGAATGTGGTGAAGGGGTTACTTATCATAAACGTAGAAACTAGCACCTGGGGGAAAGTGGCAATAGGGAAACTGCATGGAAGCAATGGCTGGAGCATTCCTCAGCCTGTTCAGCTGGGGAATAGAACCCTTGTGGGCTCACTGCACTCCCTTTACTTGAAGGATACTTAAGCTTCAAAGTCTTACCCGAGTGCTGAGGCACGCCTCACCACTCGGGGTTTCCACCGTTTTCTGCAGCTGAGATTAGCTTTCGTTGTGCACCTGTACCAGCTGCTGCCACTTCTGTTCTGAGTGTGCACAAATAGAATTTCCTCCCTCATGACAAACACTGATGTGATGTAAATTGTTTTGGTGATTTTGATGCAGAGCAATGGTATTGTAGATACCATTTAGTTGGTTTTTAGTTGGCTGGTTTAGTTTTAGGTAGTATTCATTTTCAGGATCACCTGAAAGGTGTAGGTGTGGGCAAATGCAAACCTCACCGTGCACAATGCTCCTCAGAAGCAGATGTTCTTTAGACAGTTTCTTGCTCCCTGATTCTGCAATATACCATGCTCTCTCCAGTGCAAAGGCAACATTCCTCTTTTGTTCTCTACTGGCATCTGCAGGAAAGAAAGATCTTTAATTCTGGAATCCTCAGCATAAGAAGGACATGTAACTGTTGGAATGGGCCCAGAGGAGCCCACAAAGGTGATCACTGGTCTGGATCACCTCTGCTATGAGGAAAGGCTGAGAGAGGGGCTTGTTCAACCTGGAGAAGAGAAGGCTCCAGGGACACCTTACAGCAGAGTACTTTCTTCTGGTACTTTCTGTTATTGCAGGTGTCAGCATCATACCTGCAATGAAATGATGCTTGTAACAAAGTCAGACAAACCTCCCTCTGATGTCCACAGTCCTATTACCAGCGCTGCTGGAAGAGGCATTAGAGCATCTCGAAGGAGGTAGCTGAAGGGGAGAAAAGGTGATACCGGGACTAGGTGGAGTGAGAGTGAGGTGATGCAGCACCACCTTGGAAGGGATATGAGTGAGCTGGACCTAAGGAATCTTGGTTAGCTGACAGTCCTCTCAAGTGAGGCTTGACTACAAACTTGTGAACCTCAGGCAGCTTGGAACTGTGATTTCTTATTTAAAGCTGGTATATTCCTTGCTACAGACACTGCATTAACTCCTTTAGTGACAGTTTGTAGCACAAATCCTGGCTGTTTAATTGGATTTTTCATGGCTATTGGGAGCATAAATGTGTTTACAGATTTGTTGTGAAAGCTTTTTTGTGTGTTTTTCTCATAGCAAGTCAAATTCCATGTGGTGCAATTATGTTCAAGATGTTCCCTGTAGCACTGGATTACTGTCAGATAATACTGTATGTGTGTGTTGTTTTTCAAAAGTATTTTCTCTGAGGCAGGATACACCATGTTGGAAGGAGAAAGGGAGCTTAGTCTTTTGTTAAGAAAGGCATGCAGAGCTTAAAACACAAGAAACTGTCAAATAATTTTGTCTTATTATAGAGAAATACTTTTCTGTCTACTGAAGTACAAAACTTTTTTGTCATTAACTTCCTTCCTGCTCCATCCAGCACCAGAACTAAGTCCATCTGTCTGCATTTTGCTACTTTTATGCTGCAGCCTTTTCAGCATTGAAAGGTTGAAGCAAACACAGTGAGACATTTCAGAGACAAAAGTCTAGGGGGAAACAAGAGATGACTTTTATTTGGTTTGGAAAGTTTGCAGTCATACGGGAACCCTGCAATGAAGCTTGCTCACATTCTCTGCTGTGGGGCTGCTGCCTAAAGGGTTGTGGTACAGGAACTGCTGTTGGGTGTCAGGGGCTCCGGGAAGCAGGGCTGTATTAGGGATGAAGCTGGTCCCTGGTGCTGTCAGACTTGTGAGGGGCTATATTAACTGGGGTAACAATACAATTTAACAGTGTGATTTCCTCTCTGATGGCAGTTCAGATATTAAATGTCACATCTGCCTAATACTTTCTTTCTTTAACTATGACAAGTTTTCCCAGCACTTCTAAAAGAGACAGTTGTGATATGTTTCATTCTCTGCTGAATGATAGTCAGAAACCAAAATTTGTTCTGTAACCCTTTATTATTATAACAAATTGTTGTTACTAGTAAGCCTGTAGAGGAGTTAATCAGAACAGCAGCACAACAATTCTCCCTACCGTGGGAAATGTCAGGATTTTCAGATTCCTTGGAACCTGTAGTATATTACTCTGTGTGTCAGTTGCAGGCTTTCTTTTTCAAAGTCTCAGTTAAGGGCAATCTCTGGGAACATGCCTCTACTCTTTCCTGCCATGTCTTTAGTTTGTCCCCTCCTTACAATGTCTTCCTGTCCAAGGGACAGCTGCTGAGCCCTTAGCTGAGGTTGTCAATGCAGTGAACAATGCCAGCATTTGAAAACTAGAAAGCTCAATGTCGTGATCCCATGACCAGAGAGATGGATAAAAGTTCAAAGAAGAGGATGCACAACTTGAGAGGGTGTAGTGGGCTCTGGCATCTTAGGAAGGGAACAGAAGACTAGCTTGGTGCCTGTGATACACAGAGCATCACTGTTGCAACAAATAAGAATATCTGTGCTGCAAAAATGTATAGAGAAAGGCAGAGGAGCTTGCAGCTGTGCTTAGCCTACCTCTCATCAAGGAGGCCCTGGCAATTACCTGCCTTTCTGTTGCAAATGCTAATGAGGTGAGGAGCTGGAGAAAGGACACAAGTAGATTGAAGGTAAGCAGAAGGGAAATTCGATATGGCAATTGCTTACTGATAATAAAGATGAGAGATCTCTGGCAATCAGGGTTCTGGTGGCCCTATGCAGATTCATACCAGCTAAGCAGAGTAACTGTATGCAAGCTTCACATCATCATATCTACTTTGCTGATTGAAAATTTAGCCTTGGTTTATTTATTTATTTTAAAAGAAGAAGCCTGAAGTTCTGTGCAGGTATATAAGAAGGTACCCAAGAATGTGGAAACACAACTTGTTGTGCTTCATCAGGGAGATATTTTCCAAATTCTCCAGAATAGTTTGTGCATTCAGAAGAAAATCACCATGAAAAAGCAAGAATTGTACTTTACAGAAGCTCGCTGTCCAGGCCATTTTACAGCATTTAGGTTTTGACTCTGCTTCAATCTGGTTAAAGAAGCCTGAAAGATGAGCCATTTTTAAGCATTTCACAAGACTCATGAGTCATGCAAAATCCTATCATGTTTTTCCCTGCGGCTGAAGTTGTGAATGATAAAAAAAGCTATTAAAACACAAAGAATGCTGCGTGATGGGTTGGTAATAAATAAGTAACCCCCCTCTAGTTTTCCTTCTGGCTGATAATTCTCTGGGCATGAATTCAACAGGTAAGAGTGAAGTATTCCAGCTCACCCTCAAAATGGAGTGGTGTGCAGCTGTATTCTTTGGATAGTCACTATTCCTTCTCTTGTTTTCCATACCACTCCAGGCAAATGTAGATTTTAATACCACTCCTTTATCTAGCACAGTTGATTTCCCCACCCTGTACCAGCCCAGCTTCTCTGGCAGCTATGCTGAGGGATGGTAGACCCACACTTTGATCTGCTTCCAAGTCTTCTGCTAACAAAATTGTGCATTTGTGATCCCACAGAACCTGCTCTGTGCCTGGAGCAATCTGGACAGGGGAAGAGGAGGTGACACTGTGTGTGATTTGGCTCTACCAGTGCTGCTGCTTCTGTGGTGTTAGGATAACTACCCTGTAGATATTTTTACTACTAGAATAAATCCTGCCTGGAACTACTGGTGGGATCTATGGGCAAGTGCTCAGCTGGCCTTTCAACTTTTTTCCCCCGTATTTATTTCTTATACCACTGTAATAGTTCAAACTCTTCATTTAGTTTCTTTTCCCTGAAATGCTGTGGTCAGACTTCCCAGACATTGTGTATCTTGTTGCCTAGGAATTTCTAAACACTGAGAAGGAGTTGAAGGAATACATGAGGTAGGGGGGCATCTGTGACCATAAACCATAGAAGCATTTAATCAGAGGGAAAGTCTTACTTTCAGTCACCAGTTTTGGAGCTTATATTGCACGTCAGAAGCTACTTTTGGCACAAATAAAAGCAAATCCAATTAGAAGAAAAAATGTGCCATTTTTGCAGTGTTTTTGTGAAAAAAAAATGAGGGGAAACAATTACTTTTCATTGCTTATGTGGTTGAATGCCTTCTTTGCCTCAGTCTTTAATTGTAAAGAAAGCTGTTCCCTCTTTGTAGAAACCCCGGAAATAGAGGAGCAATACGAGGCTCCCATGGTCCAAGAGGATGTAGTCAGAGCCCTGCTTGACCAACTGGACACCCACAAGTCCATGGGGCCAGATGGGATACATCCTAGGGTGTTGAGGGAGCTGGCGGATGTATTGGCCAAACCCCTTTCCATCATCTTCCAACAGTCCTGGAAGAATGGGGAGGTACCTCTGGACTGGAGGCTGGCTGATGTAGTTCCCATTTACAAGAAGGGTAGCAGGGAGGATCCGGGGAACTACAGACCTGTCAGTCTGACCTCAGTGCCAGGGAAAGTCATGGAACAGGTGATCTTGAGTGCTATCATGAAGCACTTACAAGAGAACCAGGTGATCAGGCCCAGTCAACATGGGTTTACCAGAGGCAGGTCCTGCCAAACCAACCTGATCGCCTTCTATGACAAAGTGACTTGGCTGCTGGATGAGGGAAAGACTGTGGATGTGGTCTTTCTGGACTTCAGTAAAGCCTTTGACACAGTTTCTCACAGCATTCTGCTAGGGAAACTGTCAGCCTCTGGCCTGGACAGATGCACACTCTCCTGGGTAGAAAACTGGCTGGATGGCCGGGCCCAGAGAGTGGTGGTAAATGGTGTTAAGTCCAGCTGGAGGCCAGTGACAAGTGGTGTCCCCCAGGGCTCAGTGCTAGGTCCAGTCCTGTTCAATGTCTTCATCAATGACCTAGATGAGGGCATTGAGGGTACCCTTAGCAAGTTTGCAGATGACACAAAGCTGTGTGCAAGTGTCGATCTGCTGGAGGGTAGGGAGGCTCTGCAAAGGGACCTAAACAGGCTGGACCGCTGGGCAGTGTCCAACTGCATGAGGTTCAACACGGCCAAATGCCGGGTCCTGCACTTGGGGCACAACAACCCTGTGCAGAGCTACAGACTGGGAGAAGTCTGGCTGGAAAACTGCCAGGAGGAGAGGGACCTGGGGGTGTTGGTCGACAGCCGACTGAACATGAGCCAGCAGCGTGCCCAGGTGGCCAAAAAGGCCAATGGCATCCTGGCTTGTATCAGAAATGGTGTGACCAGCAGGTCCAGGGAGGTGATTCTCCCTCTGTACTCAGCACTGGTGAGGCCGCTCCTTGAATATTGTGTCCAGTTCTGGGCCCCTCACCACAAGAAGGACGTTGAGGCTCTGGAGCAAGTCCAGAGAAGAGCGACAAAGCTGGTGAAGGGGCTGGAGAACAGAACCTGTGAGGAGCGGCTGAAAGAGCTGTGGTTGTTTAGCCTGGAGAAGAGGAGGCTGAGAGGAGACCTCCTTACTCTCTACAAGTACCTGAAGGGAGGTTGTAGAGAGGAGGGAGCTGGGCTCTTCTCCCTGGTGACAGGGGACAGGATGAGAGGGAATGGCCTCAAGCTCTGCCAGGGGAGATTTAGGCTAGAGATTAGGAGGAAGTTTTTCACACAGAGGGACATTGGGCATTGGAATAGGCTGCCCAGGGAGGTGGTTGATTCACCTTCTGTGGAGGTGTTTAAGGCACGGGTGGTTGAGGTCTTGAGGGACTTGGTTTAGTGTTAGATAGGAATGGTTGGACTAGAAGATCTGATGGGTCCCTTCCAACCTGTTTGTTCTATGATTCTATGATTCTATGAAATCTATATGATTAAACTGGTTTTCAGCTGAGGGAAAGTAGCATAGTTCAGTGACTTTATTTGTGGCACAGAAAGGAACAATTCTGCTTCTCAACAAGCTTGAAACATTCTCCACCGCATATTTCTAATGATTTCTCCTTCCTACTTTCTTCAGATTCCCATTTTCACACATTTTTTTCTCTCCTGCAATCACTTCATCCTTTCTTTAACTAGGCCCTGGTGGACTAAAAAGAATGGAAAGAAGAAAGGAAAGACAAATCACCATTCAGTCATGATGTTAGAATTGAGCACAGTGTTTTCAGTGACATTTCCCAGAGCTAGATCATTCCTGACAGTGACACAATGGACAGCAGAGAACCGCAAACCCCGGCCCTCAATTAATATGGCTGGGAGAAAATAGTGCTCACCAAACAGACAGGGTCCTCTTCTAGCGTCTTGTAGCCTTTGAGCTAAAGCCTAATCCACTTCTCTGTGATGTGTAAGGGGAGATGGTAAGCAGGAGCCTTTGGGCATTCCACTTCTTCCTTATTCTCCTCCGCTGTGTATGATCTGCCATCTGATTTTCCTTTTGGCAACACGTGTGAAAGGTCAATAGCACCCCTTCCATGTAAAATTAAACATGTCCTGCTTTCAGATGGTTCTAAAATTCCATGTATTTTAATGAGCTGATATTAATTTATTGTACAATAGCTTTTGTGTATGTTAAGTTAATGCGATAGGTCATGCAAAAGCTAAAAATAAGTCTTAAGGTAGAAAAGGCATATGAAATCAGCAAAATTTTTCATTTCCCATAAAAAAATACATCTGTTGTCAAAAACATTTGATCATGTAACATTTCAAACTCTCTTGTTTCTTGTGGAGTAACACCTAACCTACTTACCCCGCTCCTACAGGTATTGGGTCTAGTGATAATGTCTTATACAGTGAGAATACTGATGTAATACTTCTGAAAACAGGTACAAAGATGTATTGATATTGAAAAATCAACCCCAGTTAAATAATTGGCATGGAAAATTTTAATCCAACTGATTAAAGTATAGCAAGATCAGAGCATCTCGAAATACGGTTTCATTACAGGAAATGTTAGGGGACAGATGAAGCTCTCAGCCCTGCTAGTAATTATCACCTTAAAATGGATCAGCATCTTAAGAAGATCATATATTGTTCTGTCTTTGAAAAGCTGGCAACTAATTTTGAAAACAAAGATGCCTGTACAGCAATTCTTGCAGCTATCTGTGTATTACTCACAGGTGACTGTCTTTTCTGCTTTGTTTCTTAGCAAGCTCTGTTGAGTATGTTCTGCATGTATTTCAGTTGTGTGCAATACTTGTATGGGACCTTCCTCACTGATATAAAACTTGCACAGAGGAAAGCAAGCTGTAGGTTTTGCTTTTGTTTGGTTGTTGCTAAATCCCAGGTCTCATGTGTCTGTGTTTGCCACCCGTTGCTTTCTGACAGATCACAATTCATTAGTCTTTGTTCCACTTCATCCAACTGTCACTAGTGCTTTCTGAGGCACCACCACCTGGGCCAACCAGCAGGAGAAGGCAAATTTTGCTGCTTTACCTCAAGGCAGCAAGTAGAAGAAGAGAATAGTGAAACTCCTTATGTGAGATCCTGTGGAGGCAGCTATGACACTGGTCACAGCTTTTGGCAACAGTGACGCTGTGGTGCATGCTTCCAGATTTCTCAGTGGGGTTTGCCTTGACAGAAGGATATGAGGTGACTTGCTGTCTTTGTGAATTAGAGGAAGAAAAGTTGTGGTTTATTTGTGCGTCCATAGCACTGGGGTATCCCCAGCATGGGTCCAAACCCCATTGTGCTGGGTCAATTGACAAGACAACCCTAATTTTGGGAGATGGGAGTATGCTGTGTGGATTCAGCATATACAGATGGTGGGGATCCATTTGATGAATAACAGAGTCTAGGAGAAAACATGAATTCTCCCTTTGTGACTTGTAGGCATTGTGGCAAGACTGCAAGATGCCTGCATTATGCCTTTGGACATGTTTTACCACATGAAGAGCGCTCTCTCTGAAACGCGAAGTGCATGTGTCTTGGTTGTATGGTAGATATGTGCATGTGTATGGTTGTATGGCCTGTACTGGCTTGTCACCATGGTACTGGACTGGGGAAGCTGCAGATCAAAAGCTTTACAGAGCTGTATAGCTGAATTGGTTCTGCTTTCATCATCCATTAAAAAAAAAAATCTGAATGGAAGATGAGAACATGCCCACTTTAAGTTAAGGTGCAAATAATTACAGGATGAGACAACAGTGAAGTACTTGGGCCTCTTCAGGAAATCTGCAGCAAATGGGTCATGGAGGCTATGGGAAGTGAGTGAAATCACTAATGCAAAGGAGAAAACACTGATGAAAGAGGGTGCTTTATCTGATATCAGAAACTGTTGGCTTTCATTCTGATCTTGTTGGTTTTACTGCACATAGCTTTTAGAGTGCCCTTAGATCATCTTAAAAGATTATTAAATTTCCAGTAGCATTAGAAAGGTTGAAATTATATTTACAATGCAAATAAGTGACTCTCTTGAGGTTTTGGCACCCACAATTCCAGATTAACTGGAAATGGAGACATTTAGTAAATTTGAAAATTGATACCTCTTGGTCTTGTATTGTCCAAAGAAGCCAGCCTAGTTTTTGTGAGTGGGACCAGAGTATATGCTGCACAAGGGACATATGTCTGGAAAAAATAAGCCACCTAGAATGAACACCAGCTCCTAAGGTGGTGGCCTCTGTTTTTTTGTCCAGACTGTCTTATCCATGGAAGTTAGGGAAGCCCTGCTGTTGGTTGCATCAATGGGAACAGCAAGATTTCTCTTTCTGGTATTAGTTTTGGCTAACCAGAGAGGTAATTCTTAACAATTTTGGTAATTTAAAATCACCTTGTGTTTCTAGTTTTCAAAGTAAAACAGCTCTGTTCAAGGTCTGGAGCAGATTAAAGCAGTGACTACTAATCCAGAACTGTTTCTGGAGAGGTTCCATAAGTAGTGAGGTGGCTTCAACTGCATCAGGGTGAAAGGCCAGGTAGGACCTGGCAATCAAGAAACAGCACACAGAAGACAAAAGGATAATACCAGGGAGGTATGTGTCTATACATACACCCATATATGCGGCTATATCTCAACTATACAGAAATGTTCCCTGCCTTACCAGCAGTTACTAACACTCTGCTTTCCTTCCAAGAAGAAAATCCTTGACAGACTTGAAGTGATGAGTAATTACTCCAATTTCTATTACAGCTGCCACACAGACAAGTATGTTGGTCTCCTGTTGGCCCAGCAAATTTGAACATCTTAACCTTTTCTCATCCTATGCCTGCCTATCACTGTTTGCTCACTGTTGTGATATGTGTACCCTTCGGCCACATATGGCATGGTCTTCCCTCAGCAGACACTTGCTGCTTACAAGAAGAAAGAACATACCCTTCTGATAAACAGTGGTGTAAATATAGGGAAAATGTCAGCACTTAAACCCAAGTCTTGCTTTTCCCTCTGAGTTGTCATTTCTGGATCCTCTGCCCTTCCTTACAAGTGGGTTTGAGGAGGTGGTTGTTTTGGCTGGAATTGGAGAGGCACAGGTGGTACCACCAGCTGTAACCACTTCCTGATTATGACCACTGCCTACACACAGATCATTGCCAAGACTGGAGATGGAAGGCACTGGAAGCCTTCTCCTTACTTGGAAAAGAGCCTGGAAGATAGTCATTGCCTCCCTCTCCTGCAGACTTTTACCTGTAGGCACCAGGCCTCTTTGCTTGGCTTCCAAAATGATGTGATGTGAATAACCCTCAACCATCACTGAGATATAGATATACTGAGGCACTGATTATTTGAACTCATGCACTTAAGATGTAGGTACTTGGGTCCATACAATGGCACCAGGAGCTCAGGAGATTCAAGTGCATGGTGCATTTGAAAGCCAGCTATTTTTTTAAGGACTTCAACGTGGATTCAGATGTCTGTGTAACCACAGCAGGATAAGTGGTGAATGAATAACTCCTTGATCTCAGTGAGGTCAAGATTTTGCCCTCTGGCTTTAAATGCTTGTGGCAAGAGGCTTGTACCAAGCTGCAGAGCAAGCACGCACTGGGATCTCCTGTGAGCTGTTTGGGATGTTGCTCTTGGGGGGCTGTTTTTGGAGAGCACTGCCATCCACCTGCATAGGCAGGACCATTCTGGTCTGAACTGTGAGCACACAGCCCTATTTGCAGTTATGTTTTTTTGTTGCCAGGTTACTTTTTTTATTACTATTATTGTCTGGTGCTCATGTCTCCACTTTCACATAATGAAGGCCTCTGCTGCTGACCCTGACTTGCCTTTTCTCCAGGAAATTTGGGGTGCTATATCTCCTTGTTTGCTGAAAGCCCTTTCTCTGATCCCTTTGGCCCATTGCTGTCTATGGTCTTGGTTTTCATCTTGTGTCCTAAACGTGGGTCTACTGAACAGCGAGCAGCAAGCAAGGCAGAGGCATTGGAGGATTAACCCACCACCACGTGCTCCTCGCCCACACACACGAGGAGAGAGCCAGATTAAAAGATTAAAGTTACAAACTGAAAACCCCCTCAGGCTACTGATGAGATCTGAGTGGCTGACTATGAAGCCAAACTCCCACTCCAGAGGTGCAGTGCTGCGCATACTGTCACTCATGCCAAATGCTGCCAGCTTCCTCCATCCCTTCCTGCTGACTGCTCCTGCTGTTTTTACAGACCAAAATTATGAACTAGTTTTTCCCTGAAGGACAGTCCTGAGCAATGCCTCAGCAATACCTATTGGCTTGGGAGGGAAGGTTTTATGATCTCCCTCATTGCATTCCTGAGACTATGGGGTTTGCCGCCTCCTGATTTGCACCTGATTTGCTGGTGTCGTAGACACTGGATTACCTTGGTTGAGATGAGGGCCAGACTACCATGGGAGTGGTGGCAGTTGGCAGCCACTGATGGTTAGTAACAACATGGGGACACTCACAAGTCCTTCAATGCTTTCCATCCCTCCAGAGAGTTTTCACACAGGCCTCACCCTATAAAACCTACAGCTAGATATCCCTATAGTTTTATATCCCTTTCTGGTTTTTGTTAGTGTGTATTTTATCACTACTTTCTCCTCTGTATCTTCAGTAGGACTGGGCAGAGAATGGCCTTTTTGGTTTTATGGCTGAGAGGCACAGAAGTAAAACTGTGTCCCAAACCACAATACTATTTCTGTGCCCTTGACTATAGGTATGATATGAAATGAGATTATTTTTATGTGACCAAAGCAGTGAGTCTGAGCCAAGATGATAATTCCATTTAATGTGTACTGCCTTGAGCTCACAAAGGTAATTCTTTCCCAATTTTTTAAATTTCTGTTGGTTTTGAGTTTTGGGGTGTTTTTTGTCATAAACAGGCCGTTTCAAAGCAAGAAGTTCAGCTCTGCTATTTTGAAACTGTTGAAATGATGTATTTTGACATCTCAGAAATTCTTCCTTCTCTCTTTCAGATGGAGGTTTTTGTCAGACACAGACTGAACCTGTGAAGATGTTCAGTTCCTACAAGACTCCTTGTTTCGTCACATTTCCCAGCCATCACCTCTTCCTGAGTTTTGCCCAGCTTTTCCCGAGTGCTTTGGTGACACCAGGGTAATGTGAGCAATGCCCTTTCACAAAACAGTGTAGTAGTGCGTGTGGTGGCTAGACAAGCAGTTAATAGTTTGACCATCAACTACCAGTCATGCAGCCTTTCCCCACCATTGGCTGTAGAAGCATGCATCACTTCTGTCTGCCTCAAGGGAGGACAGCAGCAGGCCTGTGTATCCTGAGGGACTTAAACAGGCATGGCTGAAACATCATACAGGCACAGCTCTAAAACAGAGTAATTTCCAGGTTTGCACCTGTTTTGATGATGACTAAATGAGAAGTTTTAGCTAAGTGTTATTCTATGAGCAGTATACTTGCACAGGTCTTTTGTCAGTGGTGAATCTGCATCTTCCACCTAAGTATAATTAGCACACTGTTTTATTTACATAGGATTGATCCAATTCAAATGACTAGATAAAATTCTTTGATCTTCAGTATTCGAGAGGTGAGACTGTGATGATTTTAAACAGTTGCTCCTGGCCATAGAATCCATTCATTTGAAAATCAATAGAAAGATATCACTTGCTGCATTGATGAGATAATTTTCTGATAATTTCCTGTGCTACTCAGCCCTGACCCTGTTCTCCTGGTTTTTACCCTCCAGTAAAGTTAAAATGTCTTTTTTATTGGATGCTGTACTCTATCCCATCCTGCCTATCTGTTGGGGGGTGGGGGAGGACACTGTCCTTTTCACTTGAAGCCACTTTCTGATTTAGGTGAACAGAGCACATGAATCCTCCTTCAAAATTCTTGTCCCGATCATACATTCAGTCAGGTTTTGTAGCAGTCAAAGTCACATCCTGCTCTGTAATTGTTCTGTGTTGGGTGGACTTATAGGTATAGTGTTTTGGAGACTGGAGCATGGTCTCAAACAAGTGCTGTTGTCTGCTCAGCAAGTCCTAACTGCTGCACAAGGGTCTGAATATCTATGATGTTAAATAATCATAGAATCATGGAATCATAGAACAAACAGGTTGGAAGGGACCCATCAGATCTTCTAGTCCAACCATTCCTATCTAACACTAAACCAAGTCCCTCAAGACCTCAACCACCCATGCCTTAAACACCTCCACAGAAGGTGAATCAACCACCTCCCTGGGCAGCCTATTCCAATGCCCAATGTCCCTCTGTGTGAAAAACTTCCTCCTAATCTCTAGCCTAAATCTCCCCTGGCAGAGCTTGAGGCCATTCCCTCTCGTCCTGTCCCCTGTCACTTGGGAGAAGAGCCCAGCTCCCTCCTCTCTACAACCTCCCTTCAGGTACTTGTAGAGAGTAATGAGGTCTCCTCTCAGCCTCCTCTTCTACAGGCTAAACAACCACAGCTCTCTCAGACGCTCCTCATAGGTTCTGTTCTCCAGCCCCTTCACCAGCTTCGTCGCTCTTCTCTGGACTTGCTCCAGAGCCTCAACATCCTTCTTGTGGTGAGGGGCCCAGAACTGAACACAATATTCAAGGAGCGGCCTCACCAGTGCTGAGTACAGAGGGAGAATCACCTCCCTGGACCTGCTGGTCACACCTGGCTGATACAAGCCAGGATGCCATTGGCCTTTTTGGCCACCTGGGCACACTGCTGGCTCATGTTCAGTCGGCTGTCGACCAACACCCCCAGGTCCCTCTCCTCCTGGCAGTTTTCCAGCCAGGCTTCTCCCAGTCTGTAGCTCTGCATAGGGTTGTTGTGCCCCAAGTGCAGGACCCGGCATTTGGCCGTGTTGAACCTCATGCAGTTGGACACTGCCCAGCGGTCCAGCCTGTTTAGGTCCCTTTGCAGAGCCTCCCTACCCTCCAGCAGATCGACACTTGCACACAGCTTTGTGTCATCTGCAAACTTGCTAAGGGTACCCTCAATGCCCTCATCTAGGTCATTGATGAAGACATTGAACAGGACTGGACCTAGCACTGAGCCCTGGGGAGCCCCACTTGTAACTGGCCTCCAGCTGGACTTAACACCATTTACCACCACTCTCTGGGCCCGGCCATCCAGCCTCTAATAATCCTTGCCTCTGACCCAGCACTCTTCAACAGCAGATCTAGAACTGCCTCACTGAGGAAGCAGACAAATAATTATCCCAATTTCCAGATGGGGTAACTGGAGTGCTGAAAGGTGAAAGCATTCATTCAGCATTAGCAGAGGAGAGCTAGAAGGTGGAGTGCAGCCACCTTTGGCCCCAGCTGCACAGTCCAGCCACTAAACCTGACAACCTCCTCAATGACACCTAACAGAACTGGTGTTCAAGCAATGTGGTTTTGTCTTCTCCATTAACAGGGAATGATGTGAGTGGTTTCTTCACAGGCATTAATAGCCTCCCTGAGAAATAAATTTCAACATATATTTTAAGCAATTCATCTGCATATGTTATGATGCAGCTAGCAGCTGTGACCTGCTGGAAGGAGATAGACTGAAGTGAGAAAGAGAGGTGGCACCTGCACCCCTGTGTTTCATTTCTTCTCAGCTGCAGCACCTCCGATGGCAGTTGGAGAAGCTGGGGACCAACCACAGAGGCATTCTGTGTGGAGCATCTTGGGGAGCTATACCAGCTGCTGTTTTGGCAGCCTTTGAGTTGCCTCTGGGTGTGACTTGCCATCTTGTCTCCTTCAATATAATTGCTCATTGCCTATTTATTTTTCTTTCTCTTTGATTCTGTGGCACTCATATCCTACTCAGATTCCTTGTCAACATTGCAATCTGGGCAGTCTGAGGAAAGAGAGAATTGATATCTGCAGATTTCTTCTCTGTATGATGGAGGTGTCCCTATGCCATGTGTGTTTCCAGTGTTTTTTGTTTAATCAGACAGAACATAAGAGAGTCAAACCATATGGGTTAGGTCTCTGTGCTGAGTGGGGAAGGAAGGAGCTGCTTCTGCAGAGAAACTCATTGCTCCTGGCTCCATAGAGGCAACAGCCTATACATAGCTTCCTCCTTTCTGACCCTGTGCTTTACCTCCCCACGCCTCACACTGCTCAGCCTTGCAAATTTTCTATGTTCTCTCTTGCAGAGCCCGCTGGAGCATGACTACTGAAACAGCAATGGATACAGGCAGTCCTTGAGGAGTAGCAGAGCACATCAGCCGGGAAATCTGTGCATGTAATGGATGAGCCCGTTCCTTATTCTCTGGAGGTCTTTAGGATCTAAAACAATTCATGGAAGTGACCAGAATTTTGAGCAGAGACTGTTTCTCTCTCCTGTTTGTAAATTACATCCACCCATATGGTAGAAATAGCATTGTAGAAGGTTGGGTGGGTTTATTTGGGTTGCAAGGTTGTGTGTGTTCTTGGAGCATGTTCTTTGTGCACTACACTGAATGTTTATCACAAGCCTTTCAGCACTCAGTAGGGCCTGTATCATGAAAATGTTGTGCATTTATTACCTAGCTTTTAAACATTTTAGGAAAGGAAGGAGGTCTGAAATAGAGATTGTCTTCTGAGCTGAGCTTCAGCTACCACCATCACTGGATCCAGCTGACTTATTTACTTTCTTAGCATTACAGTTTCTTGCTTCCACTTACTTCCTCAGTATGGTACAACCACTTTGACATCAAAATATAAAAGCATGAACAGAGCTAAAAAAATACCAGAACTCTCCCTGTCCCACCCTTCCCATTTGTGCAGGTCAGAAGTCTTCTGAAGACAACTTTTACCTCCAGATGTCAGTATATCTGGGAGAGGACTTGACTCATCGCTGGTTTCTCCTCTGTAGGATGTAAGCACAAACAAGTCCTGGGCAGGAAAGTATTTGAATTTTAATGATAGGACAGTGCTAAACACTGTAAAATCACTTCTCTGCTTTTTTGCTGGGGAAGTCTCAGTTTGTCTCATTGGCTGCCTCTGGCTTTTTGCCCAGTGTTCTCAGATTTGCTAGTGAAGGGAGATGGCAGAGCACATTTGTCTTCCCTGCATGAGATGCCAGACTGGAGCAGATATGCCACTATTCTTTGTCTTAAGCATGCACCACGGAGAGGACTACAATTTACACAGTCCTCTGACATCTGCCCTGACACATTTAGTAGCCCAGGACAGGTCTGAGTTTACACTGCATCCTCCAGCAGCCATCAGATACTCAGCTAAGTGCTGTAAGCATCTTTTCAAACCTGTTTAAATACTCCTGAAGCAGTGATGTTTGCTTCTCTAAGACAGGCATGCACGATTCCAGGTGTGCAGAATCTCTGCCCAAGTCTTAACACAGGATTCCCCTAGGTGGACTTCAGAGGTGTCCTGGGAGCTCCCTGCAGGAGAAGAGATTTGCACGTCCCTGGTGAAAATTTGGTTTCCTGTCCTGATGCACACAGTTCCTGATCCTGTTCTCCACAGGAGTAGCTGCATTTCTGATACACTCAATGCATAGTATATACTGCATTTAGGATGAAAAGTTGATGGAAGCGTGATACTAATAATATTTTACAGCTTTAATTACCATGATTGTGGTGCCTAGAGGTGTATGCAAAACCAGTTTGAGTGGGAGGAGAGAAGGCAGCGCTGTGAACATTTCTGTGGTTTTGCTGGGTAATGCGCAATGGAGTTTTCTCATGGGAACCACAGCATGCCAGGGAGAAAAGCTGCCTCTCAGCTGGGACGCTGGATTACACTCCAGAGTTAAGGAGACAGCTACAGTCACTCCAGTTTCAGGCAAAAGCTGGGCTAACTGTGCCTCTGCTTTGCAAAGGAGCTCCCAGTGCAGGTGCTGCCAATTTCTGCAGGCAACAGGTATTTTCCCTTGTGCAACATCCCTTTTGCATGATCAGCAGCAGTTTTGCTCACGGTGTGATCTGAAGATTGGGCAATTGCTGATTTATAACATCGATTTGCCGGCAGCCTCAAAAGCAGCGCGCCTGTTTCTCAGTCAGGGTATGCAATGCAGACAGAGCCCTTGCTCCTGACAGCTGCCCACCTGTCCACACCATGCATACGTGGGTAGGGGACTGACAGAGGGGCCTTGTGCGGTTAGGCCAGCTCTCTGGCACCTGCCTTGCCACCTTCCAGCACTCTTGCCCACAGGAGGCTGCATGGCACTGGCAGGAGGCCTAATGTAAAGTGACTAGCTCAATGGTCACAGCTCATTTGAAACAGGAAAATATTGCAGGCAGGAAGGGAAGTTCTTAGAGTTTAGGTGTTACAAAATAAAAACATTATGAAAGGAAACCACTTGCACTTCTCCACCTACAGTACACAGTCCTGCATCTTTAGAAAACATTTTTAAACATTCCTAGATCATATGTTAATTTTCTGATGTATTTATGTAGTTTCAGTGATGATGATTTGCCATAGATTCATTATTAAGATAATACAAAGCTGGAAGCCTTCTATCTGAAAAACTGAAAAAGGAACTCGGTTTTATCTGGATGCAGTTACTGAAGAGTCAGTTGGTGACTTGGCTGCCCATCTAGCCACTCTCTGCTCAGATGAACAGCGACAAGTTGTGACACTTTCACCCCAGGTATTGATTGGAAGGAACCTGAAATTCCCTGTGATAGGTATTCCCAGCTAGGGGAAGACTAGGACACTGCCTACAAGTCAAGTATATTTTATTGAGGCCTTTATTTTCCACTCTCTCCCTGCCTCCCATTTAATATTTTTTTTGTTATTTGCACCAAACATGATTTAAGCTATTAAAATTGCAGATTTTTATCAACTCTCCATCAGTTAAATATAGGGTTTTATTGTCTTCACTTAATTTGACACTTGGTATTTTGTACAGATTTTTCTACATCTGTATTTTGCACAGACTTAAAAATCTAAAATAAGAAATTCTAATGAAATCCCTGTATCTTAAAAAAGGGACGAAGTTTTGACCCCAGCCTCACCAGGACACCTGTGAGGAGCAGGAATGCAATCTCCAGTTGTTGCATGATGTGTTGCACATCAGTTTTTTTACAAACAAGAAAAATAAATCTACTGCTGTGTAATTGAACAGCTAATGGCAATCCTCTCATCAAGCTGTAGATGGAGAATCTTGACATTGCCACCTGAAGCACCTTAACTGTTGCCATTAGCTGGTATCACTGCTGCACCCCAGAAGAATGGCAGGCAGGCAAACACAGAGATGGGTGTTGTTTTGGCCTGGTATTCTGAATTCTGCCATGGGCTGTGCTACCCAATTGTATCTCACAGGCTGCTGGGATACTATGAAGTCATGCTCCTCTACCAGGTTCACGGGACACTTCCCAGATAGCGGATGTGGGGCGGCAGGAGCAGGGGTGTGCAGTTCAGGACCATTAGGTGGTAATACCAGACTACAGCGGCAGAGCCTCCCTGTCCCACACTAGATCAACCATGGGACTTGTTCCCAGTGCTGGTGCATTCGGGGCACACGCAGGATGAGGAGGAGGAAAGCACTATTCATTCCAAACAGGTGATGGACTATGTCCCACCACCTGGGTGACTGGCAAGTCCTCCTCCAGATGGTCCCGGGCATCCAGCCCAGGTGGCAGCAGCTGGAAGGTGCTTCCTTCCCTGCAGTCCTGGCAGAGGGCAGCAGGATCCCATGTGCCCAAGAAGGCTGATGCATAGAATCATAGAACAGTTTGGGTTGGAAGGGACCTCAAAGATCATTTGTTCCAACCTCCATGTCATGAGCAGGGACACGTCCCACCAGATCAGGCTGCTCAAGACCCTATTCAACCTGGGCTTGAACGCCTCCAGGGATGGTGCATCCACAGCTTCCCTGAGCAACCTGTGCCAGTGCCTAACCACGCTCACAGTGAAGAAAATATTCCGTATGTTTAGTCTTGGCATCTTGGCTTGTATCCGAAACAATGTGGCTAGCAGGATCAAGGAAGTGATTCTGCCTCTGAACATTGGTGAGGCCAAAACTCGAATGCTGTGCTACAAGAAAGGCATTGAGGTCCTGGAGTGTGCTCAGCTAAGAGTGGCAAAGCCAGTGAAGGGGCTGAAGAACATGTCTTATGAAAAGTGGCTGAGGAAACTGGGGTTGTTTAGCCTGGAGAAGAGTTGGCTGAGGAAAAGACCTCATTAACCCTCTACAGCTCCCCAGAAGGAAATTGTAGCAAGATGGCTGCTAGTCTCTTCTCTTAAGCGATCCAAGGACTGAAGCACCTCCCATTCAAGAACAGGCTGAGAGAGTTGGGCTTGTTCAGCCTGGAGAAGAGAAGTCTCTGAGGAGACCTTATAGTGACCTTCCAGTACCTGAAGGGACTACAAAAAATCTGGGGAGGGACTGTTCACAAAGGCTTGTGGTAATAGTATGAGGGGTTACGGGTATAAACTGGAGAGGGGCAGATTTAGGCTAGACATAAGGAAGAATTTCTTCACACTGAGGGTGGAGAGGCACTGGCACATGTTGCAGAGGGAAGCTGAGGCTGCTCCATCTCTGGAGGTGTTCAAGGCCAGGCTAGATGGGGCCTCGGGCAGCCTGGTCTGGTGGGAGGTGTCCTACCTATAGCAGTGGAGGTGGAACTGGATGGTCTTTAAGGTCCCTTCCAATCCAAACTGTTCTATGATTCTATGACAGGACGACAGAGAATAGCCTCAAGTCATAAAGTCGTAGAATGATAGAATCACTAGGTTGGTAAGAGACACACCGGATCACGTCCAACCATTCCCATCAAGTCGTGCCTGTGTTCACTGAAAGGCTTATCGAGCACTAGAAGTGTTGAGTCCCCATCCCTGGAGGTGTTCAAAAGAGGCAGATGAGGTGTTCGGGGGCGGTTAAGCAGCGGGCAGATGCAGCTGCACTCCATGAGATCTCTTCCAACCGAGCATCCCCCACTCCGGCCGCAGTGTCGGGTCCCCGCCCGGGCTACGCGCCCCACGTCAAATCGTAGCCCTCGCGGCCGCAGCGGGGCGGGGGAGCGGCGGGAAGCGGTGCCGCCCCCGCACGGCGACTGCGTCACGCGGCGGGCGGGCGCGCGAGGTCTCCCCACGTGACCGCACGGGTGGTGTGTGTGTGAGTGTGAGTGTGTGTGCTCGCGCGCGCGCGCGGCGGGGGCCCCGCAGGCCGCTCACCCCGCCCCTCCCTCGGCCCCCGCGCTTGGGCAGGCGCGGATCCCCCCCAGCTCCCCTCCCCGGCAGCAGCAGCGAGGCGGCGGCGGGGACAGGCTCGCCCACCCGCCCCGTCGATGGGAAAGGAGGAGCCTGGGCCGGCGGCGCGCAGGAGGGGGGGAAGCGGGCAGGAACTTCGGCGGGGCTGAGCCTGCGGCGCCGGGACGGCGGCGAGGGCAGCCCTGGGCGGGCGGCGGCGGCCCGTGGCAGAGTATGTGCGGGACTGCGCGTGGGGGGTTCCCGGAGAAACTGGGCCCGGGATGAGCGGGCGGGAACTGCGGGAGCGGCCCCTAGGGCTTGGGGGGGGAGGTGGGGGTGCGCGCAGTGATACCGGCCTTTCCCCTTCCGTGGGCGTTGCGGTGCCCCGTCTAGCCGCGGTCTTCCCCTCCCCTTCCCCGCGCGGGTGGTTCGCCCCGCCCCGAGTCGGGCTGTCCAGCGACCCCCGTGATCCCCGGGCGCCGCGGATACGGAGCCTTCCTAGGCGGGACGGGAAGCGCTGAGGCTTATCTCACCCTGCGTGCGATCGTCCTTGCACGTTTCAAGTTTTTGATGGGTTGCGCCCGCGTTTGAACGCGAAAGACTTAGTCGGCTGCGTTTGTCACGTCTCGGAGCTAGACGGGACTGTATAATTTGCAGAGTCTCGCTTCTGCAGCTACGAGTAATTTTCCCTGCTGAAAGTCCTCTGGAAGCGCGGCGATGCGATGGATATACAAAGCAGGCAGCGCCGGAACCCAGTCTTGCCTGCAGAGACTGCTCAAGACGCCCAAAGCGATCAAGATAGATTATGAAATAATCACTTTTACCTAAAACACAGGAAAGTGATGTTTCACACTTTCTCCGTGCGCGTATTCCTGATTTAATTGGTGACAGCTTGAATATAACTCACCTGAAATAAAAATCTCTGAAAATCCATTCTGGCTGCTCTTACTTCTAGTGCAGCCTTAAAAAGCAGGAAAACTTAACTGCTAGCAGAGTCTCTGCTTACATCCCACAAGTTCCGAGTTTTCCTTTTCCCAGTACTTAACCCACATCCACCGTTTCCTGAAGCTGCCTGCCTTCCTGCCACGTCTGGGAAACATGTGGCTCCAAACAGGAAGAAATGGGTGTTTTCCCCTGGTGAGAGATGCTGAGCATGGCTGCTGTGCCAGCGAATGTCTTGATAGGGGGAACTGGTTACAGAACATTGCAATTCCTGCACTGATTGTTTACAAATATTTAGTTGTGCTGTGTGACGCCTTTCTGGTTTTGTTTTCTTTTTTTTTTCTAGGAGTTACATTTATGGTCAGTGTTCAGGTGGCATCTGGCGTTTGGAGAGGAGGGCTTGGCTCAAGGAGGAGTGATAGGCTCTGGATGTTAATGAGGTTAATGTGGAAAATGACAATGAATGGTTGTGGGTTGCAAACACTGAGTGGAAATCTCACTTGTGATGTCCTGGTTCTTTTCTGGCTATAAAAACATGCACACTTGCATACATGCTTTTTCTGTTACAGGGAATTTCCCATCTTTCTTTGTTATGTATGTGAAAAATTTAAATGACAGCTGCTCTTCCCTCTGTGTTCCTACACTCCATGCTGGTATGGATGATGAGCAAAGAAGGGGGAGAAGAAGGAGCTCAACTGCTATTGCCACATCCATTTATTCCTGCAGATCTTCCCATGCCATCATTGCATTCCTGCCTTTTGCTGTAGAATGGTTTGCAGCTGGCTACACCTTAGATATACTTGCTCGCCTCTAAGGCAGCAGATCTTTCTGGTTGGCTTCCTAGGGTTTGCTAGAGGATATTGCCAAGCTGTTATCCTAAACAAGGTTTGTTTAGAATCCCAGGGTAGAAGGCCTAAGACTTAACTGAGCAGGCTCTGCAAAAGGGGGACTACATAGGGAGCACCAGGGTCTAACCCAAGGTGTTCTCCCTGGTGAGGTGCCCGCCCAAGTCTCCTGACAGTGAGCTCACCCTGTGTCTTCTTGTTGCATAACCTCTTCTCATGCCCACCTTTTGTCCCAAAAGCATAATACCCGTTTCCCTAAGAAATGAGAGTAACAGTGGTGGAAAGTAGTACTTGACATCACTTAGATGCCATTTATAGGTCACCTGAAAGGTGTGTGGCACTGAGTGGGTGTAGTAAGGATTTGCTGTAGCCAGATAGATGTGTGGCACCTGGCAGCAACAACCATGCCGTGTGTCGTTTGGGTTAACGGTCTCTCCTGAATTCAGCAGTACTGTGCTGTTTTCTCAGCAAACTTCATTCATTGCCTGTCCTCCTCCTAAGCCTCGTCTCACTCTTCCAGGTAGACTAGCTCACCTTCTTTCCTGGGTTTGTAGGCTGTGAGCTGAGCCAATCCAGTAGAGCAGATTGCTAATGCCTGGAAAATCAGTGTAGCTGGTGGTGTGGTGAGGCTTCTTGGAAAGGAGAGGGAGCCTTTTCCTTGTAAAAGTTTAGAAATACTTGGGATGTTGTCGAGGTGAGTGCAGAATGCAAATGGTTTAATGAAAGGAGAAAAGAGGTCAAAAGGAGGAGTGTTTGAAAATGTCTTCTCTACAGAAATTGGTAGCGAATTTAAATAGAAATTTGCCTAGACGTCTCAGGAGTTGCTGTGCTAAATTTGGAAAACAGAATTGGTCTTTAAAGTACAAAACAAAGGGATTCCGGTCTTGCTTTAAATGCCAGTCTCAATGCAGTCTAAGCTGTGGACTTGGTACTGATGTCTTCATAGTACATATTAATCCAGTTTTATTTGTCATGAAGAGATTTGTTGATTAAGTCAACCATATTAATGTCTTCATCAATGACCTGGATGAGGGCATTGAGGGTACCCTTAGCAAGTTTGCAGATGACACAAAGCTGTGTGCAAGTGTCGATCTGCTGGAGGGTAGGGAGGCTCTGCAAAGGGACCTAAACAGGCTGGACCGCTGGGCAGTGTCCAACTGCATGAGGTTCAACACGGCCAAATGCCGGGTCCTGCACTTGGGGCACAACAACCCTATGCAGACCTACAGACTGGGAGAAGCCTGGCTGGAAAACTGCCAGGAGGAGAGGGACCTGGGGGTGTTGGTCGACAGCTGACTGACCATGAGCCAGCAGTGTGCCCAGGTGGCCAAAAAGGCCAATGGCATCCTGGCTTGTATCAGAAATGGTGTGACCAGCAGGTCCAGGGAGGTGATTCTCCCTCTGTACTCGGCACTGGTGAGGCCGCTCCTTGAATATTGTGTCCAGTTCTGGGCCCCTCACCACAAGAAGGATGTTGAGGCTCTGGAGCAAGTCCAGAGAAGAGCAACGAGACTGGTGAAGGGGCTGGAGAACAGAACCTATGAGGAGCGTCTGAGAGAGCTGTGGTTGTTTAGTCTGGAGAAGAGGAGGCTGAGAGGAGACCTCCTTACTCTCTACAAGTACCTGAAAGGAGGTTGTAGAGAGGAAGGAGCTGGGCTCTTCTCCCAAGTGACAGGGGACAGGACGAGAGGGAATGGCCTCAAGCTCCGCCAGGGTAGGTTTAGGCTGGAGATCAGGAGGAAGTTTTGCACAGAAGGGGTCATTGGGCATTGGAATAGGCTGCCCAGGGAGGTGGTTGATTCACCTTCTGTGGAGGTGTTTAAGGCATGGGTGGATGAGGTCTTGAGAGACTTGGTTTAGTGTTAGATAGGAATGGTTGGACTAGAAGATCCGATGGGTCCCTTCCAACCTGGTTGTTCTGTGATTCTGTGATATTATTTTTTGTCAGTTTATGATACAGCCTAGTGTGCTTTAGCAAGAAATGGATGCTACATTTGCCTGAGCAGTGGTGTTTTTGCTATATATGTTTGCTCTATAGGTGAGTTTATTATGTACAGTGCTGGCCTCTTCTCCCAAGTGACGGGGACAGGACAAGAGGGCATGGCCTCAAGCTCCATCAGGAGAGGTTCAGGCTTGACATCAGGAAAAAGTATTTCACTGAAAGGGTCATTGGGCACTGTCAGAGGCTGCCCAGGGAGGTGGTTGATTTATCTTCCCTGGACATGTTTAAAAGACAGGTGTTTGAGGTGTTTAGAGTCATGATTTAGTGAGTGATGGGAATGGTGGGTCTCTTCCAACCTGGTGATTCTATGATTCTGTGATTCTATGATTATATGACTATGAACCCCTAGGTAAAGGCTGCTGGTGGACTGTCACTGCTCTTCTAGCCTGTGCAATGGAAAAATTTGCTCCATGCTTTGCCTGGAGCTCTTGGGCTGAGTGCAGCCATCCTCCCAGCGCTTAATTTGGCGCTCTGCACAGAGTCCATTTATGTAGATTTAAGTAAGTTTTGTGCTAAGATGAATGATTTTCAGAGCAAATCGATGTTCTTTTAGCAGTTATATAGTGAATTTGTGGTATTGATGTCAGAAAGTCAACATGAGTTGAAATGTGAGGGTAGTTGGAGTTTACCAAAATGCCACTAAAATGTAAATTGTTCATTTTGTTTCTTGTCAAATTTTGTATCGATTGGGAGGATTTTTCTAAGAAATTCCATGAAGTAATGACAGTTTTTAAAATACTGAATTGTGTACTGTTGCAGAAATAACCTTAAGTGATTTTTCTTGTTGCCTTTCACTTCATTGAGTGTAGAAGAGTACTTAATTATTTTCCTGAAATTAACTACTGTGTTCAAGAGCTAAACTTCATTTCTAAAACACTTATCTCTAAATGTTTCCAGTTTCACCAAATTCCCACCTGCGTGGTTTCTTAGCTCTTGAGCTACCTAGCCACTCCTTGAGGTGGCTCCTTGGACCTAGACAGCTATTGCTGTCCACTGTATTTTACAAATAGCAGCAAACAAAGATATGGACAGTTGGTGGCTTTGGTTGTGGTTTGGGTTGGAGTTTTTTGTCTGTTTTCTTTGTTTCCAGGGCTTTTCTTCCTGAAGAGATTGTTTATTGGTATCCTGTTACTGCCACATAGTTTTCCGTGAGGTTTTGTAGCAAAAGCTGCATCTTTGAGATGCCCCCTGAACAAAAGTTGAGTGTGTTTGTTACATCTACATTTGTTTTGAGTTGCTGAAGAAAAAGTACATAGTGTAAAAACAAACAAAAAACTCCCAAACACAAGACCAAAACAGAACAAAAAAAACCCCAAACCAAACCCAAGTGCACACTCTAAAAATAACTCTTGCCTTAGCTTTACTTTTTATTACCTGTCTCTTGGTATCCCTAAGCAGGCATATATTCTTGCATCAGAGGTTTGGGGGGAGGCTGTTTGCGTTATTTAAACAGTTTTTTCCCTCAGCGTGTGCAAATTGTTCTGCAAGTGCTGATTTTTAGGTTACTACTGTGTGTTAAAGTGCAGTGTGGTAGTAAAGCCACAATAACGTTAGCAGACCAGTTCCGTATTTTACCACTGTTACTTTCTCAACCAACTATAAATTATATGCTTTAGACCTTATTGATTGGTGGTTTAGCTTAACACAGTAATACTGCAAATTATCCACTTGTAGTTTTGAAGGTCATTGTAGAGTGCAGAGGTGTGTGTGAGATCTCCGAATTCTCTGAAGAGTATTATTTGCAGAATAACTGTGGATAACAGGGTTTATGAAGCTGAAACTTGTGCACATTTTTTTTCTGCAGTGGTAAGGGTAGGATACTGCATCAGTTTGTCTTTTGGTAGCCCTTAGAGCTCAGTTGCTGTGTTGCTGGATGGTACTTCATGTCATAAGTATCAATGGAATACAGGCCTATTAGCAGATGGAATGGGCGTGTAAATCCAGAATAACATTTTCAGGCTATATGTGTTGGAGTTCATTAGTGTTTTTGCTTTGTCTGCAGATGTTGCTGCCATAATTAAAATCGACATTAGATCTTTTTTATGTGAAATGAGGAAAACTGGGGATACTTGATTCTGAAACACCTTTTTACTGATCAAGCTTCACTAATCCTTAGGCTCTGCATAGTTGTTCTTTCTTCTTTGTTTTACTTCTACCATCTTCCACATTGCTATGGGAAAAATTATTTGAGAATTAAGGCACATCTAAACTGATGAGCTTTTTTTTCTTCTTCAGGGGATCAAGTAGTT
Source organism: Coccyzus lansbergi (assembly GCA_033558105.1). Classification (NCBI taxonomy): domain Eukaryota; kingdom Metazoa; phylum Chordata; class Aves; order Cuculiformes; family Coccyzidae; genus Coccyzus; species Coccyzus lansbergi. Next base: position 1,404,345 of record JAUMJK010000478.1, read on the forward strand.
CTTCAGAGTGTTTTGTGATCATTTTGATATGAAGATAAAAAAGAGAGTCAAGTAGAAGCAGTGAGAAATATTGAATGACATTCTTGGGAACAAACATGAAGTAGGAATGCTGAAAACAAGCTGGCTTCATGTTTGAATCATGTTTTTTGTGCATGCATTGCAACTATCTGTGGATTTGTTTTTTTCACAAACTAGTAAAATAAAATACTACTATCATGCTTTTTTTCATTTCTGTACGTGTTCTTATAATAACAGAAAGAAATCCTGTCCTCTGAGTTGACAGTCTTACGGAAAGATGGGCAGTGGGGAGAATGCGTCTGGGTGTTGGTGTTCTAGTGCTCATCTTTACCTTCTTTTTATTCTTTGCAGGTTCTGTCATCCGTGATGGCGTCAGCTCTACCAAGGACTCTTGGGGAATTGCAGCTGTATCGAATATTACAAAAAGCAAATCTCTTATTCTACTTCGATGCCTTTATTCAGCAGGGTGGTGATGATGTCCAGCAGCTCTGTGAAGCAGGTGAAGAGGAGTTCTTGGAGATAATGGCTCTCGTAGGCATGGCTAGCAAGCCGCTTCATGTCCGAAGGCTGCAGAAGGCTTTGAGGGACTGGGTCACAAATCCAGGTCTTTTCAACCAGCCTCTCACCTCCTTACCAGTAAGCAGCATTCCAATATATAAGCTGCCAGAAGGGTCTCCTGCATGGCTGGGGATATCCTGCAACAGTTATGAGAGGAACAGCAACACCAGAGAGCCTCATCTGAAGATTCCAAAGTGTGCTGCCACAACATGCGTGCAAAGTGTGGGTACAAGCAAATCTGATGTGATGGGGAACTTATCACTGCAGAGCAGCAGTGAACCAAGACTCTGGCAAGGACACCACACCACAGAGAGCGAACATAGTCTTTCCCCAGCAGACCTTGGCTCTCCAGCTTCACCAAAGGAAAACAGTGAGACCCTGGATGCTGCTGCTGCTCTGTCAGTTGCTGAATGTGTAGAACGTATGGTTCCCTCCCTGCCCAAGAGTGACTCAAATGAAGTCAAGGAGTTGCTGAAAACAAATAAGAAACTGGCAAAGATGATTGGTCACATCTTTGAGATGAGTGACGATGACCCTCATAAAGAGGAGGAGATCAGGAAGTACAGTGCAATATATGGGAGATTTGACTCCAAAAGAAAGGATGGCAAGCATCTCACCCTCCATGAGGTAAAATCCCTTGAGCAACTGGGCTTCCTCCCCTATTTCTATACTTTTGTTGAGATGCTCTTCACAGGGTACGCTTTTTGTACCAGCCCTTTTCACTGGGTGATAGGAGTCATGTGAATTGCAGGAGCTGTAGGCAGTCCTGCCCCACAGTAGAAGTAGCCTTTTTTGGGTGGGTGTGTGTGAATGCATGCACTGATGACTTCAGGTTGATGTCATTGGAGTGTTTGATCACTGGTGTGGCCTGTCGGGGAGTTTAAACAGTTTGGCAATGAAATAGCAAACTAATATTGCACTGAGCGGTGGCCCTTGCAATTCTAAGCATTTGGCTCATATTCACAGCAGTCATGTCTTGATGTTCCTTTGCCCCTTTGAGGGTAAAATGGTTGTTTGAAATCTCAGTAACTAAAATCTCTTGTATCTCGTGACAGAATCACTTGGCTTAGTTACTACCCTCTGCTGTCTTCCCTCACCTCAAGACTTTGATCTGTAGCTTGTATTCTCGAGGTAAAAAGGTCCCTAAACCCAGGGTGGTGGCATATTTTGTTTGAATTAGAGTGAAGCTTAATGATACAATCTGTGGGGTCTTTGGGGTGCAGTGGTCTTAAGCTAGTCAAGTGAAGTGCATACTGTGTAGGGGGGTAGGTAGGGAAGGACCATCTGCAATATGGGCAGCTGTAATTTGACAGTTGTCCTTTAATACCTGCACAGCATCTGTTCCTTCTAGTCTTTAGAAGTCCATGGAGGCCTCCTTTCCTTCCCTTTTGGCATTCCTGAGACTCGCACTGCGTATGCTGCAACACAATAGGCGTGTCTGTATGGGGAATGGTTTCCTAGTGTCAAAGTACAGTACAAGAGAACAAACATTAAATCAAAACAGTGCCAAAATGCTGTTGATATGAATGCTACATCAGCATTTTCACAGTTAACAGTGATTGCAAAATTTCATTTGGATTTAAATTTTGGCATGTATGCTTAGATCCGAAAGGCAATGTTTATGCTACAGAAGTGCCAAAAAAATTGTACTGGCTTTAGCCTTTTTTTGCTTGAAGAAGTTTTGTAGGTGTGTGATCCTTTATGCTTCTGATTAGAAGGGCAGAAGGAAACAAGGGGTATTTCTTCATATTTTTGTTTATGTATTTACATTTATAAGGCATCTGCACATCTCCAGTAGTGACTTCACAAAGAGTTTTACTGCAGACTGGGGAGACCCTTCCAAGGGAATTCATTAGTAGACAGCCACATTTCTGCCACACAATTTTAGTTGTGCAGCCTTCACTTACGTGCTTTATGACTTTATGTTGAATACTTACAATTTATTAATTCATCCAATGTGCCAGAACAGATCTTGTCTTACTTCCCTGACTTTGTGGAAGTCTCTGCTGTGACTGAACAAGTTGTGTATGATTTGGAGAGATAGGTGTATGCTGCTGCAGCATCAGGATTTGGAGAAAGTGAGTCCTCCCTACCTCAGGATGGAGGCAGTCGGAATGTCCAGACTCTACAGCTGTGTGCTTTTGCAGTCTCTCTCTGGGACAGTGGCTGCAGAAAATGCTCTGAAATCTGGGCAGACTTGTGGTAGGATACTCCTGGCATCCAGCAGTGTAATGGGAGGTGGGCGCTGGGGGCAACTTGTCTCAGGTGGGCTCAGGAGGGGCTCTATGAAGGTGGAGGAGCCAATAGCGGGGTGGTAGTTTGAAGGAGCAGGGTAGCAAAGAACTAGAAAAAATACGACTTTTGACTTGTTAATTTTTCATAGTGCTGCACCACAGATCTTTACTACGTCATTGTAAACCCATGTTTAAAAATGGAATGAAAGCATGTTTTTTCTTTAGGAAATATTTCTATCACTATTATGCTTAAGGGCACAAGATCAAAGGAGTGATTGACTTATGCCTCATCTTACGTATGTGGGGCCTCTCTGAACTTGATGGGAACTACAGACAGACAAAAGAATCTGCTCATAACTGGTTTACTGTTTGCTTAAAGAGGCCAAATTTCACAAAGTTTTGTCTTGAACGGTTTTCCCTCCATTTCCATTTTAGAGTGGAAAATATACAAATAGTAGTAATGAGACCATTTTTTAATTTAAAATCTGCTAAACCAGGGTTTGCCTTTTGTAAACTCAACTTCAACGGATTTTTGGTTTTGATTGCTTAAACAATTTGCTGCTCAGAAGGAAGGACTTAAACAGCCAGGGAGGTAAGTAGGTAAGTTTCTGCTTGTCCAGAGACTGTTGTAGACCAACTGTTCCTTTCTAAGGGGTAATAGTTTGCTATTTTAGTAGGTACCTGACAATACAGAGGCATTCCACAGATTAGACCCGAACTTCCCACCCTTTTACATCTACTGTATATAAGAATTTATTTTGTCTGTACAGAGACTAAAGGATCAGGCGACATGTCTAGTTTGCCTACTAAAGACATGTTTACTCTTCAGTTAGCATTCAGGTATCACAGGAAATGCCTTAGTTGGATCAGAGGCTTTTATGCTAAACACCAGAAAAAATGCTTGTGAAATATTGGGAGCAGCAGTTCTGTGAGGTTTTACTAGAAATATTGCATGGGCAGAGGCCACTGGGAGAATCTCTGCTCTTCTGATATGTTTTGGTTTTTTCAGCATCCCCAGAGAATGAGTGTCACATTAGGCAAAATATATTTTTATTGATTTGGATGACATCAGGCACTGTGGTGAAGGAAGGCAGGGTTCTGTGTTGTTTATGTCTTAGAACAGCTTTTGTCCTTCAGGGGTGGAGCATGCAGGGTTTGGGCAGTTGCTGGCCTCTGATTTAGTTCACAAGGAAGGTTCTGCAGCATGGTAGGTAGCAGAGAAGAGGAGCAAGTTTCTTAGCCTTCTCCCAGCAGTCACCATTTGACTGCAGACCTCCTGATCTGTCCTCAGCTTCACCTGCCCTCTGCTTCCATGAAGGGCAGCTGCTTTGTAGGAGCAGTGTTCTTGGTGTCAGGCACATGTGGTCCTGCCTATCCTGGGCCACGTGGCCCTGTATGCTGAGCTGCAGCTCTTCTTTGCAGTACTGGATCCAGCACTGGGCATCACACATCACAATCCATCTGACTTGGCTGAGACAAACCTACCTGCTCTGTAGTATTTGCTAGCCTGAGACACCTATAGAACGTACTGTTGCCAGAAGCAGCAGAGCTGAGGCTGTGCTCATTTGCAAGAAGTCAAGCCTGTTCAGAGCAGCTCGATTTCCAGAAATTAAGAGAAGAATGGTATGCACTTTCGAAAGAAGTACTCATAGTATTCTGTGGGCCTCTTGCTGTTATGCCTCATTGCTGGCTGTTCTTCAGCTGTGGAATTGTCTCTTCAGACCATGCTTACTGTGAAAGGAGCAAGGAATCTCCTCTCCAGCATCTCTGATTCAGTATCTTGTTGCATTAATAATAATTGCCATACTGTTGACTCTAGGCTTTTCAGATGGCACTGTTGTTAAGCTCGTGTAATTCACAGCAGTATCACCACTTCTTCTTCTATAGGCTTCTGAAGAGCATTGTGAAACCATTTTGAGCCTTAACTTAATGTGGTGGCTTTTTGGGGGTTTTTTTTTGGTTTTTTTTTTTCCTCCCTCTTTATGAAACTAGCACAGAGGCACCAGAAATATGTCCTGACAAGCTCAGGAAAACATCCTTGTTACAAGTTACGTTTGATTCATGTCTGAAGATAGTCTTCACAAACATGAGGGTGAGAAACATAGCTAAAAAAAAAGTTTAATCGTTTCTTAAACCATCACCTTCTACAGAATTTGTGCTACATTCACCAGGGAAAGCCATCTGTACCCACACTGTCAGGTTGGTGGGATTTTTCCCACAAGTCCTGGGCATATTGCCTTTATAAAAATAGTGTTCCCTGTAAACCAGGCTTTGGGAGCCAAACACTGAATGATCAAAGCTACTGTTTTATACCGAGATTTAATTAATGCTGGGATGAGGCAGAAACAGCACACATTGAGAGGATCTTACAATAATGTCTTACTTTAAAGGACGTTTAATGTATTTTTATCTTTTCTCAGATGCTTACCAGGCTTGTTAGGGTATAAATAAACTGAAGAAACCCTTCGGGGTTTAGCGTACAATTTTAGGTAATTTTACTTGCCATTGAAATTTGTTAGTATTTCAAAGGAACATGTAGTTTTACAAAAGCAATGGGTGAAAATATGTACAATCATGGATCCCTGTTTTTGTGTTTAATTTCCAGTTAACAGTTAATGAAGCAGCCGCTCAGCTGTGTGTAAAAGATAATGCGTTGCTGACCAGAAGAGATGAACTCTTTGCACTAGCTCGGCAGATATCTCGAGAAGTTACATACAAGTATACTTACAGGACCACCAAGTAAGATTTTAATTAATTCAAAGGACTTTTACTTTCAGGGAAATAATCAGTCTGATAGCATTTCTTTTGAAGCACTAAAGACACTTCCGTCTTGCTCTTTAGCTAGTGAAGTGCTCTTCTGAGGAGGGTAGAAAAATGCTATTTGAGTCATGAAGCTTTTAAACTGCTAAGATTTAGCTGTCTTGAATTACCTTTTTATTTCCTGTATATTTTTCCAGATTTTGCAGTGGTAGTGCACTGCACTGAGAGGCTCCTGAGAGGCTGGCATGTCAAGTATTTGAGGCATTGATGTATTTCAAGGTTAATGTACATAGGCAGCCTAGCCAAAGCTGCTTAATGTATCAATTAATGTTTTTCCACCTACGGATTTGACTTGTTAGTTTCCAGGGTATGAAAAAGATAAGGTCATAGGGAGTGGTTCACAAACTTGCTCTAAAACAACTTGAAGCAGTGTGCTAATACTAGTTGTGACTGTTCTGTGAAATAAACTGCCTGTATGGAAAGATAACAAATGCTTAAGAGCTTTTAAATCCAATTAAAGCTTTAGAAGTAATAAATATGATTGCAAGTCTTGGTACTTTTTATATATCGCTTTTGAATGATACCACCTTCACATGTAATGCAGTATCCTTTCAAAATACATTTTCCTACACCTCTAGAAGCTTTTTATGGTTTTCTTTTGCTTCCCTTTTTTCCATACTGATTAATGTAAATATACATCTATTCTGGGCAGGCAAGCACAAGAGGCATTTCTGCAATTCTCTGCCGTCAGCTAGATTTCCTTTTTGTTCTGAAGAGTGCGTGAATCTCTTGACACTTGAAAACCACAGAAGGTGCTGGTATTCCTCTGTACTTGAGTGACTTTTATGTCTAGTCCAAAGAAGTTCGAGGCTTTTTCTTGTCCATCTCACTTGTTCTTGGCAGAGGATTTTTTTCCCCTTCCTTCTGTATTTCATTATTATTTCTGATTGTCAGGGTAAATCTGCTGTTTACTCATAGTGTATGTGTCTTCTTTTCTAGATCTAAATGTGGAGAAAAGGATGAGCTGTCACCAAAGAGAATCAAGATGGAGGTACAGTATTGAGACTCCTGCATTTTGACCTATGCATGCTAAAATTCACTTGTGTTTTGAAGTGATCTGTCTTAAGGAAATCTGTCAGGAAAACATTTGACAGACAGTTGATAGGTGTGAGAGAGAGCAGGGAGGAACATCAGCACTGTCTCTGAAAATGTAAATGCTGGTTGGAGAAACCTGTAGGAACAGGACTAAGGAGTAGGATTTGCTTTATGGTAAGTTACACTGTGTTTAGCACTCTAAGGGAGTAGGAGGGTTAGAAATGGTACTGACTGCCTTCCTGTGATAGAATAAGCTCTAGCGCTACAGGAGATATCTTCCCATAAGGCCTTCTGCTTTTAAGTCAGTGTAAGGTAGGGTTTTCTTCATTCACTTGAGTCAACTTTGATTGTGTCCAGAATCCAGTGTTCTGGGTAAAGAGTGAGAGATATTTCTGACTGTAAATTATAAAACTAATCATATTGAAAAGTCAAAAGCTAACTAAACCCACCCATAGATAATAATTTACACTTTTTTGTAATTTTTTTTGTAAAGCATGTATGTACATGGCTAATATATACAACTGCACAGGGTGTTGCGTGCGGAGTTCTGTGTTCTGCTCAGAGTTTCTTATTAGGTGTGGAGGAGCAGCATATGTGTAGTTTACCTTCAGCTTCAGGTGCTGCTGCTGGAAATGAAATTTGAGGCCTTTTTAAAAGTTACTTAAAAAAAGTTTGCAAATATGTATGCCTATATACCTCATAAGAATAGCAGATCTTCCTTTATAATTTATTTTTTAAACAAATTACCATTTCACTGTTAACTTGGTATCTAATCCGTAGTGTTAAGGATCTAATTTATTCTACTGTCTATTTCTAAAGGTGTAGGTTATATGTCCATTGGAATGTAAGCTAGGCCTGAGCTAGATTTGCAAGTGAGACAGATAAGTGATGTAGTCTTTAACTACAGGGGGAAGTTACAGTGTATTCTGGAATGCATTTCTCTCACATAACTCATTCTGTAATAAATAATGCACCAAATTCAAGGCTTTAATTGTTTCAGTAGTGCAGTGCTTTGTTACCTGTGTGAGGACTTTTTCTGTGCAGCAAACACTGGTGAGAGCAGTTAGCTTTGAAAAGGCGGTTATGAATTACTGTAGAGGAGTTAATCTTCATTTATTAAGGTCTATCAGTTTGTGTACAGTTGTAGTTTGAGTTTATACAGATGCACATATGCATTATTTAGAAGTCGGTGATGCCATTTACATATGTTGGGGTTTGCTTTAACCTATACTCCAGTGACTAAGAGATGATGTGCTGGCATGGACTGCCAGTATGTCACCACTGAGTAAGTGGGGTAAGTACATCTGGTGACTGTAAGGATGAAGGTGTCAGTTACTCTTAGGATCGTTAAATTGGGAATGAACTCTATTCCCTTTATGAGGGCTGAAGGTTCGCCAGCCCAGCTAAAGTGCATTTACGCCAATGAACACAGCATGGGCAACAAGCAGGAGGAGTTCAAAGCTGTTGTAGTGTAAAGGGACTATGATGTCATTGCCATCATGGAAATGTGGTGGGACGACTCGTATAACTGGAGTGCAGCTATGGTGGGGTATAAAATTTTCAGGTGGGACAGGAAGGGTAGGAGAGGAAGTGGGGTGGCACTCCCTGTTAGAGAGTGCTTTGATACCCTTGAGCTCAATTATGGTGAGAATGTGACTGAGTGCCTGTGGGTTCAAATCGGAGGAGCCCACAATATGGCAGATATTGTGGTGGGAGTCTGTTACAGACCACCCAGCCAAGAAGCAGCAGCTGATGAGCTCTTCTATAGAAAACTGGGGATAGTCTCAAGATCACTACTATCTCTTGTCCTTGTGGGAGACTTTAATCTTCCAGATATCTGCTGGAAGTACAATACAGCAGAAAAAAAAGCAGTCTAGGAGGTTCCTGGAGTGCGTAGAAGACAACTTGCTCACATAACTGGTGAATGAGCTGACAAGGGGAGGTGCCTTCCTGGACCTGCTGTTTGTCAACAGAGAAGGCCTTGTTGGGGATGTGGTGGTCAGAGGACACCTGGGACAAAGGAATTATGAGATGATAGGTTTCTCAGTTCTAGGTGAGGTGATGAGGGGATTAGGAGAACAGTCACTTTAAAATTCCAAAAGGCAGACTTTGGACTGTTGAGAAGGCTGGTTGGCAAAGTCCCATGGGAGACAGTCCTTAAGGGCAAGGGAGCCTATTAGGGCTGGGTGCTCCTCAAAAAGGAAATCCTACCAGCTCAGGAGAAAGCAGTCCCCATGTTCTGGAAAAGGAGCTGGTGGAGGAAAAAACCAGCTTGGTTTAGTCGGGAGATCTTGAGGGATATCAGAAAAAAAGAGGAGGGTCTGTGAACTTTGGAATAAGGGACAGGCATCCTGGTGTGGACTACAGGGAGGAAGTGAGATAGTGTAGACAAAAAAACAGGAGAGCTAAGGCCCAACTAGAAATCAAATTGGCCAAGTCCATGGAAGATAACAAAAAGTCTTTCTATAAATACATTAACAATAAAAGGAGGACTGGGGAGAATATTCAGTCCCTATTGGATGCAGAAGGAACAACAGTGACAGGGAATGAGGACAATTCTGAGGTACTTAATGCCTTCTTTGCCTCAGTCTTTAATAGTAAGGAAAGTTGTTCCCTCTGTGTACACACCTAGGAGTTAGAGGAGCAAAATGAGGCTCCCATGATCCATGAGGAGATGGTTAGAGACTTGCTTTCCCAGCTAGACACCCACAAGTCTATGGGGCCAGATGGGATCCATCCAGGACTATTGAGGGAACTGTTGTGTGTGCTTGTCAACTGCCTTTCCGTCATCTTCCAGCGATCCTGGCTGACTAGGGATGTTCCACTTGACTAGAGGCTGGCTGATGTGGTGCCCACCTACAAGAAGGGTCAGAGGGAGGATCCAGGGAATTACAGACCTGTCAGTCTGACCTCAGTGCCAGAGAAAATCGTGGAACAGGCCATCTTGAGTGCTATCATGAAGCCCTTGCAAGAGAATCAGGTGATCAGGCCCAGTCAACATGGGTTCACAAAAGGCAGCTCTTGCCAAACTAACCTAATCAACTTCTGTGACAAAGTGACTCGGCTACTGGATGAGGGAAAGGCTGTGGATATGGTCTTCCTGGACTTCAGTAAAGCCTTTGACACAGTTTCCCACAGCATTCTGCTAGGGAAACTGTCAGCCTCTGGCCTGGGCAGGCACACACTTTCCTGGGTGGAAAACTGGTTGGATGGCCAGGCCCAGAGAGTGGTTGTAAATGGATTTAAATCAAGCTGGAGGCCAGTTACAAGTGGGGTTCCCCAGGGTTCAGTGCTAGGTCCAGCCTTGTTCAATGTCTTCACCAATGACCTGGATGAAGGCATTGAGGGTACCCTTAGCAAGTTTGCAGACGACACTAAACCAGGTGGAAGTGTTTATCTACTGGAGGGTTAGGGAGGCTCTGCAAAGGGATCTGAATGGGCTGGACAGCTGGGCATGAGGTTTCACAAGGACAAATGCCAGATCCTGCAGTTGGGGCACAACAAGCCTACGCAGAGCTACAGACTAGGAGAAGTCTGTCTAGAAAGCTGCCTGGAGAAGGACCAGGGGGTGTTGGTTGACAGCCAACTGAACATGAGCCAGCTGTGTCCAGGTGGCCAAGAAGGCCAATGGCATCTTGGCTTGTATCAGAAATGGTGTGACCAGTAGGTCCAGGGAGGTTATTCTCCCTCTGTACTCAGCACTGGCGAGACCACTCCTAGAATCCTGTGTTCATTTCTCGGCCCCTTACCACAAGAAGGATGTTGAGGCTCTGGAGCGAGTCCAGAGGAGAGCAACGAAACTGATGAAGGGTCTGGAGAACAGGCCTTATGAGGAACGGCTGAGAGAGCTGGGGTTGTTTAGCCTGGAGACAAGGAGGCTGAGGGGAAACCTTATTGCTCTCTACCACTACCTGAAAGAAGGTTGTAGAGAGGAGGGAGCTGGGCTCTTCTCCCAAGTGACAGAGGACAGGACAAGAGGGAATGGCCTCAAGCTCCATCAGGAGAGGTTCAGGCTTGGCATCAGGAAAAAGTATTTCACTGAAAGGGTCATTGGACACTGTCAGAGGCCGCCCAGGGAGGTGGTTGATGTATCTTCCCTGGACATGTTTAAAAGACAGGTGTTTGAGGTGTTTAAGAGTCATGATTTAGTGAGTGATGGGAATGGTTGGACTCGATGATCTGGTGGGTCCTTTAAAACTTAGTGATTCTTTGATTCTATCCTTGTCCTTTGATCCTCAAAAAGAGGGCAAAGAAGAGCTTTATTAAATTATATTATCCTCCTTCACCATTATCTGCTTTGGCTGATGCATTGCAGGGTGATTGCTTGAGTCTCTTCTGTTTTGTCCAGCCCAGTCCTGATTTCTTAGAGCTCATGTGGAGTTGCCACTCCTCTGCCTGCAGCAGTATTTCACTGGCTGTTAGATCCTAGCATTGGGAAGTTTTGCCTTCGTTCAGCAATAATTGATGATAAGCAAGTATTCCAATGACACACTGCAAGGGAGGTGGGTTTCCCCAGGGTCTTCATTGGAAGAAAAAGTAAAATTAAATGCCTGAAAAATACAGGCTGAAACTTTGGGGGCTTAGGAGAACAGGAAATCAGGACAGCCCTTGGGAATATGCATGCTCTTGTTTTCTGCATGGTGAAATCTGAAGAGTCTGGAAGGTCTGCTTTCTCTAGACACTTCCTAGTTCAGTAATTCTGGGAAAGGCTGTTTATTTGGTTTTCCTTTTATCTAAAAATATCAGTCATTGTAAAATGCTTGTGAAAATTTCATGTCTTAACTGTACTAATGACTATTTCAGAAGTAGAATTTACCAGGATGAGAAATTGAAACTAAGTGAAGTAATCTTTCATTTGGTAGCATAGCTTTATTAATTACTAAGTGGCCAATGTTGTTACCAATGTCCTTAACCAGCATAAGTCACTCTTTCCTTATAAGGAGTCTTCTAAGGAGTAAACCCTTACTTCAGTGCATTACAGTTCTGAGACAAACTGTGAATAATGAACATTTCTTCAAAGAAATCTAAAAAAGAGGCAGGATCACACAGCAGCTCACTTTTAATTCAGGTGTTTTGAGTTCTTGGGACTAGTGTTTTGGAAAAAAAGGGCTTTTTTTACTAGTGTGTTCGGGGATTTTTTGAATGTGTGTGCGTGTTTGCCTTTAGAAAGGTAGAGGTAAAAATGAAAATGGCAAATGCTGCAGATTTTTTCTTCTATTCTGAATAAGAATTCCTTATCCTATTTTTAAAGTTGTAATGCTTCATTGTGGTTCTAGTAGCTTGCTGTCAATGCTAACAGCATGAAGAGGATCAGAATGTGGATCATTTTTTCTGTTGTTGTAACTAGCTGACTATTCTGCCTCCCTCTCCTGCCTCCCTCTCCTGCCTCCCTCTCCTGCCTCCCTCTCCTGCCTCCCTCTCCTGCCTCCCTCTCCTGCCTCCCTCTCCTGCCTCCCTCTCCTGCCTCCCTCTCCTGCCTCCCTCTCCTGCCTCCCTCTCCTGCCTCCCTCTCCTGCCTCCCTCTCCTGCCTCCCTCTCCTGCCTCCCTTCTGTTTTTTCTTTTCTCTTTTTTTAAGAAGGAACTCTGTTTGAATTCACCATTCCTTTACTCATTAGTCATTCATGTCTCCTCAAAGTGTGGTCTAAAAAACTAGTCTAAAAGATTGCCTAAAAAAAAAAGATGAGTTCATTTCCTGAGTTATGATAACAGTTAAAAAAAACTAAAACAGAGAGCCTGGAGGTCATTGCTGAGCAGAGTGGTGTGTGCAGGCTGAAGCATTGCTGGGTTGCAGCCACCACTGTAAATTTCTTCATTTCACAAATACAAAACTCTCGCAAGGATTACAGAGAAACAGTGTGCCATGAATTACATCAAATTACCTGTAAAACCTTTCTCTTTCCCTGCAAACTCTCCCCTTCTTGTTTGTAGAGTGGGTGGGTGAGCTGTGGGAGTGAAGCATAGGCAGGAGAAGGGGAAAAAATTCCAGGGAAATGACAAATTAAAGGTGCAGAGGGATTGCAAAAAGGGAACTGAGTGAATTTGGCTTTGGCACCAGATTAAAAAAACAAAACAACACAAAAAAAAAAAAAAAAAAACAAAACAAAACAGGGGAAGTGTGCTTCCTAAATCTGCTCTGTTCAAAGAGCAGGATGGGGAATAGGGATGGAAATGGGGCTTTGCCCTGCAGAGCAAGGATCTTTCTCACAAAGGTGTTGCAAGGCGGGGGCACCCTTTCTCATGTCACCTTCTGTGACTCAGTCCCAGCACTGCTTAGAGAGATGAGCTGTTGTGGCACCAGCTCAGAAAGCAAACCAGACTACAAGGTGATCACAGGCAGCAGAGGGAGAGAGGCCACATGTCCCTGCTGCTGCTTTGTCTTGGGGTTGAATAGTTCCTGTCTAGAGACAGAGGGCAAGGAAGCAGAGTTTTAAAAATGTTCTTATTGTCTGTGGTGTAAAGGAATTGTTCTGTCAGCATCTCAGCTCAACTGAATGAGACGGGTGGGCAAGAGCTTGCAGAAGCTGATTTCACAAAAGTCCATGGGATGAGGGGCACAGGTAGGGAGACTGGAGTGGAGGCTGGGAGGAGACACCTTCCCTTGGTGCCACTAAGGGAGGAGAGGCAGGAGAGAAAATGCCCACCTCCACCATTGCCAAGAAGGCTGCAAAAAAACCCCAACCTAAGTGTGGAAATTTGTGTTTTTCATAAAAACAGCAAAAGCAGTAGAAGCTACTGTTTGCATAGGGAAAATGTCATTAGAGGGAGCGGAAAAGCACATGTGGGACTGAGAACATCTGCTGCATGAAGCTGCTTGAAAAACAACTGAGCAGTAGCCTGGTGAAACAAAAATGCTGCCCTGCATGCAGCAGGCCCTCCTGACCATCAAGAGGAGAACTGCCGTGGAATCCTGGTGCAGAGCAGGGCGGCAGCTGGCCAAACCTACTCTTCCTCAACCCTGACACCTTCTGAAGGGGCCACAAGGAAGACCAGTGATGGGGAAGGGCTCCGGCAAGGCAATCCAGAACTGTGTTGTCATCCAAGTGTTATCTATGTGGTTGATGGGTGACAGTCATGGAAACAGCCTTTGGTTTTGTATTGGCAAGTGATCACAGATATGTTGTAAAGAGCTATGTTACCTGTTTTTTTTTTTTTTTCAAAAAATAGGATCCTGAGTAATAGGTTGTTGTGTATGCAGTTTGTTACCTTCTTACGTGTGATTGTCCTGCTCTCTCAAACAAATTCAGGTCTAACTATGAAAATGGTCAGTGCTCATGGAAATGCGCCTTTGTCACTAGGGGATGGGGTTTTGTGGCAGTTTACCTGATTATGAAATTTTGCATACCTACCATGTTTGTATTTTCCCTGAGGGCGTATGTTGGGTGAATAAAGGCAGTATGCATTGTTTAGATACTTTCTTTTTCCTCCAAGCAAAAAGCCTGTTTTATTGGCACTGCTTTGCTCTGAGGGTCTGGCTACCTGACATGGTCCGACTCTCACTTTGCAGGTCAGTGGGTAGCCTGCTGACAGCATGGACCCCTGTGGTTTTCCTGAGAGATTGCTTTTCTGGTTCTTGGCCTGTAACCCATTTGGCCAGCAGTTATCAAATATGCCACTATTCACATGCCCCTAAAATCCACAAGGAAAATACACCTAATATTATATACTTTTGATACCAAGGCCTGTGGATCCTTAGTGACAGATGTTGCTGGTTTTGGGTTTGGGTCTATCTTAAGATCTCACATTTTAACAGTCACCTATACTGTATTCTTCTAAACATTTCTGGAATTTCCTCTTACTTTACATGAGGTTTCTTTTTATAATGCCAATCAGGATAAATTTCTCATCTTGAACCTTTGCTTCAATGATTAATTTATTTTAACGGAGTCTTGACAGGCTTTCACAGGAAATTAATTTGCTTTATTGGTACATACACAAACTGCAAAAGAGATTTGCATGTTATAAGCATTTGAGGCTGAAAGAATTATTGAATCATGATATTCCATAGTATTTGATGTCTTTGCTACCCTGCTTTTAGAATTGCAATAGTCCATTTTATGGTACTAGTATAGGTTCTGTGTGAACTATGTTGAATTTCAGAAAGCTTTGCTTAGTTTCTCGAGATCAGTATATCCAGCTGCTGTGCCTTATTCTTGAGTACATGTAAACTTGACTTCTTAAGAATTTCCAAAACTGCTGTATGTAATGAGTGACAGAACCCACGGGCCTTAATCTGCCTGGTAAGGCTGAATGTAAACTAGTTTAATGTCAGTGCCAACAGTAATCTGAATTCACCTGAAACTGTGAGAAGTGAGATATGATTGTCTGTGTGTGCGCCATTTTAAATACATAGCAGTTATTGAAGAGTGACTGTGTATGTTTTGTGCACAAACTTAAATGAAATGATTAACTTGTTCACATAAATTGTAGTCCAGAATTTTCACAGAAGTTCAGGAATGTGACTATGTAGAGAGGGTGGATTAAAATCAATAATGTCTCCCTTTTGGTGTTTGATTTCTACTTATGCTCAATAGGATGGTTATCCTGATTTCCAGGACACAGTCCAGACGCTCTATCAGCAAGATAAAATGCCACTTGCTTTGGCTAAAGGAAAGAGTGAAGACTCTATGGCTCTTAATTCCCAGGTAAAGCAATTACACTACACTGTGAATATTACGGGCTGTGTCTTTGTACATTGATTTCCATGTATTGTTTTGATGAATGAATTAATTACCTTCAATTTTCAAAGGCTACCTAGCATAGCTGTGATTGCATTACTCTTAGTCTGTTTCCCTTCTGAAATTGTTCTGACACAGTGATACAGCTTTGCCCTTGTTAGCTCAAAGGAGGTAAAATCTAGAGAGGTAGGCTCGAAAATATGTGATTGCCTGTTGGAAGCTAGTAGGATACTACTGGTACAGTATGTGCTGTGTTACTTGCATTATTAGCTATAAACAGAAAGTTCAAGTTACTGACTCTAGAGGAACAGAGTAGGCGATCTTAGAGTCCTCAGTTCTGACACTTCTTGTAAGAAGAAGGGCTGATATATTTAGGAATTGGTGAACCACTGGATCCGAGATGATAAATTGCCTTTCTAAATAACACCTAGCTTGGTGGAACTGCAGTGTTTTTGAGTATCCAGAAAGCTATCTATAAATGAAGACAGATTTATGATTCTTTCTTTGTCTTTTCTGTAGTGTATCCCAGCTTTGAGGCAAAATAGACATCTCCTACTGCCAGTTGTTGCCAAGGAGGGATTTCATGCTAAGTTGCAACGAATTTATTTTGTATAGCTGATTTGGGCAAATGTAATCTCTGCATTTTCATGTAAGGCTGCGTTTAGGAGTTACACTCCTGTTTTCTGAGATATATTATCCTGTCCTTTACCTTGTTCTATTGCAAAGTAGTGTGCAGTCATACAAATCTGTTCATTGTGATACATCTAAAAGCAATTATGCTATGTGTTCTGATGTCACATATTGATTAAATTAACTTGATTTTGCAAGCTGATTTGCATCTTGGATATGCTTTAAAGTTTTCTCTGGTCACTGCTACATAAAAATGGAATAGAGATTTAATTTAAGCTTAAATGTTTCTGCAACACTACACATTTTTCTGTGGTGATCAGAAGCATCATTGCAGTTTAAAATTCTGGGTTTATACCAATTAAACAGCAAAGATGGGAGGAGTGAGAAATGTTCTGTGCTTTTAAAAACTTACTTTACAGTTCTAAAGTTGTAACAGGAGTAACAGAATAGGAAAGATAAAGGACACTTGAAAGTAAACTATTTGAAAGCAGTTTCCTTTTTTACCTACCACCCAACACTAGGCTTGAGCTATCAGTGTTCATCTGTACATCCTGACGAGCTCTAAGGCAGAGTAAGTAAATACTAGTTGTGTCATTATCCTGCTGTCAGGGTCATACTGTGCTGGAGAAGCTCAGATTTTGAGAGTCTGGTGTTCTGTTGTTGTGTTTGTAAAGTGCTGAACTATGCTGAGTGAACAGACTTTTATGAGAGGCCAGGGCTTTCATCATCTCCCAAGAAAAGTTTAGCACTCTGCAATTAGTAGACCTCTGTACTAGCTGGAACAATTGTGGCATTACCTGAAAGAGAAATGAATTTTTCCTGTTGAATGTGGATGTTAAGTTTGTACACTCTGTCATCTTATGTTTATTGTGGCTCTTTTAAATCAGCTTTCTTAATTTGTGATTTTATTACTGCAAAATGCTTATTTACATTCTTGAAAACAAGATTATATTGAAAGTCAGAATTCTCTTGGCACTGAAGGTAGTGACAAACATTCAGACACCATTTCCTCCCACATTGCATTGCATTGTTTAATTCCACTCTTTAGAGGTGTATAGGTCTTGTTCTTCTTCTAGACAGACATTTCACACCTTTATCCCCCACAAACATACTGTCATCCTACACTTTCAGAATGGCAGATTTTTAATCCTGTGTAGTGCTGTTTCCTGAAATAAAGATTCCAAGATGTCTGGTGAAATCTTGGCATAAGTTTTTAGCAGATGTTACCATTGCTCTTGGAATGCTTTGTGGAGACATGGATTTGAAGAGAGTTGACTGGATAATTAAGACTTTTTTTTTTTCTCTTGAGATTCTCTTCACACTAGCTGCAGTCCTAAAGTACAGAATGTGTTTTTTATGTGTTTTCAAAGAACAGAATTTAATAATGTATTTTTGTATGGATGAATTAAAACAACCTGCATTTTGAGTATTGAGTGATTCAGATGTACAATATGAAAATCTTTATGGGTGCAAAAATACTTTGTTTGTTTGATAGTTCTGAAGAAACTGTAAAGCACACATCTGTACATATGAGTCAACAAAAACCTGTGTCTAGGCTGTTAGTTTTATCATCTGATATTGTTTTTTCCCTGTGTTTTGATTCAGTATGTATATACAGAGAAATTTTTTTTATTTATTTGCAGTCGGAAAAGGTGATGGCGAAGCATATGGAGTTTCTTTGCAACCAGGCTGCATTAGAGAGACGTCTTTCCACAGGGTGTTACAGACAAAACTCAGAAGAGCACAGCCCCAATGGCATGTCATTAGATAATGCTGATGGACAAGGTACGGTGGCTTCCAGGCACGGTGTTGTTGCTAGCAAATATATTTGATAGTATGCAAGCTTTGTCAGTGGTGTTAATTTGGTGTAGCACCAACAGAACACTGAGTACTGAATGGACAAGACAAGATCTCTGCCCTGAAGTGCTTATGGTCTGAATAATGCAATCAGATGTGTAGCTGGATTCTCCTCTGTTATTCTAATGTGTCTGAGCAAACTTGCTTGGATCCACTTGGATAACATGGGGAAGGGAACAAGGTAGGGTGCGCTGTTATTGAAGGGCAGAACTTGGCTCTAGTTTTATCCTAAGTTTTGAAAACAGAGCAGAATGTTGCATTTCATTTTCGTTCTTGCTTTGTGGAAACTGAAAGTAAAGCTGATAATGTAGTTGATACCCCTTTTTGTTTATCTGTTTGTGCAGTCTAGGAACAAGACTGAGGAGCTTGAATTAATTTAGGAGTGTTTGTTCTGTTTGAGCACTTTCTATTTGGATTTCTTTTTTTGCTGTTGTGAAATCAGACAAAATGCTATAAACATGAGAAATACAACCAGAAGTTCTTTTATTTGTTTTTTAAGACCTAGCTTGTTTAAGGGAATATGAGGGAAGAAGCAGTAAAGGAAGAAACTAAGGGAATCAATATAAATAAGCTTTAAAACATAGGTTTTTATTTGTGAATACTCGTCAAGCAATGTGGTACATAAGTATACTAGAAGAACCAGATGTGTGGATCCCGCTCCTCTTGATAGCACAGGTTTCTTTATACTAGTTATCTGTTGTGCAGTGGGAGTGGGAATTTTTAGGATATCAGAGTTCTTTTGAGCAGAATAAAAGATATTGGTTTGAGTTGGGGTTTTTGGTATGCTTGAGTGTCCTTTTCTAGCAGTGCCTGCGAAATAATTTGCAAAGCAGCTTATTTACAGAAACCTTGTTTTGCTAGAAGTCTTCCCTGAGCAGCTGGAATTTAGGATGTGCTTTTGCTTGTAGGATTAGTATGACTTAATCACTCTACTTGATTGTTAATATTGCTTTGCTTCTAATGCATGAGTGTTTCACTGTGAACAACTTCCAGGGGAAAGACCGCTGAATCTCCGAATATCAAATCTGCCAAGCAGACAATTACAGCACATTTCACTTGATGGAGAGCAGCATGTTGGAAAACCTCTGTGCAGTGATTTGATCCGGTTTTACCCTGGTGGTGAGGCAAAGTCCCAGTCCTCAGGTTAGTGCTGTCCCTTGTAAATTGCCAACCATTTCTTACAGAGCCTGTGATGGACTTAGTAATGTATGATGTCTCTTTGTGAAGGATCAAGTAACTCAACCTAGCATGCTTTATATCTAACCTTTTAATCAAGGCTTTGGACAAAACTTCAAGAGGAACATTGCTTGCTAATCTAGAATCAGAGTGAATATTTGTGAAAAGCTTAGAGGATGCAGTAACTAGGTTCAGATAAGCAAGTTCTGGCAAATATGGATCCTCAGAGAGCAGTATCCAAACTACTATTGTTAAATACTTAATGTTGCTGTCATTGTGATACAGTTTGATCATAACATGACTTCACTCTATATGAAAGAATCGGACTTTTTATAAATAGACCATTTGTTCTGTTTTATAAGGACCTAGCACTGTTTCTGTACTGTGAACCAAATCATGCAGTAAGACTTTTGAACTGGGCTTCCCTTTCACTGACTTCTGCTCACTGTCAGTCTTGTCATTTACGTCTTGCATTGACAGAAACTTGTTCTAAGTTTGATAGAAGACAGCAAGAATCCCTTGTGAAACCTGCATGAATGGTTTAAACTTCATACTCAGTATGCTTGAGATAAAGCCAGGAATCCTTCAGATTCTTGGGATTTTAGGACTAATAAGATTCTGTCTGAGTTTGGAAGATGCAATAGGAAACTTGTAAGACAGGAGGCAAAAGTAGTTGTTTTGAAGACTGGGCAGAGTGTTGCATCTTCTGCTTTGGTATATTACTGTCTTAGCTCACCTTTTTTCATAGAATCATAGAATCACCAGGTTGGAAGAGACCCACCGGATCATCGAGTCCAACCATTCCTATCAAAATTTTTGAGTCTGTCCGAGTCCCAGTGATAATTCACTTAATGAAATTCCTAGTTGGGTATTTTTACCAGTTCCCTTTCAAAGTGCAAGTGAAGAGTGCCTCTCCACTAACCGCAGCTCCCAGAGAGAGCTGAAGTAGATCAGCGGTGATAGCTTTGTTGTGACTGTGATGTGACTGAGGTGGTTCCAACCCAGCTGAGTTAAAGCACACCAGGAGGAAGCAGAATTTATTGCTTCAACTATTAGTACCCATATGGTTTATGGAGCTTTTTATGAATTGAGAACAGAATATATTTGTTTCCAAGCAGTGTTTTTAACATCTTTTCTTTCTTTCTTTCTTGTCTTAATGCAGAAGGCCTTGGTATTTTAAAGGATTTTCCTCATTCGGCTTTTAACAACATAGAAAGGAAGGTCATAAAAACAGAACCTGAAGACACAAGATAGTCATTCTGCTCTGGAAAATGGTGTCATAGTAAAGATTGAAACTTCACAAGAGAATAAAAACCAGCCTTAATAACCAGTGTTGCCTCATTCAAATAAGAGATTTCAATAGCCAAAGCCTAAGAAATGGTACAGTAATCTGTGGAAACAGGGAAGTAAGAGACACTGCAAACTAAAACAGTAGTACAGGTGGATAAACATTCCTGTAAAAGTGGTTTTATAATGTGGGAAGATTCACAAATTAATATTGTGGGTCTTCATTATTTAAGAATGTATTATGTATTTGTATAACTTATCAAAGTAAATCTAGATGTTGGGACATGTATTGAGTCCAGTAGATGTGGCTACAGTTCATTTTACTTGAAATTTCAATGTCTATTTTAAGTGTACCTAGAGTAGATATGGTTGTTGAAGATTGGAAATAAATATCCTTGGAGAATTAGGAATGCAAACCTTGTGACACAACCAACAGCAAGTTTGCAACAATATTTGTAGAAAAAAAATAAAATGCATAAAACATTTCATGGTTTAAAATGTTCTGTTGATATAGCATTTGATAGACCTAGACCCTGATTCTGTATTATAGCGGATGTACTTGACACATAACTGTCATTACATCACTTTCAGTGGTTTCAGCAGCCTTTATGTACCACACTTATAGCGTAATACCAACCTACAATTCAGGAGTGTAGGAAATGCAAGTTATCATATGGAAGAATCCATATGATTGGCTCCCATTTCATTGGGGAAAACTGCGGTTTGACGTACTGTACAATTACTAAAATCTGGTTTGGGAGGAAATGCAAGAGACCAAGTAGCATGGACAGGGCTGCAGAAATTGTGATTCAGACCATCATAACTTCTTGTGACTTCTTTGTGGATCATTAAAAAAAGAAAAGCATCCTAGGTGTGACAACAATTAAATATGATGCAGGATTTATGCATCCATGTAAAAGGTTGCACTTGACATCCAGAAACTGCAAGATCTTTTGGAGGGGGTAGACAAGGAGTTGCGTCTTTAGAATGTGACTCCTTATTAAGTGCTGTCCAGCCCACATGACTCTATGAATATACCATATACTGCATACAATATGCCAGTATGTTTCTTTATATGTGTGTTTAATTAACATCTGTGTTCTTTATTTATTTGACAGGGTTTTTTTTTGTACATTTTCACTTTTGCAGATGTCATTTTGTCTAAGGAGAAACAGTCAGCATAACGTGTGGTTTTGTGCATCCAGTTTTCTTCTGCACAACTCCCTCAATAAGAGTTGCTTTCCTGCAGTCAAAATAGTTATATGCCTTAGTTTCTGAATACAGTTTTTACCTACAATGTGTTCTGGAGGGGAAAGGGGAGTTAAAGAAAGCAAGTTGCCGTGCTAGTGGGTAAACTTCCGCATTCAGGTGTGCACCTCATTGTCTGCAATTTGCTCTGTCATAGATGTGCATTAATGATTCAGTCACAGGTCTTATGTTGTACTGAATTGATCAGCAAAATGTGAACTGAAGTGTCTACACTGCAGTCTCTTGTCACTGTAAGCATATCTATTTTATCACTTTTGATTTGTGGAACAAAGCTTTATAGTAGAAACACCAGTAAACAACTTTTTATACTATTAAAATGTTTGGGTTTTTAAAAAATGTTTCTTGAACTGTATGGTACTGTTTTACTTACTGAAGTATCTGACTTTAAGCAATGGAGTTTGCAGCTTTGCTTTTAGAAATAAGAGATGGAATGTGTAGTTATTTCCCCTTCCCTGTTGTGTGAGCTAGTAGTATGGATAAGGTATTTCTTTGGTTTGTAATAATAGCCAGTGCACTGGTTAGTATCCGAGTAACTTTCATGAGATGTGTATAGAACTTGTTAAAGGACAGCTTAAAGTTTTAACTGTGCAACGTGAGTGGTAGAAGGTACGAAGCAACAAGATTTTAGAGATGCAGGAAATAGTTTCTTTATCAGTAAACACCTGGCACAATCAAAAGTTATTTGTGGATCACAGAAGAAGCTCTTAAACTTGCTAGTCTTTTCAGTTAAAGTGAAGGTAAAGAAGAGCAACTTGCTAATCAGCACACTGTTTCAGTTGAGTCCAGACTTTATTTTGTAAACACTAATGTATTAAATTTGCTATAAATTAAAGTATATAACAGTTATATTTTTGAGTTGTAAATACAGTACTTTGTGTCATGACCAGTTGGTTATCCCTAGAACAGTATTTCAGTTTATAGTCCATCAGACCATTTCAGTCTTGATAAGCTGGAAGCAGGTTTTTGGGGTTTTTTTGTTTGCAGCTTTATGTATTTTTTTTAGCCTGGGGGGAGGTGGGAAGTACATTCTGAGACTGCACTTCCATTTGATCATAGCAAATATGCAAGTGTTGGTCTTCCCATGACAAAGGTCTTGGTGGACAGCAAGCTTGGCTAAGCCTCTGGACTCTGATGTGGAGGCTTACCCTCATCTTCTCTGGAAGGGTTGCTAGATTCAGGGTACTCTGGATCAAAGGCCAACCCTGCAAACGATGCCTGTTCTTATTCATATGTTTATGTTGTTGCATACAAAATAAAATTCACGGTGAGAACTCTTTAGTTTCCCCAGGGGTTTTTCTTTTTTTTCTTTTTTTTTTTCTTTTTAGGTTTTATTTTCTAAAAGGAGATGTTAATTTTCTGGTTCCAGGGAGGAGTGTGGAAGCCTTTTCCTGCTTTGGTGATTGAATCTTCACTTATGTGCAGAGCTTCGGGGCTATAGGGGGCTAAGGCAAAGAGGGAGGAACTGAAACCCAGAAGACAGCTACAGCATGACAGCCTTACTGCATTCGCTCTCCACCTCTTGCATGTGCTTACGTTTGTATGAGAACATGAACAAAGCAGATCTACTCGGAGGTGATGCCAAGCAGTTCTCAGTGGTTTTGGGGGTCAGGAGACAAAGCATAACTGGCCATATGACTCTCTTGATGATCCACTGTGTTTCAAGTTGCTGTCTAAACAGCACCCTACATCTTGATAGTCAAATGCTGAAGTATTGGTATGTTGGAGGACAGAAACTGAATGGGAGATGGGATATGAAAAGAAGATAAATGGACCAGGGAGCAAAACTATTGAAAAATGCACAAGGAGGGAACCAATCCAAAACCACCCAAGTTGCTGAGATGGCACGGAAGTCACGTGATTCAAATCAGAGGAGTGAGTGTGCTCTATCCAATGGTATCAGTGTAGGATGTAATGCCCCTGCCTTTTCCCAGCCCAGGGGAAAGCAAATGTGGGAAATCAGAACCCATAGCTTCGTGTTTGCTATTTTTTGTCTGCACTTCCAAGTGTGATCTTACTGTATTCTAGAAGAGGAAATTGGAAGAGGAAGGATAGAGCCCAGGCACTGTTTTGGATGAGATGGAGTATGTCAGAAGTTATTTGTTGATCTTCCAGATCTCACACAAATATCAAGAAAGTAATTTTTAACTTCATCTGGGCTGAGCAGTACCTGAAGTTCAGTCATAACACAAGGATGTTGGACCAGCATGGTCCTACTAGGGCCCATGGGTTTGTATTGGGCTCTAGCAGGATTCAGTGTATCATCAAGGCACTGTGGAGCTTAATGCTGTCAGGTCTTCAGTTGGAAAGTACTGTTGGATTAAACAACTATTACTGAAGGGTTGTTAAAGATAATTAGAAATTTCAGGAGGTGAATGCTTCTTATGCAGCCAGAAACATTTGTCATTTAAATTTTTATTTCTGGCTACCTACCTAAAGCTGGCGTGTCTTTTTCTAAACAAGTGGTTTATGTGAGGGTCTGCAGGGAAAGCATCTGCTTGTGGCATGTCTTCACTCATGGTAGTGGCTTTGCCCATAGCAACAGATGCAGGACTCCTTTCTTCTGCATTTTCTTTTAAAAAATCAGAAAGCTTATACGCAAACAGCACGTTCAGCCATGGTAATGCAAAGTCCTCCAGTGACCCCTAATTAAAGTGCTCTTGCAGTGATGGGGCTTTGGTAATGCTTTGGCTGGGATCTGGGCTTCTAAAGCAGCAGAGAGAGCAGACCCTGCTCAGGGCAACCCTTTCTGCTCTTTCCTTTGAGCAAGAGATTTTTCCAGATGAAAAAAAAAAAAGTAACAGCAGCAGCAACTTCCCTAGCACCTTCATGCTGGCCACAGGCAGGCTGCGCTGAGGTTTCAGTGTGCCAGCTGGCAGAATGGGGGATGTCTGCTCCCTCAGGCATACCTCCACCAGGGCTAGGAGGGGTCATGCTGTGAGCTCACTGTCTTGTCTCCTTAAGCAGGAAACTGAGGAAAATATTGTGAGGCTCTTTTCTGCTGTACAGAAGGGTTGAAAAGATGTTATGCTGCAGTGATTCAGTGGGGAAAGGATAAATCCTTCACATACACCTACGCACCACCATGAGAAAGATCTCTGTGGGCAGAGAAGGAACAGAACATGAAATATGAATTTCCTTGAGCTCCTCAGGAGGGATGGATTTCCAGACCCCTTCCTCTGGCAGCTCTGCACTCCCTCTGCCTGGCTGTGCCAGGATGAAGATCTGCCCTGACCCAGGATAGGTCCCCAAGTCAGGGCTGCTTGCACTGCCCCATTGCTTGCACCTGAAGCCTTCATCTTTGCAAAGGGTGAGGTCCCTTCTCACATGGTTTTGGGATTGGTTCCCACCCAAGGAGATGGGTCAAGGCTGCCTGCCCATCCTCGTGTAAACTGGTGGCACCAGCCCTGGGGCTGAAGAAGGTGCCGGGGATGGCTTCTGCTATGGAAAAGCTTGGGAAGCCGTAACCTAGGCTACTACCAAGTTATTGGGTCATCAGATGGTGCCCCAGACCACTGCTCATCCCAAAAACATAATCCACAGCCCAACCCATGATGCTCCTGAATCCCTGTTCTTTGGGTAAGTCTAAGGAATCCTGCTCTCAGGAGGCGTGTGGGTAAAGCTGTGGCTTGAGATGCTGAAAGGGCTGATTGCTTTTGCCCAATTAACAAAATATTCAGAAGTGTTTAAAGTGTGTTCATCTGCAATGTGCATCATCTGTGATGCTCTGATAGAGCAGGGGCTGTGCAAAGCCCAGGCACACGTGGAGTTTCCCAGAGGAGCTGCTGCAGCAAAGGTTGCTGCTGGTTTGAGTAGGTTTACTCTACATTGCAACGGTTCTTAATTGATTTTATTTGCTTTCTTAATTTTTTTATATTACTTCTCAATAAATTTTAATTCCTCCTATATCTGTGGAGCATGTGTGGATGCAGTTAATTTCCTGTTACCCTGCAGATTTTAGACATCTCCATTCTCAGAATTATTTAGAAAATTATTTAATCACCTTGGAAAATCCAATGTACCAAAAAATCTTATGTTTACTTATTACTTGGTATTACTAGGTTGTAAATTGGTGATTCAGAACATAACAATACTGGGTTGTAAAATTGCACATAAGCCTCCATTGAAACCCAGTGCCAAAATTAAAAAAAGAAAAAAATTAACACTTTGCATGCAGAGACATGAATACAAATAATTTTTTTCATCACAAGGTTGGGCAGGAATTTCCGATGTTTCTTTGTAGCTGAGTAACCTTACAGGTTCAGAGTAGCTCATTGGTGACACACCAAATTAGGATGTGGTCATATGTATGCATTTTGAAACCCCATAATGACTCATCCATATGCCATTAAAAGTTTGTGTTCTGTAAATGCTTGTTCGACTGCTGAAAAGGGGCCATGTACAACGCCCACGGGATCTTGGGGCAACAACCCTTCCTCCAGCTGCTACCTCTGAAGGGCGGAGCTCAGAGGTGTGAGCACAGGGATGTTGCTCAGCAGCGACCATGACCACAGCTGCCCTCCTGCTTATCCCAGAAAGGGAATTTTGATGGACACAAAGTAGCTTCAGCACTGTTGTGCTGTATAAAGAAATAATACAGAAATACTGGGGGACACATTCTTATGTTTCTCAAGGACCTGCTGAAGTCACACATGCCTATGCTCAGCAGCGCCATTGATGGGACTGCGTGTATAAGAATCAACTTATTTTTAAGGGACAAAATCCAGCCTTTTCCCTGTACACAAACTGAAACTCCCTGGCTGAGCCTGGACCTGCCTGGAATTGATGTAGCCAAGGGCTCATGCAGGTTTCACTGGAGCAGTGTCAGCCTCCCACTCACATGGTAGCCTCAGGATCCCCCTCATGCTCATTCAAGAGCTTTGGCTTCACCACCATGCATAGGCTGAGCACAGCAGCATCCCACTTGTATCTTCACTCTCTGGCTTACTTCCAGCCTCTCATGTGTGAGCCTCGTTATTATTGTAGCATCCAGCATGTTTTCCTTCATGTTCATCTCCTTTGTACATACCACCCCACTCACATGTTAGCTCTAAATCTTTTTTTTTTCTTTCTCTCTTGCCTGTTGCTCGATGAAGTGGTGAGGCACAACACACCGCCTGTTGTGACACAGCCTGACATGTCTCAGTGGCACAGTATGGTGAGGAGCAGCAATCCCCACTACCCTGACTACCCCACTGGCCAGACCCACGCTTGGCAGCAGCCCACCTTCAGGGAAGCTGAGGAAAGCGTTGGAAGCTGTGGATGGTGATAGCACCAAAGGTGTCTTGGCTTTTAATATACACCTCTTGCCAAAGCAGGGAGGAAGGCATGGAAAACCACAGACTTTAATTCTCCCAAAGCCTTGCTGCAGTCATCTTAGATAATATTTTGGCTTTGCTTTCTCCTAGGCCATTAGCTGAAGGTGATTCTGTAGGGCTAGTTGGAGTAGTACAGGATTCCCTGCTGTACTGTGATTATTGAAAGGTGAAATGCCAGAAGTAGTGTGAATATAGTTTTCAAATTACTTTGGTGGGTTAAACATGTAGCCAGTTTTAAAGGGCTATCACTGTACTTGGAAAGAGAAGAAAAGCTTTTAAAGCTTGATAGGAATGATGAATTATAAATGGGAGGGAGAGAGGATCTCATATTGAACAGGAGCTGGGCAGTACCAGCACATGGCTTCAGCAGAGGTGGCACCTCTGTGGTAAGATTTTTCTCTTTTTTTCTGTCTTCTAAAATCTCGCTTTTCTATTTGTTGATTTTCCTCTTCTGGAGTGACTTGCTTAAAAGGCTAAAAAGTACTTTGGCTGGCTGGTGGAGTCTGAGTTTTATTGAAATTAGTAGAGGTATAAAGTTGGAATGATATTCAAAGTGGCCATTTTCAGATATGCATCCATTGTAGGTGATCTCTGGTGTAACCACAGATGTTTTATGAGATAGACAATAATTCGTGTCAGTGCTTGAAACCAAGTTTAAATCTCAGCCTCATGCAAACAGCTTTCTCTTGGTGTCTGAAAAATATCCTCTGGGTGCCCACAGAGTGGGATCCCTTCTCATTTCCCAAAGATTGTTTGTATCTTCCCTCAAACAGAGATTAGCAGGCTTGAAGATCAACAGACACTGTGTGAACTCCCTTGCTGGCTCCCTGCTTATATGGAGCCATTTATTTTTCATGCTTCCCTGTACTTTCTTGGGTTGAACACTTGTTGAGGTGGCTTTGGTTTTTTTTCTAGACATTTCCATGCATTTGGGGGAAATTAAAGATGTTTGATGTGAACTCCAAGGCCAAGACAGAGATCATGAAGCAGGTGGCAATCCTGTAGGGAGCTAAAAAACCCTGCAAACCAAACTGAAAGGCTTTTAATTAAAGATTAGATCAACAAAGTATTACAACAGGTGGTTAAATCCTGCGGCTAAACAGCCCATGCTTTGTTCTCCAAGTCTGATGTATGAAGAGAAGTTTTCTATAGGGCAAACAAGGGATCCTGAATATGTGGCATTAAAAATTTATTACTGGTAACACAGCAAAATAGGCACCCATGTTTCACAGGGAGAAAGCAGAGACATGTAAATGTGTGGCTTATATTGTTGGGGCCTCTTGAACGGTGTCAAAAGTTTGCATTCCCATGGGATAGGAAGAGAGTGATTAGATTTGGTCCTCACTGTGGCTGTGTGAAGAGTTGCTGTCACCCCTGTGCATCCAGGAGGGGTGTGCTGCTGGCTTGGGAATGCTAGGGATGCTGGTCAAAGGCTACCATGTTTCCTTGTCCCTGGCTAACAGTGAGGCTGGACACAGTCAATCACCCTCCTGCTATAGACCCTGTAAATCAGCGTGAAATGTTCTGCTTCTCACAGTCTGTGATATGGGCAAAGCACTTTGAAATATGCATTGTTGGCAAGGGCTTCTGGGCAACTCTATAGCCACGCTCAGTAAGGGGTGCTGCTTCTTACACTGCTCCTGACCCCATGAGGTGCTGCTAAATTACCCGCCAGAGATGCCAATCTTGGACCCTTAACCTCATACACCTAGAGGAACCCTGATAATGAGAGGCTGAATTCACCCAATGGTGCATGCATCCAGTCCTCTGACATCCATGTTGGTATCCCCTGCATTTAATTGCTTTTTAATGATTGAGATAAGAAGTCTTCTGGATTGCACTGGCCAGCACAGTCTCCTTGACAGGAGACCCAGGCCACCATCATTCTGCCCCTTGATCACACCAATAGACTGACACCCTCCTGAAACACTCATCCAGACCATGTCCTCCCCTCTCTGGAGCTGTTGCAGGTCACCCCTGTGGCTCAGTGCATGGGTACCTGCTGTGGCAAGCACAGGCAGACTGAGGGCAGGTGATCTACTCGGTATTGGCAGCTCCAGGGCACAAAGTGAGTGCAACAGGGATGTGCTCTCCTTGCAGCTGAGCAGCACAGACAGGCCCAAAGACATGACCAAAACTGCTCTCAAGTTCTTCCTCCAGCACTGCTTGAGCATCAGGACTTAAGGAAAGGGGTGAATGTTGTGCAGGCTCTCACAACCACAAATGATACTATGAAAAAGAACTTTCATTCAAATTAAGTTTGTAGGAAGAGGGGCAGGAGAGGAAAAAAGAAAATAAAAGAAAAAAAGAATTCTACCACTAAAGTGATTTGGTTTGTTGCTTTTCCCTACAGTCTGCATTCATCAGGATTTGGGGGAACATCTGCCTTGAGAAAGACAACCTTTCACCAAGCAAAAGCCCAACTCAAATCCCTCTTTAAAATATTTCAGAGGGAGGAATTGGATTAGCTATGGTTGTACACTGGGGAAAACCAGTCTGATACTTTTAAAGCATTTACTAATCCACCACTTCAGGGGCCAGGTAAGCATGGCAGGTCCCAGAGAAGGGAAGCCACTTGCCCACAGAGCAGGTACCAGCAGGCACAGCCCTACCTTGGAGCAGAGGTGCTGGAGTAGAAGCCTGCTATTTTTCACTCTTGACTGACCTAGGGGCTCGTTCCCCCTGGGAGAGGACAGATGGTCTCCCAGTGAAGGCGTGGGACTGGGAACCAGGAGCTCTGGATGCCTTTTCTGACTACATCAGAAACTTGCTATGTGGCACCACCTACTTCTGTACCCACGTTTCTTCCTCCTCCTTCCCTCTCATTTGCTGCTTTTTCCAGACCTTTCACCTCATTGCTTGAATGTTATTTTTCTTTCACAGAGAGTTTTTTCGCAGACATGAAAGCCTCATGGTACACTGTTTGCTGGTACCTGTGCCAGATGTCCACTTCTGCCCAGACTTCTGCGCCATCCTTGCTCTTCCCCATCAATCTCTCCCTTCCCCTCCCAGAGCTGCTCCCATTTGACATCTCCTCCAGATAATCCTTGTGGCCAAAACTTCTCCTTGCTCTACTTTTGGAGCGTCGCTATAAGTTGTTTTACCTGCAGTGTACTAGGAGGCACAGGTGATTCAGCTGCCAAGGCAGAGCCAGCACAGAGAACGCAGTCAGCACCAGGCAGGGTTTAGCCCCAACTCAGGCAAGCCTGCTGGCAGGAATATTGAGATATTGGTGGATGTGACCCATAGCAGAGCAGCTTCACACAACCTATGGATTTTCTGCTCTGGGCTGAAGAATGCTTTCAGAGATGGATACTACTAGCCTTCTCAGAATCACAGAATCACAGAACAACCAGGTTGGAAGGGACCCATCAGATCTTCTAGTCCAACCATTCCTATCTAACACTAAACCAAGTCCCTCAAGACCACATCCACCCGTGCCTTAAACACCTCCACAGAAGGTGAATCAACCACCTCCCTGGGCAGCCTATTCCAATGCCCAATGACCCTCTGTGTGAAAAACCTCCTCCTAATCTCTAGCCTAAATCTCCCCTGGCAGAGCTTGAGGCCATTCCCTCTCGTCCTGTCCCCTGTCACTTGGGAGAAGAGCCCAGCTCCCTTCTCTCTACAACCTCCTTTCAGGTACTTGTAGAGGGTAATGAGGTCTCCTCTGAGCCTCCTCTTCTCCAGGCTAAACAACCCCAGCTCTCTCAGCCGCTCCTCATAGGTTCTGTTCTCCAGCCCCTTCACCAGCTTTGTCGCTCTTCTCTGGACTTGCTCCAGAGCCTCAACATCCTTCTTGTGGTGAGGGGCCCAGAACTGGACACAATATTCAAGGAGCGGCCTCACCAGTGCTGAATACAGAGGGAGAATCACCTCCCTGGACCTGCTGGTCACACCGTTTCTGATACAAGCCAGGATGCCATTGGCCTTCTTGGCCACCTGGGCACACTGCTGGCTCATGGTCAGTCGGCTGTCGACCAACACCCCCAGGTCCCTCTCCTCCTGGCAGTTTTCCAGCCAGGCTTCTCCCAGTCTGTAGTTCTGCATAGGGTTGTTGTGCCCCAAGTGCAGGACCCGGCATTTGGCCATGTTAAACCTCATGCCGTTGGACACTGCCCAGCAGTCCAACCTGTTTAGGTCCCTTTGCAGAGCCTCCCTACCCTCCAGCAGGTCGACACTTGCACACAGTTTTGTGTCATCTGCAAACTTGCTAAGGGTACCCTCAATGCCTTCATCCAGGTCATTGGTGAAGACATTGAACAAGGCTGGACCTAGCACTGAACCCTGGGGAGCACCACTTGTCACTGGCCTCCAGCTGGACTTAACACCATTTACCACCACTCTCTGGGCCCGGCCATCCAACCAGTTTTCTACCCAGGAGAGTGTGCGTCTGTCCAGACCAGAGGCTGACAGTTTCCCTAGCAGAATGCTGTGAGAAACTGTGTCAAAGGCTTTACTGAAGTCCAGAAAGACCACATCCACAGTCTTTCCCTCATCCAGCAGCCGAGTGACTTTGTCATAGAAGGTGATCAGGTTGGTTTGGCAGGACCTGCCTCTGGTAAACCCATGTTGCCTGGGCCTGATCACCTGGTTCTCTTGTAAGTGCTTCATGATAGCACTCAAGATCACCTGTCCCATGACTTTCCCTGGCACTGAGGTCAGACTGACAGGTCTGTAGTTCCCCAGATCCTCCCTGCTACCCTTCTTTTAAGTGGGAACTTCATCAACCAGTCTCCAGTCCAGAGGTACCTCCCCAGTCTTCCAGGGCTGTTGGAAGATGATGGAAAGGGGTTTGGCCAATACATCCGCCAGCTCCCTCAACACCCTAGGATGTATCCCATCTGGCCCCATAGACTTGTGGGTGTCCAGTTGGTCAAGCAGGGCTCTGACCACCTCCTCTTGGACTATGGGAGCCTCGTATTGCTCCTCTGTTTCCCGGGTATCTACACAGAGGGAACAGCTTTCTTTACAATTAAAGACTGAGGCAAAGAAGGCATTAAGTACCTCAGCCTTCTCCTCATCCCCTGTCACTGCTGTTCCTTCTGAGTCCAAAAGGGACTGTAAGGTTTCCCTTGTACTCCTTTTACTGTTTATATACTTATACAAAGTTTTTTTATTGTCTTTTGCAGACTTAGCTAATCTGATCTCTAGCTCAGCCTTAGCCCCTCTTATTTTTTCCCTACATAACCTCGCTTCCCTCCTGTAGTCCCTCCAAGAGGCCTGTCCCCCCTTCCAGAGCCTATAAATATTCCTTTTTTTCCTAATTTCACTCAAGATTTCCCTACTTAACCAAGCTGGTTTTTTCCCCTGCAGGCTTTTTTTCCAGAACACAGGGATGGCTTTCTCCTCAGCTGCCAGGATCTCCTTTTTGAAGAGCTCCCAGCCCTCATGGGCTCCCTTGCCCTCAAGTGCTGTCTCCCAGGAGACTTTACCAACCAGCCTTCTAAACAGTTCAAAGTCTGCCCTCTGAAAATTTAGTGCAACCATCCTGCTTAGCACCCTCTTCACTTCACCTAGGACAGAAAACCCTATCATCTCATGATCACTAAGACCTAGGCGACCCCCTACTCTCACATCCCCCACAAGCCCCTCTCTGTTGACAAACAGCAAGTCCAGGAGGACACCTTCCCTGGTAGGTTCATTAACCAGCTGTGCAAGGAAGTTGTCTTCCACACACTCCAGGAACCTCCTAGACTGCTTCCTTTCTGCTGTGTTGTACTTCCAGCAGATATCAGGGAGATTGAAGTCTCCCACAAGGACAAGAGGCACTGACTTGGAGATTGACCCCAGCTGTTTAAAGAAGAGCTCATCAGCTGCTTCTCCTTGGCTGGGTGGCCTGTAACAGACTCCCATCACAAAGTCTCCCTTCTTATGGGCTCCCTTGATCTTAACCCACAGGTACTCAATCTCCTCATCGCCATAGTCCATCTTAGAGGTGTCCAAGTCCTCCCTTACAAAGAGGGCTACTCCACCCCCTCTCCTACCCCTTTTCTCAGCTGCATTGTCCTGAGGCTCTGGGTTTTGCTTTAATTTGCTGCTTCAAGGTGGTGCTCTCTATTTTTGCCTAGAAGCCTGTGGAACAGGCACTACCCGGCTAATAAGCTCAGGGTACAGTATTTTACTCCCCAAGGATGGTCTGTGTGACATGGCACTGTGCTTCCCCTTTCACAAGGGCTCCTTACGAAGGCTTTACTTTCTGCGTTCCATCCAGGCCGTGGCTGTCAATGTCAATTAATTCCAAGTGAGTAATGATGACATTTAGGTTGTTTATTGCTGCTTCAAAAGGATGAGACACCCAGTCCATATAAAAAACATGTACAAAAGCCATATCCATTCTGGGCTGCTCAGTATGTATGGCTGCTCCCAGCAGACAAATTGAGGTGACAAGCCGTGGTTAGCACTGCCAAAGTGTCATCAGTGTCAAACCTCTCAGCGGAATCCTATTAGTTGCTGTTACCACTCTCTACCCAGGGCAAGCACTGGGGACCATTTGAGGTTGCTTTGGAGGCACAGCTGGTGTTTCAAAGCTGTTCCTGCTCAGAACAAGACCTGGGCTTGCTCTTACTCCAACCAATGTTCACACAGCCCCATCCCTCAAGTTCCTACCCAGTCAGTTTGTACCTTGGGCACACACAGCAAAGACTCCATGTCTTCAAATCCCAGTGGAAGACTCTATTGACAGACCAAGCTTAGCTCCACTGGTGCACAGCACCCCTCGCCACCCCCACACCCCCACACACACACCCACGCCAGTTCATTCAGTTTTTTAATAGTGATGTGTGGGGATTCAATAGATAGCCTAGTCCTTGTCTTCAGTAAAGCTTTTGGTGGGTTCCTACTCCATGGTCTCATGAATAAGCTAGGAGGGTGTCTCCTGGATGCAAATACCCAGCAGGGCTGAAAATGCCAAGTAGGAATGTGCTTAAAGAGGAGAATGGAGACATTTCCGAGGACCACTGAGCATTCCTTGAAAACAGAAGGATAAGGAAAATGGACTCATTTAGGCTGCAGAGAAAGGCTAGAGGTGAGAGAGAGGAGTCGTGCCAATAGATGACAGCATATAAACATTGAACCTAGAGCTTGAAGCTTTAATTTTTCTGGGGTTGCCCAAAGACGGGATGAACCTTGTGATACTGGGCATGGGGGGTGATGCTGGCCACATCCCCACTGGCTGTGGAAGAGCACATGGAGCAGAGCAGCTTGTGAACATGCAACAGAGCAAAAGGTGAGCCGTGGGACTGGTTGAAAGTATCTCTACTTTTCATAACCCCATAACATGTCTTGCATGCAAATTAAGTGTCTGATGTGTTCCCACCACCATCAGTAGGAATTCATCTGCCTGCAGGAAAAGGAGCTGGGTAAGAACCTTGTGTTATTGAATAATCCTGCAATAGAGGAGAATATAGGAACTATGTATTCTTATTTAACACTTGGTTCAGGGTTAGGATGGTAATAAAAGAAGAGAAACTGTTTCCTTGTAATATGGTAGAGAGTTAATTAAAAAAATAAAATCCCCAAAACTTTTGTAATGCCAAGTTTCATTAATATCCAACTGTTGTGCTTTGCATCTGCTGAAGTGGTGGAACGGGTCTTTAAAATATATGGCTTTAAGTTTGCATAAATAAAAGCAGTGATCAAGGCTGATGAGTGGCAAACAAAAGGAAGAGCAGTGATGCTCTACAGTACAGGAGCAGAAGATGGGGTTTCTCAAGGAACTTCGCATTCTAAAAGTAAAACATTAACCTATGGTCCTTTCCACATCTCCTGCTGCCAATCTCCAGCAAGGAAATGTTTCTGCACAGTGAAGACGACAGGGCTGCTTCTTTCCCTATTCAGCAAAAGAACTGGCCAGTAAAGGTGTTGAGAATAACAAGGGAATGTTATTTCATACCTAAATGTGAAATCTTCTGTGCAATTAAAAATTATGAAATGTGTTTTGACCTTCTTCAAACTTTTTTTTTTTTGCAAATAATATAAAATTACTTCATTTTGATATTTCAATAAAAATATTTTTATATAATCTAGATGTTTTAGTCTATAAAGGTATCATAAATTCAAGGATAAAAATTTAGATTACTTATCTTGGCACCTTCTTGTGAAATGGAAACATGCTTTTGAAATATTCTGGATTCACTAAAATCTGTTTCTCCCCCCCCATTGAGATCTGCTCATTCAGAAAGAATCCATCACCTTCATGTGATGATACACTGATAAACAAATAAGGCTTTAGCAGACATCATTTGAATATGATGTTTCGGAAAACTGCTAAATGATTGATATGTAAAGCTCAACAGATTTCAGGATTCTTATGAGATATCAAAAAGGACAATGATTTTTAGGTGCTGAATTAGAACAACCCCAAACATTCAAAGTTTTCTATGAACTGGAGTTTTGAAAAAACCTATTGTTCTTAGAATTCTGAGGAAAACTCCTTTGAGTATCTCAGAATGTACCAAGGGATGTTTTCCTTTTCCAACTTTTCATGTCATACCCATGAAGGCAGTGTATTACATGACTTAAAACTACTGACACATCACAATATGACATAAGAACTTCAAGAAGTGTTGGGTTTTTTTAATTAAGAGTTATTTGGGCTTAATACTGATTAAACTACTTTGCCTTTGATTCTAGATCCAAGTGTCTCTTGCTCAGGTTGTAACAAAATGGTTTGACAACTTCGCTCAGGTACAAACAGGAGCCACTTTGATTTAGAACAAAGAAAAGCTGTCTCAAATACTACCAGAGAACAGCTGCTCTTTGTGACTGTAATGGAAAATAAAATGAGAATATTTCAACTATTATTCTTGTCACAATATGACATGATACAATAACTACTTCTGACATGTAATTTAATAGGTAAAAATAATGTTATTAGAGGGAAACTCCATAAAATTAGGATGATTTTTTAAATGGAGAATCCTTGATTTCTGGCAATTATCACCAATAGCCATGTCTCTTCAGCAACAGGGTTCTGTTACAAGTGCCTGTGTGGTGACAAATACTTAGGTTGGCCAGAAATTACTCTTGTTAGCTTGGAGCTTTTGGTGTGCAGCCACCTAGGATACAGAGATGCTCTTGCAATTGTGTCAGGGGACAACAAGAGAGCTTTGCTCTGCTGGGACTAGGAGGGATGATGTCCATGAAAAGGGAGGGAAGCTGCAGGATTTCTTCCCATGAGAGACTTGTTCAGAAGTTCTCCAAATCTGCATGCAAACATCCTCTGTGGTCTTAACTTATGACTTTCTGATCTTAATTCATTGCCTTGACTAACCGCTCTCTGCGCTGAAGAAAGCCAGTATAGCAGGGGAGGTTTCCTTTGTCCACCAGAGCTGAGGTCTTGCTTTCCTTATTCCTTATTTCCTTATTTCCTATTCAAAAACTCTAGTTTGCTGACAGCTGTTGCATCACGTAGCCACCCCCATTGAGTGTCCTCCCTAATCCCCTAACATGTTGCTGGGATCCAATCCAATATGGCCCTTCTCCACAGTATCCTGCTCCTGCAGCCTGGCTGCTGGCATGCTCAGAGGCACAGCCAGGATCAAAGAAAATTTCCCAGGATTTGCAAAAGGAGGCAAAGTCACAGTCTACTCATAATCAGCCAGTGAAGTTGCTGAAACTTAAGGAGCTGTTAGAAGTGGGGGTTTGGCCAGCCTTAGCCTCAGGTGCTTGGTGAGGAGTGGTGAACAGAATTTTAATTATTTTGTCTATGTAAATTGCCTCCTGAAACAGGCATTTGGCAACCCTAATGGTTTTCTGCATGCTGTGGTGTAGCCAGGAACTAAAATAAGTCAGTCTGTGGGAGGGATTGGAGGTGGAAGATAGGGAAACTCTTTTTATATTACTCCTTTTGCTATATTAAGAGGCACTGTTCCCTTTTCTGGCCCAAGAAGAAGTTCTCCCTTGGCTTGCAGACGGTCTCTCCTCCTGGTTTAACTATTCAGAAATCAATGTTTAAAAGTCCTCATTCTTGGCACTGCCACCCACTGCCCCGTGACTTGCAAGGCACACAAGGAGGTCTTACCATGGTCCAGACATGGGGTAAGACCATGGCAGCACCATTAGCTGAAGCCAGGTTTTGGTCTGCCTTGAGTCCTCTTTTCTTCTTTTTTTCCTTTTTCCCTCTTGAAGCCTGCAGCTGAGTGTTGCTGGGGGTGAAGCTGATAGAGGTGGGGGAAGGTGGATAACATTGTATATGTGTGTTTTAAATAATAGCGCTGAGCCCAGAGACTTTTTGGGTGGGCGCTGCCTCAGTATTGTGGAAATCCAGGGATATAAATAGCAAATAAGTGACTCTGACTCTTTGCTCAGTGACTTTGCTCACAGTGACTCTGCTCACAGTTACTTCATCCTGTAACAATGACCATTTGCAACCACTTCAAACTCTCCTATAATGCCTGTCCTTGAAAATAAATCAATAAGATGTTTAATCTGTGACTTCCTTATGTGTGAGAAGCATACCTGCTCGGCTGACACGTCTTTCCCACACCACTAGAAGCTGAGATGAGGGAGAGGGAACTAAGAGAAGGTTGTTTTCTTCCCGGAGTGAGTGGGAGCAGGCAGTGGGTGATGCTGCTCCTCAACTTGCTGCTGCTGTTGTTTTCCGCTCAAGTGAGTGGGAAGAGATGTAGACATTGTGAAAGCTGGATTACACTGAACCACTGTTTCTCCCCCATTGCCTCCAAAGCCTAAGACCATCCCAGTCCATCACACCGCTCAGAGTGGTAATTAATGAGTGTGTAACTGAAAAACTTGGGAGAAAAGTGGAGCAGGAAAAGTGACAGACCCAGGTGCCAACATGGAGCCCAGTGTGTTTGGCATGGCCAGCGAAAAGGCATGGATCAGGGAGAGGCTTGGAGTAGAGGCCACACCTAGGGCCAGGGGATGCTGGATAACCCCTCCAAGCCATTCCACTGAATGTAAAAGTCTGGGGTTTTTTTTTTCCATGAAACCTAAATACTGAGTTGTAGCAGAGATGACAGTACGTTTTATTTCACCAGGGTTTAGGACAAAAAGCAAGTGGGACCGGGGTGGGGGGGGTGATCCCAGAAAGATGTATGCATCTTTACTCACCCTACTCAGGTGCATAGGTATTTGAGGGCTCAGAACGTAGCTTCTGAACGTTACACTGTTTGTCTAGATATGGCTGTTTTAACATCCACCCATACCCATGGCATCATCATTCCTACACAAACCTACTTCAACAGAGAAAACACAAAGAAGGCCCTGTAGAATCATAGAATCATAGAATCATGGAATCATAGAACAAACAGGTTGGAAGAGACCCATTGGATCATCGAGTCCAACCATTCCTATCAAACACTAAACCATGTCCCTCAGGACCTCATCTACCCGTGCCTTAAACACCTCCACAGAAGGTGAATCAACCACCTCCCTGGGCAGCCTATTCCAATGCCCAATGACCCTCTGTGTGAAAAACTTCCTCCTAATCTCTAGCCTAAATCTCCCCTGGCAGAGCTTGAGGCCATTTCCTCCTGTCCTGTCCCCTGTCACTTGGGAGAAGAAGCCAGCTCCCTCCTCTCCACAACCTCCTTTCAGGTAGTTGTAGAGAGTAAGGAGGTCTCCTCTCAGCCTCCTCTTCTCCAGGCTAAACAACCACAGCTCTCTCAGCTGCTCCTCATAGGGTCTGTTCTCCAGCCCCTTCACCAGCTTTGTCGCTCTTCTCTGGACTTGCTCCAGAGCCTCAACATCCTTCTTGTGGTGAGGGGCACAGAAATGAACACAGGATTCAAGGAGCGACCTCAACAGTGCAGAGTCCAGAGGGAGAATCACCTCCCTGGACCTGCTGGTCACACTGTTTCTGATACAAGCCAGGATGCCATTGGCCTTCTTGGCCACCTGGGCACACTGCTGGCTCATGGTCAGTCGGCTGTCAACCAACACCCCCAGGTCCCTCTCCTCCTGGCAGTTTTCCAGCCAGACTTCTCCCAGTCTGTAGTTCTGCATAGGGTTGTTATGCCCAAAGTGCAGGACCCGGCATTTGGCCGTGTTAAACCTCATGCCGTTGGACACTGCCCAGTGGTCCAGCCTGTTTAGGTCCCTTTGCAAAGCCTCCCTACCCTCGAGCAGATCGAGCACTACTACCCTGTAGTAAAGGCTGCCTGACTAATGAACCAGCCGCTCTGCCAGAGCCAGCCTCCTCATCCCCAAATGTCCTCCTTTCCTTCAGTAGTGCAATAGGAACAAATTGGGAGGGTCAGAGAGCTCTGTGATTTGGCCTTGGTCTGGGATGCAACAGGGATCCTTGCTTCTGAATTTTTTGGCAGGGATGTCATGCTGATGACTGGGCTGTGAGGGGAAGGAGGGAGCTAAATGCTCCAGCTCTTCCCCACAGGTGGGAACATTGCATCTGAAACCAGTAGACACCCGATCCCTGGAAAATGATACAAATTCTGGCAGTGCAGGAAACACATCAAAGAGCTTTTATTAAGACTAACTTGATAACAACTAATTAACTTTGTAAAACTAGACTTTTCCAATGAGATCATTCCTCAATGCTCCTAAAGAATTTCTCTCCTTTGCTCACATTGTGTAAACACTGATTTAACCAGGAAACCTAATACATATTTTATAGCCTAATATAGCATTATATTGAGTATTAATTCCAGAAATAATCCATTGCCATTGTTGAAACAAAACACCAGTTTTCTACCATAGGGACCATATTTACTTTGTACTTTATATAGGAACGAGGTGTCAAGTAGAGCCTCCAAGACTGGGAGAGAACTGATCCAGTACTTTTCAAAAGGTCTGTTTCTGAAGCAATAAGTAAGCCATTGGTAGCTGTTACATCTACATAAGTAATCCTGTATTTCATTCCCTTTTTTTTCCTTCTTTCCCCAATCACTCACTTCTTCTTGAGCTATTTAGAAAGGGCTCTGCTATATGAAGTCCCTGTCTGCCAGTGTGAATATTGAGTACATCCAAGATTCCTACCTACAGTACCAGTTGTGCTTTGTGGATTAGACAGCAGAGTCCTCACCAGATGACTTTGCTATAAAGCCTTACAAAACCTGCTCTGATAGGGTCAGGTGATACCTGCACAGAGCCTGCTTTACAGTGCTGCCTGACTTGTGATGCTTGGGTTTGGTTTTGGAGCACTTGGAGTCTCTAGTGTGTTAGACTCAGAGGTGCCATTTTTCTTTCCTCTAAAAAAAAATTACAGTCTTTGCGGCTGAAGGCAAAACTACCAAGTTTGTATTCTTCTTTCCATTCTTAAATAGAAAACAGAAAAGCCATCCTTTAAAGCTATTCTTAATATATATTTGAAAGAAAGAAGGCAAGGCTCCAGGCCTATTTTTCTCTGAAGATCCCCTTAGACTCCCAGTTACCATACACATACCACCCTTTTATTGCTTGGTGAATGGAACCAAAGAAATTATATATTTTACCATTTTTTTCCCTCCACATTTATCTCCCTAGCTGAAATCAAAGAGGTGGTGCTGGCGCAGTTGGGACTGGAATAGCAGCTGGCACCTGTTCTCCAGGGGTTTTCTGATTACGTTTCCTCCAGGCAGGCTGAGATGCAGCCTGTCCCTCCTTGGTCTCCCATATCAGGATCTTTGATAAAAATCTCTCTTCTGAAAAGAAGACAAAAGTGCAATTAAGGAATTGCTATATTTTGGCCTTTTTTCTTGTTTGCTGTGTTGAGGACACATGGCTTTGTGGTGGATTTGACAATGCTAGGTTTAGAGTTGGACTCAATCTTAAGGGTCTTTTCCAACTAAATGATACCATGATCCTAAGATAAATAAGAACCAGCATTCAGTTATTAAAGAGGCTGGATAATGCCTACACAGTCATGGGGGGTTAATCCAAAAGACTGACTCTCAGTTGTCACTATGCACAGATTAATTGAGGTGTTCAGCTTGGGAGTATTTAATTGGACTCATTATAAATTAGGTTTACTTGTGTCAGTGCAAAAGTCTTTCTGGCTGCCTTTGTTTAGAAATTACAATAATAAAATTAAAATTAATTATTAATAATAATAAAAAATAGACGAGGACTACATTCAAAGTCAAATTGGTAGTTCTCGAGTTAAATAAATGTTGATGAAAGAGATTGGGTTGTTTGAGAGTCAGTGGCTGGGGGATCATAGAAAGCTGGTGTCAGAGAGAAAATTGTAGCCCCACAGGACTCTGTGGGTAGTCATCCCTCTGCAGAGCAGTGCCGTGGCTCTTACAGTGTGATGCCTCCCATCAAGTGTATTTTTACTCCTCTTAATTGAACTAATTCCTGCTGTGAGTTGTGCCAGTCAAACCTGTGCTTTTATGCACCCACATTGTTAAAGGCTACATTGACTGGATTTTTGCACACTGTACTGATGTTGTTTCTTGACACACAGATTTCTTCCTGTGCCGTAGAGAGTGGGTACAAATGTGACCCCATTTAGAT
This sequence comes from Coccyzus lansbergi, assembly GCA_033558105.1. Classification (NCBI taxonomy): domain Eukaryota; kingdom Metazoa; phylum Chordata; class Aves; order Cuculiformes; family Coccyzidae; genus Coccyzus; species Coccyzus lansbergi. The sequence continues at coordinate 1,445,635 of JAUMJK010000478.1, forward strand.
GTGGTCAAGGCGCTTTAAGCAGCTTCCAATGGGGAATGAGGTCTCATGGTGACAGCAATCAAGTGCCAAGATGGAGCAGAGGCAAATCTGAAAGTAGATGTTCAAAGACTACAGATGTGTAAGCCTCCACCAAAGAAACAAATGCCTCATCTTGCCCCAAGAGAAGTTCAGCCCAAACTCCCAACATGCAACTTGATTGTTAATAAAATCTGAAAAGAAAATATATTTAAAAGAAAAATATGGATAAATAGAGAGTGTTGTGCAAGACCCTAGGAAGGTTCTGAATTTTAATATTCAAGCCGGCTTGCTGCAAACCTCTGCTCCAACAGACAAGCACCCATCTCTGTACCCACCCGCCCACACTCATGGCTGTCATGTTCCTTCCACCTCCTGCATCCCTGGCAGCCCAGGATGCAGGAGATGATTAATGCTGGGAGAGCAGACATGTAAGTATTATTCTTCTTGATCTTAAATAAGACATGTAAAGAAATAATTGAGTAAAGAATCATGTTTTAACTGCAGGTCTGGGTTGTATAATTTAGAGCTGATGTGTTAGTAGGAAGAAAGAAAAATGGGCAGTTACCATAAGGTTTTGTGATTCTCTTAGATTCCACTAATATGCTGCATATAATTTATAGATCTGGAAAAAAAAATCTTCCTCTTAAGCCTTGATTACTGCCTCCTGCTTGGAAAAACTGCAAGGGACCAGCAAGGGCTGCATGCTGCTTCCTGAGCAAGATATTCAGTAGTGCTGATGGTCACCAGTGCAATAAAAATATTTGAGACTTAAGATGCCATATAATATCATTTCCCTAATGTTCTTGGTAGTTGCATAGATTGCAACTTTGGCTATTCAAAAGACTTGATTCAACCTCTAGTGAAGCTGGTGAAAATCAGAGTTGGGCCTAAGGTAATGCTTTTCAGGTTGGTGGAATGTGTTGTTCTCTCTGACTTGCATGTGTTGCTCCCATTGAGCACAAAAAAGCACGGAGAAAGTGCAATGCAATTGAAATCAAATCACACAATTTTTTTTCTACCTCTCTTCCTCCTCCTCCAGTTCTCCTCAAAACAAACAAAAATAAAATGACGAAAAAGAACAAAAAGAAGCAGGGAAAAAAGGGAGAAGGGGTTGTTAGGTACCGAAGTGCTACATAATTACAGGCTTCCTAGAAAAATAAGCCTGGTGGGGCATTATCTCCAGCTGCTGAGCCTTACTGTGCTTCCCAGGCTGCTCATCCTAGTTTTGGCACTTGGGGTGTCCAGAATTGGGGGACAGCTGTGTTTTGTGGTGGGGGTTGATCACTCTCCTGATATGGAGGTCATTCCTGTGACAAATCAACTGATTGAAATGAATGCTTCACTAGTCTGAAATGTTTAAAATACTAACCATCCCAACTCCACCTCAATAGTGCTCCCCATGATGCACCACGCAGTGCTCACAAGAGCACATGGCTGTGAGATACAGTGCTACCTCTTTTGTCAGCTGCTGGGGAGAGCTGAGATCATACATGCCAAGTGCAGTGAATGCCCAGCCCCACTGACTTTGTTTAAATAAACCTCTGGTTCACAGAGTTCCTTTACTACTGGGCTGCACTTTGCAGAGGAAGATGGATGTGCATGGGTACCCCCTTCCTTGCCAGTGCCAGGAGTATTGGCAATGTTGAGATCCATGAGGTTGATAGACAGATGGATGGATGGATCAGGAAAACAAAAGGGTGAGCTGAAGCCTCAGCTACTGGGGAGCTTTGAATCTAGCAGGAAAATTTGGCTTTCAGTTACCAATCTGCTGTGCAGAACGAGTTAATGTGGATTTATATTTAGGGAGCAAATTAAGAAATTTGGGCCTGGGCTTCCCATCTCTAACTGCATGCCTGCAGCACTCTTGCAGGGAGATGTTGAGAGCTTTCCTACCAACTTCAGGAAACTCAGGTATAGGGTCAAAGTTTCACATCTTTAATTTTTTTTCTTTAATATTTAGCATTTTAGGCATGTCTTGGAATGATCCTTGTGACAAATTCATTAAATCCATCTGGCTTCACTCTTCTTTCTTTCTTTCTTTCTTTTTTCATTTTTTCAAATGCATATGTGCAAATCCATCATCAACAAGCCATCATCAACAATATAAGATACACACTCAGTGTGCAAGTGTGAAATCTGTGTGCTTGGTGGCACACGCTGAATGCAAATCCACTAAGAAAGGCATTTTTAACTGGGTTTCTGTCCTCAATAATGCAGGTGGTATTTGTGCAGATAAATCAGGGCACCAAAACATTTATTTGCTTTTAGTGACAGGCACCATCTGCTACATGCCTGCAAAGCGTTCAGGAAAAGATTCTGCCTGCCTGCTTGCTGTGCACAGAGAGGCATTAGCAATAAGAATAACAACAGTGGATCTAACTGAGATAATCACAAGCGAATGAGGGCAGAGGGCATATCTGCAAGGTCAAGTGCTGGCATAGCTAATGGTCCCACCAGCTGGGAGCAGTGGACAGTGGGGTTAGCTCAGGTACAGGCTGGTGTGACCTGGCAAACAGCACCCAGATAGGAACAAGTATCCATACTTAGCCTGTCAGCATCTCTTGAAACCATGTTATGGCTTCAGGGGATGTTGGGCTTAGATCCAGTCCCCAGTGGCTTTCATGGATTCACACAAAAGAGCTGTGTGGATAGATAGTCAGATGAAAATAGCTACTCAGGAGGAATTTGAATACCTCTGGGGCACAGCTCTCAGGATTTGGGATAATGAAGGATGACAAATCTGCTGGACAGTCGGTGGGAAATCTCTGATGAGCAACACATTTTGGTGGTAGCCTGGATGTCAGCCAGTACTGCCTTCTTCCGATACAGCAGCCAAATTGCAAACCCAAGGTGCCCATGACCACACGTCCCTGACATCTTAATTAAGCTGTGCTGCTAGAGGCAGCCTGGCTCCCACTCCTGCTGGGATGGGTGTGTTCAGGTTTGGCACTGCCATGTTGCCATCTGCAAAGTGAGGGAGAGGTTATACTGGGGTGGTAAAAGTCTGTGTGGTAATTCACTGCAGGGAGATTTAGTGGAGAGGGCATCCCTGTGTCCTTCTGTCTCAGAGTAATACTATCCCTGCTATATATTTTTTATTACTTTTTAAAATTATTTTTAAGATCACAATAGGACTTTTTAATAGGAAATAATTGCTCTTGGGTTTGGATATGTAAGCAATTCACTTCTGGAAGAACTTCCCAGCAATTTTCTACTCGCGCATGCCTGTGTGTTACAGTAGGGTCAGCTCTCTGTGCAAGTCAAATTCATGCAAAACAACATACATGTAGGCTCTAGTCTACTGGGTTTAGATCGGAGACGGATCAAATGACTCACAGAAATCTATGGAAATAGATCAAAGTAGTAGCACACGTTTGAAGAGAACATTTGTGTTCAGCAGGGAGCAGGGTTTTTTTGACAATGGCTCAGAGCATGAGTCAGAGCGTGGGCCAGCCAGCGTGGGTGTCTGCGTGGGCAGACACATCTGTGGGTGTCAGACTGAGACAGACGCAGATAGATGACTGTAATTAAGTAGTTATCTAAATGACTGCAATAGTAAAAGGAATTTAAAGGTGCAGTTGTAAGCGCAAGCACTCTCTAATAGCTCCTTCCCAGCAGCTATGGGGCTGGTAGACATTTCCCGTTGGATGCTCCACTCCAAGATCCAGTTACCCCTGTTGATGTGGGAGGTAACTCAGGTGGTTGTTGTCTGGGAACTGGCTGATTTCTAGCTGCTGTGCACAGCCTGAGGAGGGCAAGGGATGGGTGGTGAAACCCTGCCCAGGCTTTGAGTGCTGACTCTGGCAAACTCCTGCCAGGGAAGTAGAGCCAAGAGGAGAAAGGAAGGCCAAGCAGAGCTGGTGAATGAACAAAGACAGGAAAACAGATCTGCATTTACTGGGAATAGTTGCAAAACTCCCACATACTTCTGTGGGACTAGGGTCATGCCCAGAGCTCACAGAAAAGCTAAAGTTGGTGGGATTTTTTTATAGTTCCCATCACTAGTTTCTTCTAAAGACTGACACTGGATCTCACTTCTGACATAATCCCAGTACTCCAGTCCAGAAAGCCTACTCTTTGGCTGTACCTCTGTGAATGCAAACGACTTGCAATTACGTGCCTCCAACGGGCCTTGATTTGGCTCCTCTGCCGTTGGTCTTGGTGACCCTATGATGGCAACAGCACCTGTATCGCACTGGCTTGCTTACTCTGTCCCCATAGGACCCCATTTCTTGGCAGTGCCATATGGTAGCTTTTGAGTGGAAGTAGAGCAAACACTCTTCCTCACTGCTATTTTTAGGTGTTGTTATTTCATGCCCTACCAATCAGATTTGATAAGTCTGCATGACATGAGAGAAATGTGACTAAAATAAATTAATCAATAAAGCTCTCATTTAATAAATTAAGAACAAAACACAAATCTTGTCACAACAAACAAGCACAACTAGCTGAATCTCCATGCCTGACACAGGCAAGAGATTAGTGGCACCAAATACCTGCTTTGGACTGATGTCTGTGCTTTTGATGTTTAAGATTCATTTTCACGCAGACTTAATTGACACAGGTCTGTTAGAAGGTTTTGTCTGTTTTAGGGGGGGGGGGGGGGGGAATTTAAAAGTCATCCTCCAAGGCCCTCCTTGCCATTCTATTAAAATTAGATGGGAGGGAAATATTTCCCTGTATGGTTTCCTGCCCCATTTAGAGATGAATTGTAATTAGATTTGCTGCCAACAAGGTTAAATGCCTCAGGCATCTCATGAGCTCTGAGGATCTCCTGCTGAAACACAGGTCCCAAAACGGATGCCCTCCTGAGTCCTAACAAGTGTGTTCCTACACATTTCCAGACTGTGTAGACATGCTAGTTCTCAGGAAAACTGCTTAGGTTCTGGTGGAAAACATGCATGTTTATTAGTGGTATTTTAACAAAGAGCTTTCATGGACCGTTTTTAAGATATTGCTTGCTAAATACCTATTACCCTGTACCCTGCTAGCTGGTCCTGCAAGGCCTGTGGAGCAGGGATTTCCTTCTCCAAGCAGACAGTTGTAGAAGGAAGCTTTTAAAATTTTCTGATTTATTTTTTGAAATGTCTTGCACAGATGAAGGACCACAGGATTGTTCTTCATTATGCTGGCTAAGCAGAGCACATTTTATCTGGGAGGAATAGTGTTAATTTGAATAATTAAAAACCCACCAACCTCTTGAAGTAGTAGATGTGTAAAATTAATGTATTTTTAAAACTGTCTGTGTATTTCTAAATGTGTTCACTGCAGCATACATTACTCACGCATTTGCATTTCTCAATGCCTATGAGCAACATTGTCCTTTGTTGAGTGTTGTCAGACCTGTACATGTCCACTGCCATCATAGCCACCACCAGCTCCAGCTTTGTTTCTAGAGGAGTCCTGGGTGCAACAATTTCTTCCTTATGGTTAAAGAAGGTCTCACTGGAGACATTGCCCATTCTGATACCTTCACAGCTAACTATTCCTGCCAGAAGGAAGGAATAGACACCCTGGGAGACCTTCAAGCTAGAGAATGGCGGTGAAGAACCTCTGACAGTTTCAACTGTCATGGTATTCCCTTACTTGCTGCAGTTCCTGGGGCATTGCCTACAAGTAATTTCGTGAGATACAAGTTCCTGGAGATAGTTGAGGTTTACTTGTTACATAGCTTTTTATTTACCATTTTCATTTTCAACATTCTCTGGTCTGTGGAGGTATCACCCATCATAATTAAAAATACTTATATTTCAAACCAGGAATTAGAAAGGGAGGGAAATTAAATTGGAACATGATGGTTTTTGGAGGCAAACTTCTACTCCTGTCTGTTCTTGGATTGGGGTGCAATTACAGTGTATTAGAGTTCAAAGTTTCATTTACCATCATTGTTGAGGTATCAAACTCTATAGTTGTTGGGGTATCACTGTGGTTTCTGGAGTATCAAACTCTGTAGTTTTTTCCCCAACTCTATGTTGGAGTATCAAACTCTCTAGCAAAGTTTCCTGGAGCTCATAATCCCAGGATAAATAAGGTCAGGAAAGGGAGAGTTGGAAACGGTGGGGAAGCAGATGGATGACAAGCTGATATGAATGAAGCAACCATGGTTTTATCTGTATGTCTTCTGTCTATTCCTCTTCCCTGTGCCTGTGTGCGTGGAAAATCCCACAGTACCTAGACATCCCTGACAGCATCTCCATTCTGAGATGGTGACTTTAGTTGTCAACTTGCTTCTTTTCCAACAAAAATGAGCATGGGTTAGTCCAGTCCTGCTGTAAAGCAGTGTTAGGGCTACATGTGTTTCTGTGCTGCTCATGCTGCTCAAAGTGGGATGTTTGCTTGCTCAAAACCACTGAAGCACAAATCTCTTGTGCTTTGCTTTCCTGAGGTTTGTGCTGGTAATCTGACCACTAAATGGAAAAAGGGAGGGAGGGGGCAAAAGCTGTCCTGCAGTGGAAGCAGAGAGTGAAGGAGCAGCTCCTGCCAGGCTGCCTGAAGAAGAGCAGATGAGTTGCTGGCCAGCGGAGCACAGGCAACCGAAACTGCAGTTAAAGTAAGCACTGTGGCATGCCCAGCTGACACCACTGCTCCTGCAGAATGGCTCAGCCACATGGAAGAGGTGCTATAAACCAGCAATGAAAATGCTTGGAAAGTCCAGGTGGAGTGTTTGCCAAGTCTAGAGAGATAGTGAAAGAAAAACAAATCCTATGAACAAGGAGCACAGCATTAGCCAGAAATTTGAATCTCCTTTTTACCTAGTCTTCCTTCCCCTAAGCCATATTGAGTGTGTTGGTCACCCTTTCATCTTATTCTTGGGTTTCAAAGCTTGACCAGTGCATTTCATTTCAGTAAAGCTCATGCTTTCCTTAGTCTTTTTTTAATTTTATTGAATGCTTCTTTAGTTCAGAGTTGATGGAAGAAACACTAGCCACCTGTTCTTCCAAGTGAATCATTTCTATGTCAAGGTATTTCAGGTTAAGCACAGGCTTGACAGAGCCTGTAAGAAGGGCCTAAGGATGCTTGTAGCTATGTAGGGGAATGTCAGACATTTTACTCCCACTCTTTCACAGGGCTGTTGAAAATCAATTTCTATGAAGCATCCATCTTCCCCTTTTTATTTGTTCCAGCAGGGAAAAAAGTACAAGGTTGTATGGATTCTGGAAAGGACACTCACTTTTCTGGCAGTGAAGTTAGAAACAAGAAAAAGAATAGCAAGGATAACGTGGTATAATTCAAGAAAACTGACTTTATGAACTGTACTAATCAATGTTTGTATTTAATAGAGTTATAAATGCCTTGATTTCTTTCACTCCTAGTTACTCAGCAGATGAGACTTTGTGACTGCTTACTTGGAGGGTTCCTGCAGGTAGTGCCTACTTTCTGAGTATTCGTGAACTGAAGCTCAGGTCTTCCCTTTCAGTCAAAGCAGTGATTTTCACTCCCTCTTACCAGAGGCCCAGCAGACCTGAAGACACTCACTCAGTGCCAAATTTCCCTTCATGCTGATGCTGCTGTCCAACAGGTTTCCTCTGCAGAACTGAGGGAAGGTGAATCAACCACTTCCCTGGGCAGACTGTTCCAGAGTCCAATGACCTTTTCTGTGACTTTTTTCCCTAATGTTCAGCCTAAATCTCCCCTGGTGGAACTTGAGGCCATTTCTTCTTGTCCTGTCCCCTGTCACTTGGGAGAAGAGATTAGGCTTAGGCTGGAGATTAGGAGGAAGTTCTTCACACAGAGGGTCATTGGGCATTGGAATAGGCTGCCCAGGGAGGTGGTTGATTCACTTTCCCTGGAGGTGTTTAAGGCATGGGTGGATGAGGCCTTGAGGGACTTGGTTTAGTGTTTGATAGGAATGGTTGGACTAGAAGATCTGATGGGTCCCTTCCAACTTTGTTGTTCTATGATTCTATGATAAGAGGCCATTACCCTCCTCTCTACAATCTCCTTTTCGGCAGTTGTAGAGAGCAATGAGGTGTCCCCTCGGCCTCCTCTTCTCCAGGCTAAACAACCACAGCTCTCTCAGCCATTCCTCATAAGGTCTGTTCTCCAGCCCCTTCACCAGCTTTGTCGCTCTTCTCTGGACTTGCTCCAGAGCCTCAACATCCTTCTTGTGGTGAGGGGCACAGAAATGAACACAGGATTCAAGGAGCGGCCTCACCAGTGTGGAGTACAGAGGAAGAATAACCTCCCTGGACCTACTGGTCACACTGTTTCTGATACAAGCCAGGACGCCATTGGCCTTCTTGGCCACCTGGGCACACTGCTGGCTCATGTTCAGTCGGCTGTCGACCAACACCCCCAGGTCCCTCTCCTCCTGGCAGTTTTCCAGCCAGACTTCTCCCAGTCTGTAGCTCTGCATAGGGTTGTTATGCCCCAAGTGCAGGACCCGGCATTTGGCCATGTTAAACCTCATGCCACTGGACTCTGCTCAGCAGTCCAGCCTGTTCAGATCCCTAATATATTTGTAGAAATATTTTTTTTATTATCTTTCACAGAATTGGACAACTTAAGTTTTAGCTGGGCTTTAGCCTATCTGATTTTCTCTATACATTATCTCATTTCATCCCTATAGTCCTTCTGAGATGCTTGCCCCTTCTCCCAAAGCTCATATACTTTCCCCCTTTCTCTGAGATTGACCCAGATCTCTCTGCTCAGCCAGGCAGGTTTTCTCCCCCAGTGGATCATTTTTATGGCATAGGTAGATGGCCTGCTCTTCCACCACCAAATTTCCTTCTTGAAGAGCATCCAGCCCTCTTGGGTTCCTTTGCCCTTAGGACTGCCTCCCAAGGAACGCCATCAACCATTTCATGATTGCTATGCCCCAGGTGTCCTCCAACTGTCACATCTTCCACAAGATCTTGTCTGTTCACAAACAACAGTTCCAGCAGGGCATCTTCTCTAGTTTTATCTCTCATCAGTTCTGTCAGGAAGTTGTGTTCCACAACTCGAGGAACCTGTTTCCTCTCCAGCAGATTTCTGGCAACTTGAAGTCCCCCACAAGGACAAGGGTTAGCAATTTCAAATCTTCTCTTGGTTGCTTGTAGAATAATTTGTCAGACTCTTCTTCCCAGCCAGATGATCTCTTCACCATATGTCCCAAGGCCATGAAGTCCCTCAGATTTCTTTTATGGATTTTGTTACTATCTACTTGGAAAAATCAATAGATGTGGGAATGTATGCTGATCAAATGATGTGGCCTTATCAGGTTGCTAGAGAGAAGTTTGGAATACATCAAGGTTGAGAAGCAGCTACAGTGTGAGAACAAGAAGGCAGTCTATGTTCAAGATTACTTATACAAAAACTACTAGGGGAAACTTTGGGCTTTAGCCAAGCATTACGTAGACATTAGACAAGATAGCAGGAAAGTATGAAAGGCTTGCTAATAAACGACTTGATTTCCAGTTATATTGATTGTCTGTGATCTTGCCCAGGGTACCTGCATGTGTTCAGTCTCTCACAAATAGAAGATAATAATCCATGGGCCTCTTTGCCCTGGATCAGTAGTTCTTCATATGAGAATGAATGTAGTGCTTTCAATTAGAGTACTGCCTAGTCAGAGGTGGCTTCTGAAATGTCACCCTGGTCACCTGTGTGGGATGCATCTTTGAGTGACCACAGACCTCACCCAGGTGGAATGTAACTCCATTTATCCCCTCCTCAGGACCATGTACCCCAGACACCTTCAAACAGGGACAGGTTTGTTGCCCTGGGTGGGGGATGTGGTGCCAGCTCAGACAACATCTTATTTCCATATGACACCTGCTGGTAATGAAAAGGCATGGCTGCCCTTTAGAAATGAGACCTGGTTTGTGGCTTTATATTTTTTAAAAAGCCTGCCTGTCTTACTGCTTGCCCATTTGGGGGTTTTTGGTGCTCTTTAATCAGTATTCTCAGTGATCCGACTCATTTTGGTGGGTTGGAAAATACTTGTCCAAGATATATGTGTACAGGACCTATCTCTCTAGATGTTAGATTTCTTTGATTCTGCAGAAGATAAGCACTCAAACCCCCCCACTCCTAAACTAAATAAGCTTCAAATTATTTCATTGTCAACAGAAACTGCTCTGCATGCAATGTAGTTTAGTTAGTGCAATGTAGTTTAATGCTTTAAAGGAAGCAGTCATTTAATTTACTTTAAAGAAAGTTGACCATATTTTTACATCAAAACAGAGTCCTTCTTTACAATCAAATTTTATTTTATGCTTACCTTCAAGACTACAAGCTTGCTCACCTCTGTGGGTCCTGACAGACTGCTCTGATGCAGGAGGTACCTGCTCAAAGTGTGCTTGGCCAGTGTTTTGCCAAGCCCAGGAGGGCCTCAAAGCTGCAGGACATATTTACGTGCTGATTTTCTGCTCCAGCTGGAGTGGTGAGGCTGGATCTGAGCAGGAATTATAGGCTGCCAGATCTGATCTGAAAGTGGTGAGCTCATGGAGGCTGGATTTATATTGCTTCATGTTTGATGGAAAGAAAATAAATATGCTTCCTGGAAAAAAATATTCCGCATACAATACTTGATAATATTCCTAATGAGGACTGCTCTTTGGTTATACAGCAAATACCAGCTTGCTGAAGGCCTCTATTTCTGCTTATGCAAATCCTCCTAAGCTTGTCCTTAAATCCAGTATCACCCTGAGAGCACTGGCAGTGTTGAAACATGGTCCTGAGTGCTGTAAAGACAGCAAACCCTTGACTTACAGTATCACTACATACTTCAGCTGGCTGTTTAAGAAGAATCTCATTCAACAAACAGTTGAATGCATTCATGTCAAGTGAAATCATTCCTTTTAAAGATTTAGTTGTCAGGTATTCATTAAAGGGAGTTTTACATCAAAATGATAGTCACTAATATAGCAAAAACATGTTGTATAGCTTCCAGGATTTTTGTGTTACATTGTATGGATGCCAGACCTCCATTGCTACAGAAATGTCTTCCTGGACCAACATAGTACATAGGAGATTTCAGAAGAAAATGAACACAGTACACCAGTGTGGTAGGAACAAGGACAGTCCTGAAAGTCTTCTGTGTAAATAGAGTGCCACGGACTGTAGCTGCAAATATAGCATAGCATTCCTATTGTTTCTGGTTTCCACCTTGTAATCACTTAAATTGGAGTTTGTCTTTTATTAACTCCATACAGTGAAAATAATAATTCTAACTTCAATTTTTCTTAAGAAAAAGTGAGCGAGCTAGAATATAATCCTGGCTTAAGGAATCGAAAATCACAAGCAATCTAGTCATTTCAAACTGGTTGTCTGGATACTTTGGAGAATTTCACTCCTCTGGGAGACTGTAAAATCAGCACTTAGTACAAACCAGTCCTTTATCACTAGTCTCCAGACTTAGAAACCCAGAGGACACTACTGAGGCTGCAGTAGCAGCGGGTACTCAATTCAGGTTCAGGATAATAGGAGCTGCAGCATGCTCAGCTCTCTCTCAAAGTCAGGCAGGTACCTAAATATGGATCAAGGCATCTCACTTCAGAGTAGTTATTTTTTAAACTCCTGCCTTTGGTGTGTGAATTGATGGCATTTCAGTTGCAAAGAACAGATGGTACTTGCTAGTGACCCAGGACAGGGTTTTTTGCATTAGTGCCAAAAATAAATGTAGCTCTTCTCTGTTAGTGGAGGTGAATTCACAGTGATGTGTACAATATTGCACTTTGCAGCAGAAGCAGGGAAAAATCAGGCGTTCCTTTCAGCCACACAAAATGCTTTTAAACGGTTTTAAAAGCAATTTCTCCTGACTTTTGGCACAACTGTCATTGTGCATCTCACTCAGCAGTAAACTGAATTGCCTGATACTATAGAAGTATTATTCTATGTAGATTTATCTTCCAGTGTGGTGCAATTCAGCATTTGTATCCCGTTCTTGGAGGTGGCTATGGCAATGCTGCTGATGGGGAACTTCACAGAGTCCAGTTTCAACCCTGTGAACCAGAGAATTCACTAAATTTAGTGCTGCTAAACAGGGTCTGGAGGCAGTGATGTGGAAGGAGGAGCTGTGGTGCCCTCGTTTGCCTTCCAGGAAATCTAGTTTTAGAGGTCCTGGTGAGAAGACAGCCAAGCTGAGAGCAGGTAATATAAGGAGGAGTTTGAGAGTATTTTAGGTTTATTAGAAAACCAGGGATGATTTCTGCTCCTTGTCTTCCTGATGATTTTTGATATTGCTGAAATTTAGTTGCACTTCATGATAAACTACAGAAAGGCGGTGTAGTGTCAGCAAGAATGATCTTTTTTTAATTAGTCTGATTCAGTGCATAGCCTCTTTTTCTTTGACTGAAGAAAGCTATGATGCATAAAGAAGAGAATTTGCATCATTTAAGGCAAAAAAAAAATGTATTGTATACGTATAAGGAAGCTGGTCTGTAGGCACACCCTGCTGGTTTGTAGGGAAAGTGCAAAGGGAACACATTTACATATGCTTTATGAAAAAGTCAGCTTCCCTATGTTTTTACATCTACATTAACCTTTTTTTCCCATGGTATCACTCTCTTGATTTTCATTTCTGAAATCATGCACAGTGATGCTTGAGATCTTGAGGAGCAGATCCCAGTGTTTTTTGATGTCTCTCTACCAGATCTGTGCCTACCAGAACTTTATCATGTGGGTAGCTGAAACGACTAAGATCTAACGCGGGTTGTATGTGGCATCTCTGCATGTCCTAACAGAGGTAAGCAAGACTATGAGCTCAATCAGTTAGGATTTTTCCACATGAAGAAAATTACCAGAATAGCAACAGAGAAAAAAAACTCCATTCTTTGATTCTGCTCTGGAACCTCTCCCAGATGCTCATGTGATGATTATTTCCATATGACTTTTCACACAAAAAGAATGAAGAAAAAGTCAGGAAATAGTGCTCTATTTATCCCTGAGCAAAATGTCTGCAGAGCTTCGGAAGTAGTTTTTCCAGTTGATTTCTGCACTTAGACTTGCTGCTGACTAAACTACCTGGTAGTCTAAGTGTCTTCAGTATCCGGCCTTCACAAGGCAAATATTAAGGCTGATATTTTGAAGAGTTGTAGATGTTGGTTGGCCATCCTGTTAGAAAATTCTCAAGGGGAGTCAATTTTGAAAAATTGCTATGCAGCTGAAAATCCAGCCTTTTTAGAGATACCAGACCAGAGACACCCTCACTCATTAGTCCTGGAGTGGCTGAATGCCACATACTTTATTTTTCATATATTTGGGAGTTATGAGACTGATGGAGATCTAGCTGCCCAGGGAGAGTGGAATCGAAAGGACCCCTTGTTTCTGGTGTAGGATGCCAGAGAGCACAGCTGGGAGCACAGCTGTCAGCATTAGCATCTGCTGAGGTCTGTCCTCTTCTTCATGAATGATCTGGATAACCACAGTGACCTGGTACCAGCATAGCCCTGATTATGATAGGTGGGATCCGTAAAGCCCGAATGCCTTGACCATAGCAGTTTGCTGGGGTCATGCCTGAGCTTGCTGGTCCTGGGTACACTGGCAGGACTGGAGGAATTTATAGTGTTGCCTGGAAGTCAATGTGATGTGCCAGAGGTGCGGGAGTATTGGCTTAGAACCTCTCCCTGTGAAACGGGAACATGGATGAAGACTTAGCCAACAGTGTGAGCAGGCTGCATTGCAGGACTACTCAAGAATTTCCCTCAAGACCAGGAGACTCTTCTGGAGGAAAGCCACATTTCCTTTTGCCATTTATCCTTTCTGTATCTGGTGTAAACTATGCTTATGTGAACTCCAGGTCTTCCTGGCTTGTTGGAAAGGAGGTGATATTACTAATTATGATGCCTTGTTCACTTCAGGGAAAGAAGACCTTCAGAGAAAAATCATCATTAACATGATGATTCAACCTCCAATCACCTTTTTCCCCAAGTATCTTATGCTTGTGCCCATAACTGATTTGTAACTCCTATTTCAGCCCCTCAGAAAGGGTAAGAGGTAGACCTTCACTCTTGTGAGGGTGTATTTAGATGCGACTTCCCAAAATACATGTGTCCCCCTCACAATCGTAATCCATTTTAATCATGTAAGGAGGGCTTTAATTTAATGAACAGCCTTTCCATAAAGTCAGGCTGAGCCCTGCAACCTGGAGTGCAGTATCAGCTTGCATCTGTGGGCTGTGCATCTGGACAGCTTTTCCCCACAGCTCTGAGTGCTCTCCTAGGCACCTCCTGCCAAACGATGCTTTTTCTATCTTCTCACAGATTACATTTGTTGGGGAAATTATTAATCACTTGCATTTGCTAGATTACTTTTGCATTTCAATAAACCCACAATGAGCTTACAATAAATCAGAGTGAGATAGCCACTGCACTGAATAATCAGCAAAGATAGCAATAGTCTTAATAATAATTACCTATACTTGTGTATATTTTATGATACTTTCATGTTATGCCAATAGTGTGCTAAGCACTTCAGAGCCTTGAGAGACAGATCTTTGCCCTGCAGCACTGGCAAAGCAAACAGCCTCTCAGAGCAAGGGCAGCAAGGAAGTGCCTAATGCAGTTGGGATGCTTGAGCAGTAATGTTACTGCTTGCATAATTAACGTCAGTGGCATGAGGAAATTTCTGGGGCCAAGCCTTCTTTTTTATGGTTGAGGGGTTTTTTTGGTTGATTTGTTTGTTTTTCGTGGTGAAGGATCCCTGCCAGTGGCCACACCTCTTAACATGCCAGTTCTCAGACTGTGAAATGCAGTGAAAATCCTGGGCTGACTTTGGTAATACAGTAGGGAAGTGCTGATAAATGGAGAAGTAATTTGGATATGGTAAGCACAGGAAGAAATAGGGAGATTGGCTTAGAACAAGATGAATTTAGTTACAATGGGTTTTATTTTGTTTTGCTTAAAGACTTTGTAGAAGAAACAAAAATATCCCTCATTTCAACACATCCAGTTTGTATTTGTTTTTACAGCATGTTCCTTTCTCAGCTCTCCTCCTCCTTCTCTCAAACACACAAAATGTTATCCTGGACTAAGCCTTTGCTGTGGTATTCCTGATGGTGTTACTCAATGAAATAAACAATAAAAGGACACTTACACTGTAGACTCTGTACAGCACAATGCTTCTCACACTACAAACCTGCCAGATGAATAATCCTTGTCCTCCAGTGGCTTTTATGATCTCCTAGCCTTTGTTCCAACTACTGCAGTAGCATTTACGCAATAACCCATGAAACTAATGAGAGACATTACGTGTTCTGGCTGATAGACAAGTCTCCTGTAACACAGCAGCCCTGGCTGTTGTCTACAGTGAAGAGCATGCTGATGCACAAATATCTTTGATTATTATGAGATTAATTTTGGGTGGAGTGATAAATCCCCCATTGACTCGGCACATGTCCAGGCACCCATTCAGCAGGGCTCACATGCCACTGCCAAGGGAGCACATGGAGGCAAGCCCTGCTCTGCCAACCTAGACTGTGTGGCACAGCTTCTTTGCTGCACAGCTATTTTGCTGGGGAGAAAAAAAGGATCACAGGACTCTGGAGGGATGCACTGGTTTTGCAAAGTGCTTATCAGTGTCCTTTCAAAAGGAACCTCACCTACTGAGGCAATTTTCCACCAGGTGGGTAACGAATAAAGTGGGCAGCAGATGCAAGGTAATGAATTTCAGCTTGTCCCTTTAGTTAAGATGACATTTTTGCCCCATGACATTATTCCAATTGAATGCTGTTGGGGTTTGAGAAACTGTCACATAACTAATGGTATTTCAGCTCCGGAAGTGAATCATCTCCAAGCTAAGGAGCACAAAATTACTCCTTTCGATTGCCTTGCAGAGAAGGGTCATCTGCATTTGTAATGCCAGCTATCAACTTTTAAGCAGACTGTATTGAATAATCAATACTGAACATACTGCTAATCATTTGCAAACAAATGTTAACTTCTGTTAGTTTGTAATTTCAAAGGAATTGCTGCTGCTTAGGCAGAGAAGGATGGAGGCTAAAGATACTCTTGGACACTGACTTGCTGTCCTCAGCTGCCCTGTCTGCTGCAGATTATCATCTTCTCTGTCACCTTGCTTCAAAAGTTCATGGAATCTGTGCCCAATACTGGATCTGGGCAATAGGTCTGCTTTAAGAAAAGCACGATTTTTACACAAGTGTTTAATTCACTTCACTCAGCAGAGAGGTGTTACTTTGGTTTACAGGTTAGGATGGTTGATGTGGAGTAACTTTAACAAGAGCATCGCAGTCACGTGCAGAACTAAGTACAAACTTCCATCTCTGCAGCTCCTTTGAAAATTTAAGAGTTGAGATCTGGGTTGAGCCTTATCAGTCCAAGTACAAGGACAGGCAGCTGAAACCTGGTTTCCAACATGAGTGTAGTATAAATATACATGTACCCACTGTTTGAGTATTCTGCCCCTTTCTTTCATTTCTCAGGATTGCTACTGCAGTAACTGAAGTGCTCATCATCTTCAAATTGCTTTGCACTCCCTGCACTTGAGATAGTAGTTGTTCAAAAGGGAGGTATTTGGGCTGATGTGTGTGTAATTACCAATTCTCTGGTACCCTTTGCTAAGAGGGCTCCTGGGAGGGGCAAGTAAGGGCCCAGCTCACTCTCCTGGCAGCTCAAGTCATTGCAGGGCACTGTTTGATGGAGTTATCATTATTTTCTGTAATGCTTACATGACTAACACCTGGGATCAGGTACAAGGAGCAGAGCTCTGTCAAGTTAAGCATTGTATGGGCATGTGATAAAGAGACAACTACTGAAGAGCTTACAAGCTGTTGTTGGTGGGCAAAACTAACGGTACAAACATTACATGTTCTCTGCATCGTTTGTTTTTCTGGGTGGGACGATTTTTTTTATTTTTTTTTAAATGGTGAAGTCAGCTGGCATTTAGCAAAGAAAAAAAAGAGGAATAATGTGTTCTTCTTTCCAGTTTGATACTGGTACAATGGATACCAGAGCACAGGCCTATTTGCGCAATGAAGAATAAAGACTAAGGGAATAGCTAAACCCAGCTGGGCCTGGAGCTTTACCTTATAAGGGAACTGCCAGAAACTGCAGTTCTCTAGCAAGTCTCTCCACCACAAAACAGTGTGGTGATGTGTCAGAAAGGCGGTTGCAGAGTGGTCAGAAAAACAAAGCTCCTTCAAATAACTTCACAAAACTTCAGGGTGAAGGAGGAGCCTCCCTTGAAACAGAGGAGACTCTCTACTCCGGACTTCAGATGACCTCCTCAACTGAAAGAGAAAAACACCTTCTGGGACTCCCAGGCACTTTCAGCTGAGCAGAGAGAACTCCCTCCCTGTGATCTGGGAAACATTTCTGGCTTCAGCTTTTGCTTGTCAGGCTGTTTCCTGGTCTGAGCTTTCCTCTCCAGCTCCTGGAGCAGACCACTGACATTTCAACCCCCAAGAGCATCATCCACTTGCAGGTGTGCCTGCACAGCCCATGGGATTCTAGAGTGAAAATGTGGCTGCTGGGTCCTGTTGTTCTGCCACAGATCCCTTCCGGAGTTATCGTGGTGCTAGAGAGACAGTAAAGACTGCTGGCTTAATACGGAAGGTAGTATATTTCTTAATTAAAAGAGTAAGTAGTCTTGATATGCTCCTGAAACTTAATGTAAATAGACACCGACATTACCAGTTTTCTCTGAGGCAAAATCAATTTAAATAGACCCGTTAATCTGTGCCACGCACAGATACATGACTCCCCAGGGTTTCAGTGTCTCAGCTGTGAGGCAGCAATTGAGCAGTTCTTGTTGGGATGGGGCGGGATGAAACACAGCCTTGGCAAAAGAGTATAAGGTCATCTTTGTACTGAAGGCTGCCCAAAAGCAGAGCATCGTGGCAATGCTCCAGCCCTCAGCTCTGCTTGTGCTTCCTCCAGCACTGCAACTGCATGCTAATAAAATGTGCTGTCAGACAGAAAATGAATTTGCAAATGAGCAGATGTGGGGAAGTTCTCATACTCATTTTAGAAACGAAGGGCCAAAACTCAGAAACCACCATCAGCTTGCCATGCGTATACAATCACCCAGCAGATGAGCTTCACCTGATCTCAGCTGCTGTTGAGCCCAGCTGTGAAGAACACAGAGAAGGGCAGGGACCTCCCAATGCTTTGGGAATTCAGCAGTTACCATGAATGCTTCAAACACTGGATCTGTCACTCTGCTTTGGAATTACATAGATCCTCCCTGAAGAGGAGAGGCATCTCTGAAGAAGGTGTTCAGTGCCAGTTGTTAGAGATGCTCTGAACCTGGTTATGACTTCTGAGGGAGCAGGCTTAGCTCCAGAGTACACTGTGAGGGCAAGTGGTTGTGAAACATGTGAAACCTGCTTGTGAGAGCACCTGCTTACCACCTGCTGCTGATGCTGTTACTAAGTATGGGTGATGTTTCTCTGTCACTTAGCCATAAAGCCAGGATGATTTTTAGGTGTTATTAAATGAAAGCTGCAGCTCCCCTTACTAAAGGACATACAGTATAAAATGGTAAAAATTATATATACATATATATATACACTGCTGTGCATGGAGAAACTATATTTGTCCAGAAACACTTGCTATCCCAGAGCTCAATTAGGTCTGATGAATGAGCTTAAAGTTGAGTTCAAGAGTAGTCTTCAGAAACACAAGGGCGTTTTTCCACATGAAAAATATACGTACATAAGTGGCCCTGGAGAGGTCTGAAACATCACCCACTCAGCACAGGTGCAGGAACATTGCACCTTGCCAAAAAACTTAAAAACCAAAGTCCTAGGACTGATTAGCAGTATTAAATCATTCCCCCCCCAATACTGTTTCTAGTAACACTGTAATAGAATGTGAACTTTAATTTAAATGTGAATTTAAACTAAAACAATCCCATTTTATCACTTGAGTACCCAGAGACTCCCCATTGAACCATTTTTCTGCATGCCAGTAGTTAACCTCCTGTGTTGGAGCAACCAACAGCAGAACCCACCTACTCTAGAAACACAATGAGTTACCTGTTCCTCAGGGAAGTTAAACTTGTGCACCTTAGTCTCAGGTTGGAGTTAATAATTGATCTTCCTCAGATTCAAGGTACATGCTTCTGAGAAAATAAAAACAAACATACATTCCTGTTCTGAGCAATTATCTCTGTGTCTGAATGTGAACTGCTAATGAGTGACTTCAGCACATTGTTCAGGAAATGAGGTATGTGAACCTTAGTCAGAAAAATGTTCTCGAGCATCTTTTGTAACCTGTGAATTACATGTGTGTCACTCTTCTCCACATAGCAGCTATCTCAAATATCTGGTGTAGCTTTTCATAGTGGATAGTCATAAAGCTGTGTTGTTTCAGGTGTACAGTACAACTTGCCTTTGACTCACAGGCTCACCTGGGCTGATTTTCCACTCAACTCATGCTGTCCCAGACAGCAGTGTCTGCCGGAGTGGTGGCAGCAGCTGCTTGCGCTGTCCTCTCAAATGTCACAGCTGTGTTCCTGGCGAAAAGAGGCAGCCTCTAGTACCCACCAGAGACACTGCATGCAAGCTCCTTAGTGTGTGGGTCCTGTTCTTCATGAAAACAACTTGATTTTGAGTCCCCATCTTAAATATCAGTCTGTACAGTCAACAGACTGCTCAACTGCAGTAGCAATTACTTTTTGCATCTTCAGAGAGGTACCGTGTGTGAACTGTGTCACTGTATTTTCATAATAGCTACATGACCATTAGCATAATCCTTTCATTGTCAGTGCATTTACAAATTGTATGCTGGGTGCTGTCGTATGCTCCAGGGAGACAGTTTTCCTTCCAAATGTGGCATTTGTTCCTCTAGGTTAACTGTCAGTGCCTGGCTGGAAGGGATGGAAGCACACATGGCAAGCTGTGGGAACTCCTGTCTCACCTTGTTTCTGCTTCTTTCATGTGTTGTTTCCATGCATTCATTCCCTAAACATCATGCCTTTCCCCTGGTGTGTGTGAGTTTCTTCATGTTTAGCCAAAATTCAGGGGGCTCAAGTGTGACTTTAGTTTAAAGGCTATAATTTTCAAATGTACTTTCATGGGGGGGGGGAGGGTTGTTGTTTTCTACTTCCCTCACTCATAAACCCCTCTGCTCCATCTTTGACCAGAAGATCTACTGCATTTGAGTTTTCTCCCTGCCTTTCTCTCTCATTAATGCACACCCGACACTTTTATGTACAACTTCAGTTCCTGCTTTTCCAGCTGACTCCAACTGCCTGCTGCAGGTTGCGGCTTCGGCTCCTGTAACTGCCAGCTTGGGCAGTAATAGTGCTTGTGTGGGAGAATGCTGCCTTTGAGTGAGCACCCATTTGATGGAGTGATGCCTGGCAATATCCTAGTGCTGTCAGAGTGCAAGTTGCATCTCCAGTGCTTTGACTGTCTGTTTAGGGAGTAGATTCAGAGCTTGTAATGGTGCAGAACTCGAATGAAATCTGTATTACCGTAGTGCTGAGCTGATCAGGCATCTATCTTAGCGTTTCATGAATACATCTGTTATTTACATATAGCTAAGATCTGCACACATTCTGGTATTTAAGCAGGGACTTTAAAGAGTCAAGTAGTTGACCTGGGTTCTAAGTCTTTATTTTTGATGTAGATAGGCGTATTTTTTTCTAAGTTGATACAGACTTGTACATCTGAACAGCTTTGCAAGTGATGATTGTGAAATGAATCTTGTCTAATGCTGCCACTCTAGGAGGTGATAATGACTAGCAAGGTGCTCAAATTGCTGTACATGTGTCTTCTACTGGCTTTACTGTCTTGTAGGATGACACTGACTCTGGGTAGTATGAAAGGAGAAGGAATCTCCCTTGATGCTGCCAAACCACCTGAGTTATGCTGGACATAGACAGTATCAGGGAATGACTCACAGGATATGTGACCTTCGGAGCTGGGGCTCAGAGCCAGGCAGAGAGTGCAGACCAGCTCAGAATCACAGAATCACAGAACAACCAGGTTGGAAGGGACCCATCGGATCTTCTAGTCCAACCATTCCTATCTAACACTAAACCAAGTCCCTCAAGACCTCATCCACCCGTGTCTTAAACACCTCCAGGGAAGGTGACAAGCTCACTCAAGATAACTTGTGCTTTCTTTGTTGTTGTTATGCAGCCTCTTCAATGTCATGGCTGATGCCACCTATATGTCCCAAAGCAGCTGATGAAGTACTCGACTGCTGGTAGTCCTCTCAGCAGTGCTCGAGTAGTGAAATAAACACAGTGGGTTTGGGGTTTTTTTCATCTCCAGATGAACAAAAAAAAAGATATCTTCCACTTGCAGTTTGTCAGAGTTCTTGGGATGATTTAGCAAATCCAGAAATGCAAGTGGTTAATAACACCGTCCATATTACTGCAAATACATTCCAAACACAAGACATTGCATTTGTGCAGCTATGGTTATGGTATGATAGCCTCTTTTATCACGCACCTTTATTAAGGCAGGCAAAGTTTGCTTTGTGCACTTGCAATGCTATCGAGTTGCTGAAAGCTCTCTCTTCATTTATCTTCAGTTCCTTGGAAGTGCTGATGGCTGCCAGCCAGGATGCAAAAGACGGTTGTGAGGTGAGGGTGGTGGCAGCACCCTTTTCCAGCAGCATCTGGGAAGGATATTCCTGGGGTGAGGAAGAGCAAGGCACAGGTGCATGGACCTGAGGATTCAGAGGGACCTGAGAATTCACACAAATTTTTTTTAATCCTTAGAGTTTAGAGCTAAAGAGCTGCATGGGTTTGCAACAAGCGTATCAATCTTGTATGCAGGAAGGCTGCCCAGAAGTATGGAAACATGCCAGTAACTCTTACTTCAAGCCTTGGATAGGTTATGTCTGTGATGTAACTGACAGAGTTGTGCTCCCATTCCCACATGCATCCTTGCTGTGTCCGGCTGAACATCGCCATGGGCATCCAGGAAATCCTTTGCACTGAGTCAGAGAAGGCCTTTGTTGTGTAGTACAGCGTTTGCACTCTATCATGGCTTTCAGACAGGATTAGGGCAGAATCTAAACTTTCCCTAAAATAATCTGTACACTAGCTGGGTGGCAGCAGCCAATCTTTGTGGGGAGGGGTATCCCTGACAGTCTAAAATTAATCATGGGAACATTGAAGTCCCACTTTGCAGGGTCGAGAACAGCCACAGAACTTGCCAGGGAGAACCAGTAATCTCCAGTTCACAGCTGTTTCCAATAATTTCCATTTCCTGAATAATGGGGTTCATTTCCAGATTTGACTTGCTTGGAAATGCAGTCACATCTGTTCCTCCAGGTTTCATGAAAGATTAACTTCCTTGTGGCAGAAAAGGCTTTTAAAGGTTTTTAATATTTATTTATTTAGTTAGTTAGTTAGTTAGTTATTGTTCTCAGAATTGTTGCTTTAAGCAAGATTCAGCTCTAAAAGACAGTTATAAAAATTATAAGCTTGCCTTTGTGTTTGACCATTTGCTAAACAATTTGTGCTACTACTTGCTCATGACAGCAGCCCCAGTTCCAAAAGTCCGTCATTCCTGACATTTGGGGCAGCACGCAAAATGCTGACAGCTGTGGCTGTACCAGGAGCAGGGCTCCCCTGTACTGCCTCGTGTCTCACAAAAGCTGAACAGATTGGCAGTGCCACTAAACAAGTACCAAATTCTACTGAGGATGCATAAAACGCTATGGAAAGAAACCTTTCCCATGTAAAAGTAAGTTCCATCTGCTGCACTAATATGAGTAAAAAATGAAAAGGTTCAAAACATTGAGAGTAAACAGATTATTTGCTTAGTAAAAGACACCTCTTTAAACCATTAGTCTTCCATGTAAGCTTGTACCTCAAGAGTTCCAGAATATTTTTTTTAGTGGAGTAAGCCACAGTTCATTTGAAAGGGTCAGTTATGGAACATAAATAACTTTTTTTTTTTCATAAAACCAGAACTAGTTAGCTTCTTTAAAAATATCACATACCTCCTAGTTATGAGTAACATCATTCCTCAGTGCTTTCCTCTTGTCACTTTATGGTACAAATATTATATAACTCTTTAGGGAGGAAGAGGGAAGTAGTTAAGAATAATTTTATTCTCATGCAGCCCAGTTATAAAGAATTCAAGCACCTATATCTCCTACTGCCTTCAGTGGAAGCCTAGCATCTCTTGTCTTCTTGATACTTCTGAGGAAGGGATTTATACAAATTACCTGTCTCTGGGAATTACATGGCCTTCTAGTAAACTTGCCAAGACCTTTGCACAGACACAAGTTGTGACCCAGTTGACTGTCTATTTCCTAAGACATTCCTTTCTGCTTGAGGCAGAGCACCCTGCCATCTCTCTGCCCACTCTGCTTTGAGATAATGTGTAACAGGCTGCCAGACCATTTGGAAATAATCTCCATCCATTTGCAGCTCTGATCTGAAAGCCTCTGAGAGTTGATGGTTAAGCAGTTTGAGTTCCAGCTGGAATAAGCAGGCTGTCTTTATAGGAGAACTCTGAAATATGCATCCAAAGGTTACACCTGTAACTTTTGTGGCACAGCTGCCTGTTATCCATGCCCTTGAACTGAGAAGATCAGTAGGTACCAGAGGCACAGAGAAACTAGCTTTGTCCTGTTAAGGGCAAGCTGAAGCCAATCTGTTCTGCTGCGGCTCTTTTTGGAGCACAAAATTCCCAATACAGAGTTTCAGCAGCATGTAACCTGGAATTTGATTCATGACTGCCTCTCTTGGTCACAGCCCTCTGGTGACTATAGTGCTTCTACCCTTCATCTCATACGTGTTATGCTCTTCTGACTTCTGAGTTGCAAGTCTTAATATGCCTAAAAATTAGAAATGTACAAGAGACAGAAATTGACAAGAAAGAAAGTACAGCTAAGCTGTTAAAGGTGCCCATTCTTTCCCCCTCCCTCCAACAGATGGTATTGGAGCCAATTGTGTGCAATCTGTTCAGATATATACACACACGAAAACCAAAAAAAACCAAAAAAGCCCCCCAAAAAACCCCAGTAATCTTTTTACAGGACTACTACATGGGAAGAGCACTGTTCCTTGTGGTTTTCTTTTTCCAAATGACTGCTTAAGCCAATGGTAATCCTGGGCAAGGCTGAATGCCATCTGGCTGGGGTGTACTGGGCATCCAGAACCCAGCCAAATTGTCAGGAAATTATCAACAGCATTCCACCACACACATCCTTCTGCTTTTCCCAAGCTAAAGGGACATTGGACTGAACTGGTGATGTACCAGTTCATTAACTTCATAAGTTAATGGTTCCTGTTACGCAAATCAGTCTTGAAATGTAAATTAACCTTTTCCCTGTTAGCTGTTAAAATAAAGGGTATAATCTCTATATTCAGGATGTTTGTAGATTATTATTACTCAGTAGCATACGGGTTTTGATTGATTATTTCAAGTTCTAATAATCATTAACAACTACTGGTAGTTTACGAATTACCTTTAATTTCAAGTGGTAGAATTTACTTGGCTTCACACTGAGGCAGATTAAGTAAGCCATGCTGAGCAGTTATTACCTTTCTCTTCAATTGTACTGCTGTTAAAAGAGCAATGCATTCTAGTCCTTGTGTTTTTTCAAGTCTGAATTTCACCTATAATGTTAATAAAATATGCTGACTTACGAAACAATGTAACTAATCAGTAAAGCAGAATGAAATTAATCACTGTTTAAACTATTTTTTTGATCATGCTTTCTCTATTAAAGTATATCAATCAAAAGACAAAAAGATACAACTTAGAAAACAGATAACCAGAGGAAAACCTTGCAGAAATGTACAAGGTGAGGTAAAGTGAATGAGAACTTCATCAAAATACGCATAAAACAAGTAAAATAAAGAAAACAAATGTAATTTCTTGATTAAAAGACATGTGCCCTACATTGAGAGTCTGTAATACTGCTGCAGACATGATGCAGTAAGGCAAAGCTGGGGAGAAAGTAGAAGGGTGGCTGGATAGTGTTTTCCTAACTATAGATATGTGAATAATTACACGTGTCTATTTTGCATGCCTTCTGGCCCAAAATACTCAACCTAGTACATTTTTAATTTGTTGTCTTAAAGCCCTTTTAGCTTAAAATATCCTCCCTACCACAGCCTGTTCTGGTCTCCTATGCTCAGCTCAGCTATGCCACCATTCTTCTGACTCTATTCTAGCAGAACTGATACTCAAGCGTCTATCAAGAGTTTAGTCTAACACAGCACGCATAGCCAAGAGGCTGAAGACAAAAATACATCAAATAGCCTGCTGGTAGGCAACTAGATTTGTTCTCACACCACACCCATAAGGTCTTGAATGATTCCTGTAGGGCATTACAAAGTTACTTTGTTTGCAATTATGTGGCAGAACAAGGGCTGTTCTAGCAATTCCTGGACTGCTTATGTTTCTTCCTAAAATCCATAGAACCATATGCAGCAAGAAGGGTAGCAGGGAGGATCCAGGGAACTGCAGGCCTGTCAGTCTGACCTCAGTGCCAGGGAAAGTCACGGAACAGGTGATCTTGAGTGCTATCATGAAGCATATGCGAGAGAACCAGGTGATCAGGCCAAGTCAACACAGGTTAACAAAAGGCAGGACTTGCCAAACTAACCTGATTGCCTTCTATGACAAAGTGACTCGGCTGCTGAACAAGGGAAAGGCTGTAAATGTGGTCTTCCTGGACTTTAGTAAAGCCTTTGACACAGTTTCTCACAGCATTCTGCTAGGGAAACTGTCAGCCTCTGGCCTGGACAGGCACACACTCTCCTGGGTGAAAAACTGGTTGGATGGCCGGACCCAGAGAGTGGTGGTAAATGGCGTTAATTCCATCTGGAGGCCAGTTACAAGTGGGGTTCCCCAGGGCTCAGTGCTGAGTCCAGCACTGTTCAATGTCTTCATCAATGACCTGGATGAAGGCATCGAGTGCACCCTTAGCAAGTTTGCAGATGACACTAAGATGGGTGGAAGCGTTTATCTGCTGGAGGGTAGGGAGGCTCTGCAAAGGGATCTGAACAGGCTTGACCGCTGGGCAGAGACAAACGGCATGAAATTTAACAGGGCCAAATGCCGGATCCTGCAGCTGCCAGGAGGAGAAGGACCTGGGAGTGTTGGTCGATAGTTGACTGACCATGAGCCAGCAGTGTGCCCAGGTGGCCAAGAAGGCCAATGGCATCCTGGCTTGGATCAGGAATGGTGTGACCAGCAGGTCCAGGGAGGTTATTCTCCCTCTGTACTCGGCACTGGTGAGACTGCTCCTTGAATACTGTGTTCATTTCTAGGCCACTCACCACAAGAAGGATGTTGAGGCTCTGGAGTGAGTCCAGAGGAGAGCAACAAAGGTGGTGAAGGGGCTGGAGAACAGGTTTTATGAGGAACGGCTGAGAGAGCTGGTTTTTTTTAGCCCGGAGAAGAGGAGGCTGAGGGTAGACCTTATTGCTCTCTACAACTACCTGAAAGGAGGTGGCAGAGAAGAGGGAGCTGGCCTCTTCTCCCTAGTGTCAGCGGACAGGATGAGAGGGAATGGCCTCAAGCTCTGCCAGGGGCGGTTTAGGCTAGACATTAGGAAAATTTTTTTCACGGAAAGCGTCATTAGGCACTGGAACAGTCTGCCCAGGGAGGTGGTTGACTCGCCTTTCCTGGAGGTGTTTAAGGGATGGGTGGACGAGACACTGAGGGCCATGGTTTAGAGATTGGTGGGAATGGCTTGACTCAATGATCCGATGCATGTTTTCCAACTTGGTGATTCTATGATATTATCCAGACAGGCAAGTGCTTTGTCTTCATGTATATCTAATTGCCCAAGGCTCTGTTTGTTGACCAAGCAACCAGCTGAAATTTATCTGAATATTCAAAATTTCTAAGCACTTGGTCATCATTCAAAAATTGCTTGTACCAGGAAGGCTGTGAAGTCTGTTGTCTGACAACATCCTTTTCCTGTGGTACAAGGCCAAGGATAGAGACAAACACAATTATCCATATTTCTTGGCTCCTGCTCTTCCTTTGAGCCATCCTATGGTACATCTAATTCAAGGCTCCTTAAGATAAGTTTCACAGTTTTGTTATGTGAAACTCCTTCTTGAGGTGGAAGATTATCACTCATCAATTTTCAATCAAGGTTTTTTCGCTCGCACAGTTTACAGCATGACCCAATTAAATTGTTGTCTGAAAACAACTGTGAGGGGATGACAAGCCATGGCATGTATGTGGGAATAAGAGACTTTACTGCTAGAGATCATGTAGTGTTAGAAGTGTTCTGAATTTTAACAGCACAACTCACTCAACTGAGGCAAAAGTCCAAATAATTGGATCTAATGTGGCTATGGCAACTATGCTGAGGGCTAAAAATACTATTTAAAAAGTAGATTTTTTTTCTTGTGTGTTTTTCCATCAACTTCTGGCTTCAGTGAGTGTTGCTTCAAGTCCTGTCTGAAAAGATGGAGCATTATGAAGCAGTTAAAGGTGATGTGAAGATGTTTTGTGACAGCAGTTATCTCTAAGGAAACACAGATCTTGTGCTTTCACAAATGTTTCAAATGCACCAAAAATAATTTACAAGAATTTTGAATGTTTGTCTTCTTGGAAGTTAAGATAAGCATGCAGACATTCAAGCACTAAACTAGTAATTAACCAAATCACATGCTTAATCCAGGCTAATTTACTACCTTGACAGCTCTATTTTTTTAATCTCTTAATCCAGTTTCATGGATATTCAGTCCCCATTGGCCTACTGTTTTGGAACTGTTTGAAAGTCCTTGTCTAAATATTAAACACCTTTGGAGTGCAGTGGTATGTTGTGTGCTACTTGAAGGGCTGTGGGTAGTGTGTCCACAGTCATCAGCAACGTCTAAGCTTGCCTGCTGGTAGCAAGAGTATCTGCTTTGTTCTGTTCCCTTGCCTCCTTCCTTTCACCTTCTTGAGACAGTTAGGTGTTTATAAAGGTGGATCAGATTGGGGAAGAATCTTTCTTCAAGGTTACACCCTTGAAGAATTAAAAAACGTCAGATTTTTTTTTTTACTTGATCTTTATGGGACTGTTTGTTTCTAGGTCCTTTTTAAGGAGACTTTAACAGCTTGCAAGAAGACTTGCAAACTCATGGGCAGTTGCAAAGGAAGGCTGAGCTCTTAGGTCACCTGAAGTGCCCATTCGAAAGAGAAGGTTCCAAAAGTATCAGGGCAGAAAGGAACATATGATTTGCTGATTACTTTGCAGTTTCAGAGCTAGTGGGGTTTTGTTGGTGCATTTTTCCCTGTGTGCAATTAGATTGATTTTTGTGTACTCTTAAGGATCCTTCTGGAAGTAAGATACTTTTAAACTATTTGGATCACCACTTCTGTTGCAACAGTTTCCATTACAGTCTGACTGCTCCTTTTGCTTGCTTGCTTTTACCTTGTTTTGTTTTCCTTCAGGATGGGCAGCCCTGCTCCTAAGCCTGTGTGTCCTAAGCTTAAACTTCTACATGGACACAGGTAATTTCAACCTCCATTTGAGGAAAGGCAGAACCAGATATGTGAGAGAGGATTTTTCCTTCATGGGACCATTACATGGGGTTCACTTGTGTGTCTTTTTCTGAAAGACTGCATTTCACCAATGTCTTTTTGTGAGATGCTGGAATTCAAAGCTGAAAGCAAACAGCCTGGGATGAGGTGTGGCTGCAGTGCACTGTTATTTTCATCACTTCATGAACAGGGTGGCACATGTAGATTTTAAGACAGCTATCAATCAAACACAACATAGCTTTGTACATGTAGATCCAGCTTGTGGCCAGCCTAAGTGGCTGAAGTCAGAGGACCTTTGCTTAAATGCAGGCCTGTCTGTTCTCAAAAGCAGCTGGTTGTGAGTTCATGGGCTCCCCTGAGCTCCCGGGCTCTCTCATGAGTGCTTGGCACAGACATCTGGGATACAATGAGCAGCCAGATGATGCTGTTGCTTGTTTCTGTTTGCTAGCACAAGGTTAACAAGGCTAATATTTGATAACCATGAACAGAAGATCCAAGCTTGCTCCCACTCCCTGGCCTGCTACAGTATCAAGACCTGGACTTCAGTTTGGCAGATGTCATCATCATTAAGCATTAAATACAATTGTGGGTGGAATGCATGGCATTTCCAATGCTTTGATGTAGCTATATTGGAGCACAAATAATATGCAGTGAGCTGGATGCAGTAGGGGACACTTCTCCAGTAGGTCAGCTGTTGGAATCTGTAGGTGAACGTTCTCTTGTGTAAAGAATTTTGCACCTGAAAAGTGCTATAACTCGTAATGTGCATGAGGAAAAATGATGCTGTCTCAGTGGTAAAGATGAAAGGAAACACATTAACAAACAAAGTAATGGGTGAATATTGTGACTGACAGACTAAACAATTAAGAAAATTGCAATTCAGAAATTGCAAAGCAATTTGTCCATGTAGTTGTGAAAGAAGTTTTTCACCCCTGTTTGTCTGGTAATGTGGATGCAACATATGAATGCATAGGAACCAAGGTTATCTGTAGGTCAAATTTTCCCATTAGAGACCGAGTTACTTTGTAATTTGGGCATATAGAATGTACATATTCACATGATTTCCCTTTGGAAGTTATTGACAGAGAAGGCCTAACAATTGATGGCTTTAGCGAATAACTAGTGTGTGATTACACCTCATAGAACACAAGTACATTGTTCAATTGTATTTTAAATAAATCTAGTTCTTTTACATCCCCTTTAATGCTCATCTCTCTTCATAATTTAATTTCAAGGCAGTTAACAAATGAGGTCAATACTGAAAATCAAGCCATGGGGTACGGAAGTGACCAAGACTAGTGAGAATAAACTTTGTCCTCTGAGACTCTGCTCCTATGCACTGATTTTTCAGTGGCAAAAAATTTCTTCCTCAATACTCAGGTTAGGAAATGAGTCAAAGGACAAGCATGTTAAATATAATTGTTTTGCAAAGATTTGGGTTTTTATTTTAATCATATTCTTTACCTTTTATTTAAAATCAAACAGTGATTCTATTGCTTTTATGTATTTCTTTGCATTTGTCCCTTGACTTTGAATCAGTACTTGCAAATCATCCTCAATAAACCTTCTGTTATTTGCTTACTCTGTCATGTACACTAAAAACATAATATATGGTCTCTTAATCATAGAATCATAGAAAGACCAGGTTGAAAGAGACCCACCAAATCATCGGGTCCAACCATTCCCACCAATCTCTAAACCATGGCCTTCAGCACCTTGTCTACCTGTGCCTTAAACACCTCCAGGGAAGGCAAGTCAACCACCTCGGGCAGACTGTTACGGTGCCTAATGACCCTTTCCGTGAAAAATTTTTTCCTAATGTCTAGCCTAAACCGCCCCTGGCAGAGCTTGAGGCCATTCCCTCTCATCCTGTCCCCTGACACTAGGGAGTGTGGTTTTTTATCAAAGGGAATACATGGCCCATACAACAATTCAGATTTCTGCAGGACTAAAGGAATTCCTGTGTTAATTAAAAAGAGATCATTCTAATTGATTGAAGTAGATCAGGAATGTTATGTTGTAAAGTGTGACTGAAATAAGCACCATCAGGAATAATTCTTGTGGTCGTTGAGCACTTTGCAGGCCTTTTCATGCCCATTGAGTTCATGACGCAATCTGTCTGCTAATACAATATGTATGTACAGTTAGTCTCTCATACATACATGGGACCTCCTCTTGGTGATAAATAAGTCCACTGATATAATTATTTGTAGAACTTAGTCATAAACATAATCATAGAATAACCAGGTTGGAAGAGACCCACCGGATCATTGAGTCCAACCATTCCTATTGAACACTAAACCATGCCCCTTAGTACCTCGTCCACCCGTGCCTTAAACACCTCCACAGCAGGTGAATCAACCACCTCCCTGGGCAGACTGTTCCAGTGCCCAATGACCTTTCTGTGAAATTTTTTTTCCTAACGTCCAGTCTAAATCTCGCCTGGCAGAGGCCATTTCCTCTTATCCTGTCCCCTGACACTAGGGAGAAGAGGTCAGCTCCCTCCTCTCCACAACCTCCTTTCAGGCAGTTGTAGAGAGCAATGAGGTCTCCTCTCAGCCTCCTCTTCTCCAGGCTAAACAACCCCAGCTCTCTCAGCCGCTCCCCATAAGACCTGTTTTCCAGCCCCTTCACCAGCTTCATTGTTCTTCTCTGGACTTGCTCCAGAGCCTCAACATCCTTCTTGTGGTGAGGGGCCCAGAAACGAACACAGTATTCAAGGAGCGGTCTCACCAGTGCTGAGTACAGAGGGAGAATAACCTCCCTGCACCTGCTGGTCACACCATTCCTGATCCAAGCCAGGATGCCATTGGCCTTCTTGGCCACCTGGGCACACTGCTGGCTCATGGTCAGTCGACTGTCAACCAACATACCCAGGTGCTTCTCCTCCTGGCAGCTTTCTAGACAGACTTCTCGTAGTCTGTAGCACTGCTTAGGCTTGTTGTGCCCCAACCGCAGGATCTGGCATTTGTCCGTGTTAAACCTCATGCCACTTGTCTCAGCGCAGCAGTCCAGCCTGTTCAGATCCCTTTGCAGAGCCTCCCTACCCTCCACTTGATTGGAAGCTCAACACTTCCACCCAGCTTAGTGTCATCTGCAAACTTGCTAAGGGTGCACTCGATGCCTTCATCCAGGTCATTGATGAAGACATTGTACAGGGCTGGACTCAGCATTGAGCGCTGGGGAACCCCACTTGTAACTGGCCTCCAGGTGGATTTAAATCCATTTACCACCACTCTCTGGGCCTGGCCATCCAACCAGTTTTCCACCCAGGAGAGTGTGTGCCTGTCCAGGCCAGAGGCTGACAGTTTCCCTAGTAGAATGCTGTGAGAAACTGTGTCAAAGGCTTTACTGAAGTCCAGGAAGACCACATACACAGCCTTTCCCTCATCCAAGAGTCTAGTAACTTTGTCATAGAAGGAGATCATGTTTGTTTGGCTAGGAACATCCCAGGCACTTGTAGTCTCTCTTCATGCCAGTCTCAGCACATACTTCAAATACATTTGTTGCTTTCCTTTGAATTAAATCCTCACTGCCCACATTCACCTGGAAAGAAATTGATGAGGTAATGAGCTATGATGTCACTGGTGCACTAGAGGAGAAAGATAATTTGGAATTTTTGCTATTGCTTGCTATTTGCTATCACTCTCTCAACTGTTACCTTCCAGGTGAACTATTCCTCTGATTATTTCCCCCCCCCCGTTCAGTTTCTGAGCTGTTATGCATAACCAAATAAACCTTCATTTTCTTAGGTTAAATAGTAACTTTACTTACTAATTATGCATCTATGGTCAGAGGAAGGTGTTATGTATCTTCTGTACAATCCAGCAGGGAATGTTTCTTTTGAGTGATTTGAATTGCTATCAAAATGTTACCCAAATGTGCAGCAAGTTAACCTCACCAAAGAAAAATTATTTTAGGAACTGCTGCTAGAATTGGTAAGAATACTCAAATAGTCTCAAAATTGCCATGTCTGGCCCTCAGTTCTCATTTGGAAAGCATTACCCAGCAACAAATGAAATGGAGCCAACATAACCACTTAAAATAGCAAAGTAAACAGTTCATGTCATAGCCAAGATAATCCTTAATTTCTGCTGCTTATCTGAGATTGGCCCTGCCGATCTGATGGGAGGATTTAACCTTCCTGAAAGCTGTTATCAGTGTATGTGCTTGAAATGGAAAGACCTCTTTCCACCTGCTTTTGAGAGCCCTTTCTCCTAGAAGATTAACAGTGCTATGCCCCTTTTAGAAAGAAAATATGGATTATTTTTAGAGGGATATACTAGGAGTATTTTCTTGTTATGCAGCTCAAGGCAAATACTTAAAATCAATGAAAAGATGCACCCTTTTTCTTTTTTCTTTACAGAAGAACCATGTTGTCTTAAATTCTCCTGATTTTTGTCTTGCGTAAGTACATATATAGTTGTGGAAATAAAAAAGAGAATCATTGGCTTATGATTACTGCCAGTTGTGTAACCAAGTCAAAACAAAAGCTATAGGGAATTTTAATTTCAAATGTCTTTGCACTCTGTTGGAAACCGTTTTCGTTATTTTCTGTTCCTTTTGGGATACTTAGTGATACACAGAATAGTAGCGCAGACAGCCTGTATTCTGTTTCCAAAGAGACAAGCAATATCACTTTGTTCAAGAGGGAAACCTAAAGGAGGTTTCTCTGAGGTACAGGGGAGCCCAGACTAACACCTGGATCAAACTGAAAGAGTTGGTTTAACAGGCTTAAGTATAACACTTTCCACAAGCAAATGGATGTATTTCTGATGTTATCTTTACTATATTTTTTTCAATGGTTTATTTTAAAATTAAAAAAAAAATCCATCTTTAAATTCAGACTCTCTGGTACAGCTATGATTTTGGGAAAGAATCACTTAGTGAAACTTCTTAGGCTTAGTCATAGTAGGAACAAGGAGTGATGGCCCGAAATATGCAGCTGAAGTTCTCAGAATAGGGAATGAGTCACTATTGCCCTTGAACTTCATGAATCTGAAACTATATTTATCATTTTGCATTGTTCCTGAGCTGTGTGTTTGTAGTTCCACATACAGAGCAACTTGCTTTTTCTGCCTGCACTGAGGAGCTAAAACACACAGAAGGGAAATTCCAGGGAGAGAAACAGAGGATTAATTTCTTGAAGTGAGTTTTAAGAAAACCTTTATTGAAGAATACTTGTGTTGTGAGATTACTGATGTGAGAGTCATACCAAAAGGTTAAATAAAGTCGTAAAGCAATAGCATACAAAGTGGAAAAAAAAAAAGAAGGAAATGAATAAGATTAAAGAGTTCATGTAGGGTCAAGGATGTGTAACATAGGGTGCTATCATGAGAGGCAAATATTTTGTTAACGTAGTACTTTTTTCTTTTAATTCTCACAACCTTATTTGCAATGCTCTGAATAGAAACCAGAGCACGAAAAGGAAATATCCAGATCACTGCATTTTGCATTCTTCCTCTTCCCCTCCTCCTACAGTATAAGAGAAGAATTAGACAAGTTTATTAACCAGGTCAGTTGTTAAACAGCTGGCTTGTGAAAGAACACAGCTGTCACACCAAAAATATCACCTTGGCACTAAAAATCTGCGAGGAATCTTGTAAATGTCTGCAGAACTGTGTTCAATTAGTGACCACATGCATGTACTGGAAGCATGCTTGATGCCTCTGATCTTACAGCAGTAGCCTCTGCAGAAAGAATGGAAAATGTGCTTGAGAGGCATCTCTCTTTAGAGTATGTTACATAACAGAATTTAAAAAATGAGAAATATTATTACTGGGTGGCAGGATAAAAGAGTCAGTTACTGACTTGCCAAAAAGACTTAGTAAGTAGAAACCCAGAGTCAGGAAATACAATAGG
Source organism: Coccyzus lansbergi (assembly GCA_033558105.1). Lineage (NCBI taxonomy): Eukaryota > Metazoa > Chordata > Aves > Cuculiformes > Coccyzidae > Coccyzus > Coccyzus lansbergi. Next base: position 1,479,872 of record JAUMJK010000478.1, read on the forward strand.
TAACTTAACAAATATGTGAGAAATGTAGGTACTTTGCATTTTTGTATGTGAATTAACTGTAAGCCAAGATTACACTTCCCACACTGATATTTCAAGTTTCCCTGTTCAGTAGGAAGGAAAACTATGGCTGAATTTTATAGGCATACATTATCAGCTATCTCTAAACCTGTTTTCAAAAACTCTCATGGCTGTCATGACAATTTATCAACAGAAGGAACCTCTGTGGACATTTGTGCTGGTCTAAATATAAGCAAAGGTTACTTCCTGTGTCTGTTTGTAGTGATTACTTCAAACTCAGACTGCATGGAAAACAGGTAAACACTTGCCCTTTGTTTTATATGGTACTTTAAGAGCAACTTACTATGGCTAGACTGATGAAACTTCTAATCTTGGGGGTGGTGGACAATTATGTATCAGTATCTTCAGTGTAAAACATTTCAAATAAAGTGTGCAGCAAGATAATTTTAGCTCAGGACTACAACTTCACCTGTCTTCCCCAAGCATAATAAGCATACCAAAAGAGATAAACCTTAATGCATGGGGAAATTTTTCAAAAGGAAATTTAGCAGTAATAGACTCAGGGCTCCAAAGATATTGATATCTTTGCTCAGAAAATTATGATTTCTGAAGTGAGCAGGCTAGTGGAAATTTAAATATTGGTTTTCACGTTGGTTTTACTGATGAAGTTGGATGACAACAGATCTCATCTTCTGCTGTTACTCATAATGGGTACAATTTATTAATGCAGATCTGTAGTACTCCAGGTCAAATTTAGCAATGGGTTGGTTATGTGAGTGAAGTTTCACCGAGAAACTGCAAAAATCCGTGACTCCTAAGATTCTGTCTGCCACAGAGCAGCACGCGGGGATCCTGTGACAGCAGGTCAAGGGTATGTAAGCAGTGACCTTGCACGGGAGCCTCGCAGTTATTCTCCACTAGTCTTCCCACTTAGGCCTTCGGCATCGCATCGCCGTGGACCAGTGGTTCCCAAAGCGAGACCTGTAGATGAGCGGCATCGTGATTTTCACCCTGATTAAACGCTTGCCGACGCGAACGGAAAGAAGAGCTGTATCCGGTTCACACGGGAGGATTCCTGCTCTTCTGCTTTTCTCTCTTCAAGAGTTGTTCCACGCTGGACAACTGCAGGAACCGCCTCGTTGGGACAAGCGTTCGGGGAGAGGCTTTTCGCACCCCTCCGCTCTCCCGAGCCCACCGGGGCGCTCGATAATCCAATAAATTTTAAGGAATACGGTGTATCCATGGCAACCCAATCCCGACACGGCAGGGACCCTTCCCACTTCCAACCACTGCACACGAGGGCGGCGCCGGGGGCGCCTCGTCCGCCCCGGGGCCGGCGGGGACCTCGCCCGGTCCCTCTCCGCACCGGGGCGGAGGACGGCGGAGAGCGGCGGACCCGGCAAGCGCCACAGCATCCCCTTCGCCTCAGTCTCCGCCAGCGCGCGGCCCCGCGGCGGGGGCGCGGGCGGGCAGAGGGGGCGTGGGCGGTGGCAGGGGTGCGGCCGTGGCGGAGCGACGCGGTCGCGGGCCAACGGGAGCGCCGCGCGCCTGACAGCCGCGCGGGCGCCGCCAATGGGGCGGGCGCGGGGGCGGGCGCGGCGCGGCGCCAGCGGCGGATCGGGCGGGAGGCCGGCGCACTCGGAGGGCGGCGGTGCAGCATGATGCGGCTGTGGCGCTCGGCGCTGCTGCGGGAGCTGCTCCTGCTCGGCGCGCCGGCCGGCCCGACTCCCGGGCCTGCCGCCCGCCGCCTCCCGCCGCCGGCTGCCCGCCCGGCCGCCCGCCCGGCCGCCTCCCCGCCCGATCGCCTCCCGGCGCGGCGCGGAGCCGGCCCCGGCGCGGGGGTCTCTGCACACGCTCCGAGGGAGCCTTGGAGGAGCCGGGGAAGGGAGCGCCCGCGCCGGGCCAGCCCCAGGCCGACGGCAGCCATGGCAAACAACCACGGAGGCGGCAAAGAGCTGCCCGGAGGCGGCGGCGAGAAGTGAGTGCGGGGCGGGCGGCGGAGGTGCGGCGGCTCCCCCTTCCCCCCCGTCCCCACGGCGCGTGCTGCCCGCGGAAGGGGCGGGGCCGAGGGGGGCTGGAGGCGGGGGGAGGCCGTCGCGCGCTCGTGCGGGGCTGCCAGTACCGACGTTCCCCGCGGGTGGGGCAGCCGAGCAGAGAAACGCGCAGGGGGTGCGGATCCGCCTGGGAGCTCCGCGGCGCTGCCTCCCCCGCTGCCGCCTCTCGCGCCGCACCCGCGGGGGCAGGCGGCCGTGGGGACTGCAGAGTCTGTCCCCGAGCTGGAAGGACCTGGCTTGGCCCTGAGTGACAAAGGAACGCGCGAGTGGTAGAATGTTAGGACTGTTTGTGAAGGTAACATTCCTTCACTTAGAGAGGAACCTGAAATTTTCCTAAAAGAACTGGTCAGAGACAGGTGCATCGGCTCCAGATTGTCCCAGGTAGGACAATTCCTACCTGGAATTCCCTTCTGGAATTCTAGTATTCCAGAAGGGAATACTAGGGATGGAATATCGTGACAAGGGTCATAGAGTCACAGAATCACTCGGTTGGAAAAGACCTTTGAGATAATCCAGTCATAGAATCGTGGGGTTTGGAAGGGACCCGCCCCTGCAATGGGTAGGTACACGTTCGGGCTGCCCGAGGCCCCATCCAACCTGGCTTTGAACACCTCCAGGGATGGGGCAGCCACGGCTTCCCTGGCACCCGGTGCCAGTGTCTCACCACTCTCATGGTGAAGAAATTCTTCCTAATGTCTAATCTAAATCTATCCGTCTCCTGTTTATACCCATTGCCCCAGTCTTATCACTACAAGCCTTTGTAAACAATCTCTCCCCAGCTTTCTTGTAGCCCCTTCAGGTACTGGGAGGTCACTTTGAGGTCTCCTCAAAACCTTCTCCATGCTGAACAACCTCAACTTTCTCTGCCTGTCTGTGTATGGGAGGTGTGCTAGCTCTCGAATTGGCTTTATAGCCAATTCTCTGACCTCTGGACCCAACAGCTCCTTCTTATGTTGAGGATTCCAGAACTGGACATACCTGTTCACTACTAAATCATATCCCTAAGCACTTCATCAGCCAGTCTTTTAAGTAGCTCCGGGGATGGTGACTCCACCACCTCCCTGGGCAGCTGCTCCAGTGATGGTTCTTCTGAGCACTCTGCCTTGCTAATCCTCAGAATTATGCAGGTCTGGAAAAAGTCTTCATTCCCCTTCCCCTCCCCACCCCCCGCAGCTCCTTCCCATCAGTTTCCACAGAGTGTGTTGGGACCTGGGTACGTTTAGTTTATCTGATGGACTTTTACAAGAAGTTTGATGGCCTAACTGTAAGCACCAAAAGGACCTATCTCCTTTGCATGTGTTTGGACCATGTGCTTTGGCTGTCCTGCAGGCAGGCCATGTGTCTTCTCTGCACTGCTTATGGGGCAGCATAATTAAAATCTAAAAACTGAGCTGCTTTTCCAGGCTTTACTATGCTAACTACCTAGATGCAAAAACCAAAGGACAGAGGAAATGAGGTCAAGAAGGGAGCACCTTGTCTTAACACTGAGCAAGGTGTCTGTGAGCCTTATGCTAAGAGGAAGTTTGAAGAAGATTCCACAAGGCCAGTCAGAAAGGTTCCACCCCTTAGCTTGTTACTAGTTCTACTTCTGAGTTTTGGTTTGCTTTGGTCTTGTTTCCAGCATGAATTTGTACTTCTTCAACACAGCAAGCAGATAAAGAAGCTCTCTTGTTTTTCTTCTCTTTCTCCTCCCAAATGCCTTAGCTGCTCAGATTGGTTTGAGCCTTTTGTTTCAAAGGGATATAGTTGTCTTTAAAGGCATCACCTAGAATTTCTGCTGTCAAGTTCCTTAAAAAAAATTGCATGCATGTCAGATTATATAATCATATTCAATGTAATACACAATCACATCTATTATTATTACATTTATAATGTTGTTCAACATATAGGAAGTCTCCTTTTTGGATTAGCTCTATAATCAATATATTTTAATAAAAAAATTAGCTGAGGCTCAAGTAGGTGTGGTTTGCAAAGGTTACACTTCCATTTTCAATGACAAATACAGACAGTACTGTTAAAAAACGAGGAAGAAGTATATGAGGAGGATTTGAGGGTGTTGAGAATGTGATTTATTAAAAGATAACATTTTCTTAAACAGAGTTTTTATAACTGCTTCCTACAGCTAGCGTCAATCAGGGAAATCTATAATGTCTGTGGTGTCTGGTGAGGCTGTGTAGTCACAAACCAATTATACCCTTTTAATCATTTTGAGGTTTTGATGAAAGGATGTTTTTGAAAGTCAGATACTTGTTCTTTGAGCCTTACTGCAAGATGAACAAGGAACAATTATATGAAACATACAGCACGTAGTTATGAAAAAGGAAAAATATGGAAACAGTTTCATTTCAGTTCAGGCTTTGCAGGAATTCCTGTGGCATATTAACCTGATGACTGGATACTTTGATTCCTACTTTTCTTAATGCATAATTATGGAAATTTTCTTTAAGCATTTGTAAGTGGTACATTGAGTGGGGACATCATTGCTATATTAAGACTGTGCAGGATACAGAAGAAAAGTGAAGTTCTTCAGAAGTCAGGTTTCTGGAGTAAATTAAGAACTGGGCTAAGTCAGCAGAGTCAGTGTGTTCTGCTGATTCCAGTGCTTTACCATCTATCAGTATTTGAGTTAGGTTTGGTAGATGGTTTTTGGACCCAGTTGGGAAGACAGTATTCCTTTTTATGCCTTATTTTTGTTTTGGGGGATTATTTTTTTTGTAAGGTCATGGTTCTGGGATGCTGGAATAACCTGTAGGGTCTAAGGACAGCACTAAGATTTTCGTGGTTTTTTGCTTGCCTTGTGTACAGAGTAAGAGTTGCAAATGAAAACCTTTGGTGAAAAGGCTGTACAGCAATTTAAAAAAGTTTAAGACCTTGTCAGGGGAATAAATTATGAGGTCTGGTGGCTGATGAAATAACTAGCATCCCATTGCATAACGAGATCATCTTGTGCCTTTTTTCCTGAATGTCTTCCACCACCTCCTTATCCCTGCTCTCCAGCCTGTGTATCCACCTGAAATTTAATCTGTTTTGGAAAGGAAAAATAGTTGAACTTAAACTGAGAGTGGTCAAAGGCTGTTAATTTTGATTAATGAAGGCCATGTACTAAAATAAAATTATGTCTATGTTCATGCTTAAATACTTAAAACACAATAACCCAGTACAGCCCTAAATTATAAGTCCATATAATATTTAATAGTGTACACTTCTACTTTCAGTACAATTGTATTGTTCACTTTTACTTTCAGTAGAAGTGTGCATTGTTCTTACATCTTATGGTGGACACTAGTGGGATCAAACATAATACAAAGGCCTTGAGTGAAGTGAGATGGAGAAGCAAAACATGAGCAACCGTTATTTTTAAAGTACAGCAAAATTCCTCTAGTGATAAGTACTAGCATGTAGAATATAGCAAAATGGTTAGCGAAAATACTTTATTAATTGTTGGGATTTTTTTTTCCTTAAAATGACAAGGGAGTGGTAGCTTTCCTTTTTAAGGACAGGGATGAATTCTGGAGACAGCATTCAGAAGTAATTTTACTTTTGCACTCAGGCCAGTTTCCAGTGGGGTACCTGTATAGGCAGTTGTTATTCTCACTGTTACTCGTGTCAGAGTGTGGATATACTACTTGTGAGAAACTGCTAGAAGTGTGCTTTTATTAGACCTTTCTTAACTTCTGCTAAGCTTTTGAATTAACAGCTTTTTTTTTTTACCATAAGCACTTTGACATCTACTAAAACCTGGCCATCTTTGGTGAAAGTTTATAAATACATAGCTTTGTCTGAGTCTTGGTAAGTTCTCAGGTAAATGGTTTCCTACTGCTAATGGTATCAGTATCTAACTGTGCAAGTGGACAGAGAGTAGTTACATAGTGACTTGACAGGTATTCATATCTCTTAGTTGGATATCAGTTTTGTGTAGGATTGTCAGTTCTTCAAGATGCCTCCTCTAGATAAGGGTGGCTACCAACCGCAGTTTGCAGCCCTTTCAGCCTTTCTTCCTTCCAGTTGTTGTGAACTCATATTTTTACAGCTGTGTCTTACAGTTAAGAAAGAGCTTGATACTGTAGTTAGTAGTATCATATCTTTACATCTTTTGTTACTCTATAAATCCTATTCTGCATTTTGCCAGTTATATCTTGAAGCACAAAAGGAAGAATGTTTCACTGTATTTGAAAATTAATCTCTTTTGTATTGTAGAAATTCTACTTTTGTTAAAATGAAATCCTCCATGGAATCTGGTATAAGCATTGTATTGATGCAAAAGGAAGAGCTGAAAGAAGGAACAATAAGGGCCACAAAGTCCTGGTGCTTGGAATTCCTGCATTCTTGTTTTATTTATATTTAAAGAGCAGTGTGGAGCATCAGCAGTATTTTAGTCCACAGGTTAGAGTCTCACTGAAGAAGTCAAGTTGTGTAGTAGTCTGGTGCTTAAGTTTTTCTTCTTTTAAAGAAAGGAAATAAGTATAAAAATTCATTATTCATGAAATGGAATAAACTAGAATTTCCACGTTAGTTTAGCTGTGGAAATTGCAAGTTCCCTGACTTGAAAAACAGCTCTTCAGAACATGTACTGCACAGCACTATCTTGCTAAGTCTGCTCCCGGTGCTGAAACATGGCTTTTAGTGTAAGCAAACATTATTTACTGACATTGCAGTCCTGATAAACTGCAGAGCAAGTCTTTCCAGCTGTATTTAGCTGATAAACTTTATCAAAAAGATGGGCTTTTTGACAAAGAGCAATTTTCTGTATATATATTGAATGCCATCCTCTTTCCTCTGGCAGTCAGTGCAGATCCATTTTTAAATTACGCTGACTGACCCAATATTGAACAGCAGCAGATGTGAAAGAGATGGCAATTGTGTCAATAGAATTTGTGAAAGGTGCACATCTATTTAACAGAGGAAAATTTATAAAGAGGCTAATAAAAATCTTGGTCAAATGTCTGAAGTTATTTTCTGGGCCCTTCCAGATAGAAACTCTACATTTGGAACAGCTGTAAAATTTGGTGTAATAGCTAAAAAAATTGTAATTAAATAGGTTATCAGTTAAAATTTCTCCTTTTGTTTGCAGGCTTGTTTTGTCAAAAGTGAAATATGTGGGTTTCCTCTATCAGACCTTCATCAATCCAGTACTGAGTCTTGGAGCAAAGACATTTCATAAACACTGATATCTTAGTGCTTTGAGGAGCTTAGTTAAATGTTCTGTGTAAATGGGGAAAATGTAGGGGTGCACGCCATGTAACTTGGAAAAACAAGAATTGGAATGCAGTTACAGGGTGGAACTTTTATGGGTAAGTTTGTTGTTTTGGTTCTGTGGGCTTGACTGACCATACTGTTCTAAAAAGATTGAAAACATTATGTGCTGTGTGAAAGACTTGAATTTTCTTTAGGAAAAAGTGTGTTCAGTAATTTGCTTCAGGTAGTTGCGAGCATTTGTCTTGGTTGAGTTGCCAGCCTGGCTGTGCATCAGTCAGCCAGCATCGTTTAAAAAAAAAAACAAACAAACCAGACTGGAAGACAGGGAAAGTTCTGTTGGATTACAAAGCTATCTTCTGTTCTTAGTGTGCAAGTACAGTTTTTTAAATAAATCAGAAAATCAGAAGTGAGGTTTTTACTGCTTGCTTTCACTGCTAGTTATGAGTAAAGGAGGGAGTGCAGTCTAGAGGTTGTCTTGAATTTACAAGGATATTTGGACAAAACCAGATTTTTATTAAAAATTATCATAAATCTGACCTGTCATTGAGCTGGAGTAAGCTCGTACAGGGAGAGGAGGGAGGGTTACCCTCAGTCTGTAGGGCTGAATTGGCTCACCAGAGTTCTATGCTTAGTTGTAGTGTTTTATTGTCACAGTTATAACCTTAAGTACTGATATGCAAAAAAATTACTAATCTTTTGAAAAGTTTCGTGACTTGAATTTAGACCTGCTTTTTGTACATACATGTATAAAAACAAGTGTGTTGTTACTGAGCATTCTAGCTTCAGGCAACAACTTTTATATATTACAATAGAGTAGCAAAGTATCGGCACTCTTATTAGATTATAAGACTGTGTTTAAGATGAGTAGCTAAAATAATGTGAGACTTCATACTCTGCATTTTAGTTTATGATTATGTTTACTAGAGATCTGTTTTGTTTTGGTTTTATTTGTTTTTGCTCTTCAAAACTCAGATCATTGGCTTTCTTTAAACTAACTTTGTCTAGAAACAAACCTGAGCAATTCAGGGCCTAAAAGAACTGATGGGAAGCCTTTGCTGTCTGTGCATCTAGCCATTTCCAAGTGTCCATTCCAGCTACATGGTACCATGCTGTACTTCCTGAGGAAGCATGAAAAACTAAGGGCAGATCTTCGTTCCTGCCTGCTACAGAGCACTTTGAAATATCAAGGACAGGTGAAACACTGAGGTTACACCTGTAGAGAACTTCCAGAAGCATTGAGAGAAGGTTGTCAGTATTACAGCGTTATCTCTTGGAAAACTCTTGATGCTTTGTCTGGTAGATTTCCTTCATGTTTCACTTAAAACAGAGGTGTGAGTTAATAAAAATGCAGGCATGCAGGAAGCATATCTCAGAGTGAAATAGTTAACACATGGCATACTGGGAGAGGCAGTGTATCCAGACTGACAAATCTAATGACCATTAAAGATGTACTTAGACTGCACATTAGCTTACTCTGCATTCTATGCATGATGAGAGTCACTGCTTCTAGTGCCTGAGCAGGTTGCTGTATTGGGCTGAAGATTACTTTTCTTGCTTTCACCGTGAGTGCTGTGGCTTACATAAGCTTTTAGAAGGAGAAGGGCTTTAGGACTGCTTCTAGCAGTTCCTGAAACAAGGACTGTTTTGAAGAAAATAATACACATTCATCATCCCTACTTTCTCTTGCCCATGGAACCACTGGGTCCGTCTGTTCTTATAGTTTCGTTATGAGGCATGTAGGTCTGAGTCTCATAAATGCTTTATCCTCTGTCAAGTAACATGTGTGTTCTCTAACATCAAGAAGAGGGAAGCATGGTGAATCTGCTCCAAAATAACTCTAAATATAATCTCAGCAATATATGTGCATCAGTAAAGACATGACCATGTTGCAGTTGTTTGCTCTGTAAAGTAGATGTATGCTAATTTTAATATTACTGTTTGTTTTCCTACTCTAAGCATAATTAAGCTTTGTGTTCACTTATAAAAATGTTCTTTGAAATTAATTATAGCAGTTAGATTGGTAGTGAATATGTGTTCCCTTGTGACTAATGCAAAACTGTATAAATAAAAACTAATCTATGCGTATTTTTTTTTTCCAGTAAAGTGAAACAAGGTCTTCTTCCCAGCTTAGAAGATCTACTTTTCTATACTATTGCAGAAGGACAAGAAAAAATACCTGTTCATAAGTTCATAACTGTAAGTTTACCATTCCAGAATGCTATATGAAGGCTAACTGCTACAAGCTTTATATAACATTCAAATGCAAGAATACAGTTCAAAGAGTTTCTGTTAGATGTGGTCAGTTGCAGCAAGGAGTGTAACCGTATTTTGAATACCATTTCTGTAGTTAAGATAATAAGTGTACTAGTATTGTTATTCACTACTGTGCTGTGTAGGAGAGTATGCTTGGAAGCATCTGTGTCTGTGGCAGGGCTGGGTAGTATTTGCACTTGTCATTGGACCCCTGTGGATTTCAAATGACATTAATCTTTTGATGTCATATGTAGCCAAAATGGCAAAAGGGTCAATAAGGTGTCAAAATGTCTCTGTTGGTGACACAGTGGCAGGCATCTTTTATTGAGATACATAAGACTGAGCAGTAGAGAACTTTATTGTAATAGCATGTTTTTTCATTTTAGTAATTATTGTTTTGTTGTAATAGGCACTCAAATCTACAGGATTACGTACATCTGATCCTCGGTTGAAAGAGTGCATGGATATGTTAAGACTGACCCTTCAGACAACTTCAGATGGTGTTATGCTGGATAAAGACCTTTTTAAAAAGTAAAGTTTCTGTCAATAATTTAGCTGTATAATCCTGAATAAATGCTGTGTGTGTTACTGCTGTCTTAGGGGAGACATAAGTTATATAAATCTACATGTAATTAGAGAGAGAGTCAAGCACTCTCCTACTGATGCTATTTTCATATGAGTTTATTCTCTGATTTTACGCAGCAGATGGTCTGTGTAATCTCTGCAAGAGTTCAATGTATTGGTGTTTTGTGCATCTATATCTGAGCCCATGCTGCAACTCTTGATCAGGTGCCAAATAAATTAGTTAATACAGCATGGAGTATTTAGTATGAGTACATAAAACTTCTCTTGCTGCATCATGAGTTCTGTTTCCAATCTGAAGTTCAGGACGCTGCACTGCTTCGGTGTTGGGAGATGTTCAGACTGTGTAGTTAAATATGAAAGTAAGTATATGAAAAAACAAAATGAAATTAAATTTTAAGATATGAGGAGATTAGAGCAATCAGGACTGTAGACATTGTTTTGGTCTGTTTTGGAAAAGATTTTTATACTATATTTTAATGATGCTTTTTTTTTTCAAGAAAAGTCTGTGGTCAGCTAGCTGAACAGTATAAGCATTGTTCAGGTTGTCTTCAGTTCATTCCAAACATGCTCCTTTGCTCCCCTACTTATAATTTTTTTGTGTCAAAATATTGGAATTTTAGAGACTCTTAAATCTTGAAATAAAATTTGTAGACTATTTTTGAGTGTATATTTTTTTTGCCATTTACAAGGTAAATGACATAATATCTAAAACTTGCTTTTTTCATGAAGAGTATATCTTTGTAAAAGTTGGTATTTTTTTGTTGTTCTCTAGCGTTCTTTTAATTTATGAACTAATGCTGTTTAGTGCTATTTCCCCTCATTTACAACTGAAAATTATAGATTTATAAAAGAGTGTGTGTATTTACATATATAATTGTGTATATATATTATATAAGTGATACATAGCATACTATATGCTTATATTATTTTATATATTTGTAACATATTTTTATATATATATACACACAAAGCATATATATATATTGTGTTTTAATATACGTAAACATTTTTGAAAGTGCATTGAGGAAAAATTAATGTTTGTGTGTAACAAAATATTAGACCAGTCAACTCTTTAATCAAATGTGGTGATTCTTGAAATGTGGTGCCTTCTTGACGTTACCTCATGTACTGACTTTATTCCTGTGTTTCAGACCAGGTCTTCCCTGGTTATTTGTTAGCATAGTAAGAACTCTAAATTGTTACAGAATCAGAAACCTTCCTGTGTGTATGGAAATACTTTTGCTATTATGCATCACATTTATATTAGAAGGCTTGTTTGTAACAGTAAACTGTGAATTAATTAGTTAATTAATTATGTGGCTGAAGATTAGCCTGTGTCCTATGCCTTGTCTCTGGGATTGGATCCTCTGTGCTAGGGAAGTGGCTGTTAGTATGATAATTTTTGAAAAGCTTGCATGGTTGCTTTCTGTGTAGGAAGAGTTTTGAACTTGAAGACCATATAGAGAATAGAGAGGTGAATCTTTTCACACAGCAGGTGTTTCTTCATATCAGTAGGTGTTAACTTTGGTTATGAACTAAACCTCCAAACTTCAGTTACCTACTTCAGTCAGGCACACTGACTTTGCTGTGTAGAGATGTGTGCAAGGTTCCCTGTATTTTCTATCCTTCTCCAAGTGTTTAAGGTAGTGTCAGATGTGCTTACATTAGAACTTTGAAACTTCAGTTTCCTAAATGTAGAAGGCATTAAATTTGAATTCAAATCTCCTAGATCAGATAAAGCATCAAGGATAAGTGATGTGGAGAAGTAAGGGCATAAGCTTGACTGAATTAATCAAGTCTAGCTGAAGTTACCTGCAAATATTTTAGCTCCTGCGTCTGTACTGTCTGTGTTCATAACAGGATTTTCAACAGCTTTTTAGTGGTTCTAAATATTATACTTCAATTTGGCTGAAATTGCTTTATTTTGAAGATTTTTTGCTCTCTAGTGCTCTCCACTTTAATAAAAATCTGGAAAAAATCTCCATGTAACAGGCAGAACAGATTTGTTTTTTAATCTTTGATCTCCAGAGAGAGATTCTGTGGTGTTGTAGCTCGTTTTTAGAAAAAAAAAAATCTAATAATCTTTGTAAGAAATCCTCCTACCCCTCTTGGTGCTTTCTTTAAATCACAGCTTGTTGCTAACACAGAAACAGAATCTTTGCATAAAGTCCAGTCTCTTAACTAACAATATTTTGGTATTGGGTGAGGGGGAAGGAAAGACATGAGGCAATCAGAACTTACTTATTTTGAAAATGATGTAAACATGATTGAGATGATAGATGCCGAGTAACAGTTACAAGTCTGAGGCTTAAGTCTGTGTTGGGTTTTTTTCGGAGTAACTGACTTGGCATTATGTAGGCAGTGTAGACCTTTGTCACACAGTGTTGTCTGTCCTGCTTCATTGTCCTAGAACTGTCGTCTTGTTAGCTAGATCTCCTTTGTTCTGTTAGTAGGAAGCAGCGATCTGGATGTGCTAAATTCTGACAATCTATTGCTGGATCTCAAACCAGGCTATTTAATTGCTCCTAAGCATCTATACTGCTCTCCCAATCTAGGTAGCAAATCTGGAGGAGAGCTTTCATTTTAGGTATGCTTAAACCAAGTATTGATAAGTGTTTTCATCCCATTTGTCTGAGTACTTACAAAGCTTTTGACAGAAGATGTAGAGGATGTTATAATAGTAATACTAATTTGTCAAAACGATGTCACTTTTTTTCCTAAAATGTCTAAATATACTGAAAAATTTTACAACCTTGCTAGTCTTCCTGAATAGAAATGGAGTTTTGCATTCCTCACTGTAATGCTTATGCTGTAGATTTTGAAACAGGAAAAACAGTGTCTGTTCAGGTGTGTGGATAGCCAAACAGATCTTCACTGGGGGGAGTTTAGGCTGTGATTTAAAAAGTACTACTTTGGATAGGAAAGCCATAATCAGCAGGCTGAGACAACTTGAAAATGAATGGATTAAGGTTACAAGTGTTATGATGAAGGGAACAAAACGATCCTGACTTAATGCTAGAGATCAAAGATTCAGTTTCAAAAAAAATGCTGAAACTTAACTTTCAGATTTTAGAAGTCACTGAAAGTTTTTCTAGGTGATAAGACTTGCATCCTGATCTTCCTAACCCAAACGTATCTGGTAAATGTTATAGTTTGAAAGACATAAGACATTTTACATTTGGAGAAATGTAAAATTAGACTGTAAAAAGGTTTTTATTTATAAGTATATTAATTTATTTAAATTCCAACCTGTGATCTTTTCCTGCTTCTCCTGGGCCTTGGGCCACTCATCTCTGAAGGATTACCTGGAACACAAACCACTTAGAAATTCAGGTGGGGAGGAGATGTCAGATGCAAAACATTAGAGGCTGTCAAGGCTCTTGTCCTCTGTTAACTGAAAATATTACTGCCGTATTAATTGGAGCTTGTGAAGACCCCTGTTATTTTTTCCATGCAGTAAGTGTTCCAAATACCCATCTAAATGAATTGAACCCCTGTATTTAGTTTAGTCTGTGAATTCACATGATTAGCCTTGGTTGAGGAGTACTGGGATAAAAAGGCACTGACGATGGCAGAAGCCTTGGGAACAATAACTTCTTGCAGAAATAGGTACTATCCTGAAGCAACATAGCTATTTCTGCTGTGAATTCCAATCTTTAGCTTAAAACGATCAAAGTATTGTAGTGAGCATCCTAGACTTGGTGTAAATCGCTAAGTGTTATCAATGTCCTTCCTGTGTCTGAAACATAATAAGCTATCAGAGGACTGCATTTCAATGAATACTGCCTTCCTGTTTTCCACACTTCATATCAAGTTGTTCTAATAGGCTTAGGTGCAATTTAAAATATTTTTATTCATTTTCTTCTTACAGAGTCCTTAATGCTGTCCAGGTGGTATGGACAATGTAGGAGGGAATCTGATGTTTAAACCTAGTGCGTATTATATTGTTATTCCTTCTGCATACTTAGCTGACATAACAGTTACTAATTGCTTTTGAAAAAGGGTTGATGCCCCTGGAGTAGGTGACTAGTTGGAGGCTGCTGGAAGCAAAAATAAACATGATTTTTTGCAAGATATGTAAAAAGGGAGTGGATAAACATGACATGTTGTGATAAAACTGAATCAATTGCAATTCTAACACTGTCTAACAAAGAAGCATGTTACAGGCAGAACAGTTCTTAAGATGCTGGTCTGTACAATGGCAGCTCCTGTACTCTTTCTCGTTCACTCTTGGAGACTTGAGCTTTCCAGCATTTGAAATGACTGTCAGTAGAATTTGGGATAAAATCTGCTAAGTTCAAACTGAAGCTTTAAAGAAGGACAAGGGAATTCAGAGAGAAGATAATTCTGTCTATTTACTGGTCTTCGTGTGTGTTCATTTTGAACTGAGAATGACTCTTTATAGTGAGATTATTGGAATATCTATTCCAAGTGAAAATATTTCCCTCAAAATGAAGTTTTTACTGTTCCAACTAAGTCTTCATTGGAAAGATACGTTCTTTGTAGTAAGGGCATGGATGTCCTTAACTTTTCCATTTATCTGTGTTAACAGTACATTTCTGCTTTTGTCAATGCTGCCAGAAAGCATAGTGTGAAAGTGTCAACAGAATTGTTTCTGTGGTGTTAAACCTCCCTTTGCCTCCCTTGCCTGGGATAGGGCTGTTAATGCCCTTTATCAGGTCATATTTCAGCTGACTGATAATGGCTCCCAGTTCTGTCCCCTACTCTTGCTCACTTATTACCCACAGGCACACCACTTTCAGCAGCATGTCTCAGCCTGTGTTTCTATTGTTCCCTTCTTCTGTTTCTCCTAGATAAGTCTTTTCCTTTTTACCTCATAGTTTTTTCGAATGTACCCAAAGGGCTGATGTTCAGAGGGTGTGGGCGGTTAGGTATTGTGGGTTAAAAGGCAGCAAAGATTCCCTAACTGGTATAGTTCAAAGCCAGAGACTTGCAGAATCATAGAATCACCAGGTTGGAAGAGACCCACTGGATCATTGAGTCCAACCAGTCCCACCAATCTCTAAACCTTGCCCCTTGGTACCTTGGCCACCCACACCTTAAACAACTCCAGGGAAGGCGAGTCAACCACCTCCCTGGGCAGCCTGTTCCAGTGCCTAGTGTGCAGAATTGCTCAATGTTAACTTCTGCCTCGTTTAGAAGATGTTATCTAGTACTTCCATGGGGTTTTGTTTGTGGAACAAAAATTCCAGTTTGGTGTGTTCTTGTTTAGTTTGTGGTGAAACCAGTTGGAAGTGAGAGAAACCAACTCTAAACCTGAAAAGTCTGATCTAACTCAAAAATTAGCGCTTCTTTGGACAAGAGCTGGGTTACATGCCTGCTACATGTCTGGATCCTAAGAAATGGGTGGATGAGATCCCTTCTGTAAGTTTAAGAGATCCCAGAAAGCAAATTGATAGTACCTTGCACTGCAGCCTTATAGTTGAAATTTAAAATATGGACTTTAATTAAAAATGCATAAAAGTAAATGCAATGAAACAAGTTTAGATATTAAAAAAATTATTTATGACTGTAATGGAGTGGAAAATTGTAAAGTCTTTCTAATGAAGACATATTCTTGTAGTGTATAACTTCAAGGGACTGACAGTCCCTGTTCAAATAGCATGTAATAGCTGCCTAAATAGGCTTTTTGACAATACTTTTACACTAATAAATATTTTCAACTTTTTGCAGGTGTGTACAAAGTAATATCGTGTTACTTACTCAAGCTTTCAGGAGGAAGTTTGTCATTCCAGATTTTATGTCATTTACTTCACATATTGATGAGCTTTATGAAAGTGCAAAAAAACAATCTGGAGGAAAGGTAATTTCAGCTTCAGTTGCTTGTCATTGTTAATAGTTCTTTGTTAAGTAGGCAGATTTTGATGTTTTCGGCAAAATGTTAAATTGGTGACCTGATAAAAGTGTTGTTCTTTATTTTACATAAACCATGAAACTGCTATAAAATATGTCGGACTGAGCTTAGTCCGTAGAATTATGCTGCTCTACAGAGCTGACTGGCTTATGTGACAGAAACAATTGTCAACACCACACCTATGTTAATTAAAGTTTATTCTAGTGCTTATTTTTAATAAATTAACAGGCCTCCCCAACTTTGTTACAAGTTAAAATTTTTTATGTGATTTGAAAATGCTAGAAATGCATAAAGTAGGACAGTATTTATTTGATAATAATCTAGTGAATATAATAATTTGTAAGGAAGCTTTCGATATGCCAGATGATTATTAGTAGAATAATTCAGTTGTACTTTATGTATCCTTTGCATTAGCAAAGATACATTTTAATTCATGTATCTTAACATATAGTTAAATACTATGGATGTTGTAATGTCTCTCGTTTTTTATTTCCATTGTGATAGGTTGCTGACTATATTCCACAACTGGCCAAGTTCAGCCCTGATTTGTGGGGTGTGTCACTTTGCACAGTGGATGGACAGAGGTACATTCTAACTTCCAGAGTGTAGTGTTTCAATTATATAAATTATCTGATGTATATAGCACTTCATGATCACTCATGGTTGGATAAAGAAAAAGCTTTTTTGATGTTATTCAGGAATTAGAACCCACATGGTCATCTTTCTTGGTGTTTTTTCAACTTCTATGGTTAAACTTCATTATTTTGTTATTTTTTATAGAATATTATTTAAATAGTATTTGTAAATAATATATTTAAAACTATATTATATTGTGCTTATGATCCAAACACAATAATAAAACTGTGGATAATTTCAAGGACAAGGTAGACACAATGTTTACCTAGTATTAATCTTTGGAAGTAGAAGAGCTTGGTCTAATATTACCCATGACTTGAGCTATATTATTTTTTCAGTAGGTCATGATATACATAAACGTTCATTCCTTTTTTGCATTTTAATGTTATTACTGTTACTTTAATAGAAGATCACTATGTATCACTGAAAAATTTCAAATCTATATTCCTTAAAATGAAGACGAGGACATGGAAAATTGACAGAACTTATCTTTCAGGTTTATTTAACTTTCTCGTGTAAGAGGGTCTTAGATATAGCTGGAGTGATTTTGATGTTCACTTAGGCAGTAACTAGTGTAGCAGAGACAGGTAGGAGCCCAAATGTAAAGGAGTATCTCACACTATCTAGCTGAGAAATAAAGTAAAATATTCTTTGTCCGCCTTTGAGACTCGACAGTGCAAGTTACTCATCAGCTTGCACATCTCTACTGTCCTGTAGTCTGATATGGTCACACTGCTTATTGTGAGTACCAGAATTTTTAGTTGTTTGGTATGTGCTAGAAAAATAGGGCTTTCCTGAGAGAGCATCAGATATACTTACAATAACAATGGATTTGACTTCACTTTAACATGATCTGTTATCGATAATCTTTAGGTTTGTTTCTTACTAGCTGTATGCCCTATAATCTCTAGGGGAAAGGCTGTACAAGTTAGTTGAAGTATTTTCCAAGTTCCTACTTAAATATCTGAATTGTAATCGATTCACAGTAAACCAGCTTTAAAAGCAAAAATGTCATCCTGCTTGACTATTTTAAATTACTATTTTGCTCTGTTTTGGATATTATAACATATACTAGTGAAGTGTTTTATTTTTTTGTAACGTTTAGTGTTGTATAACATTAGTTTTTGTGATGCAAAAATTGTTTTGTGAGTTTCTCTGAAATCTCACATTTTCTGTGAAGAAGGAAGCAAATACACTTCAGATTTTGCTATCAGACAAATGGTAGCCTGGAGCATTTTGCTGTAGATGAGGCATATGCTGCTTGGATGAGTCAGTTTTCAATGCAGTCTGACTATTGCTGTAATAAAATACGTGTGCCATTATCAAAGGGAATGTAAATACAGCTATTTAATTATTGCCTTCAAATTCCAAACATTCATATAGACGTAAATATGTATGGTGGCTATATTTGGGTCATACCCTGCTGGTTATGTGGTTTGCAGTTGTGAAGGGCAAGTGTGATACTAGAGCTCTGAGGTGACTTTTAGTTCTGGTACAAACCTATTTCTGAACTCGCTTTTGTTACATCTGTAGTAATCACCAGCAAGTTTCTTATTCGTAGCTTACAGAGGGAGTTGTTAAAACCTTTACATCTTTTTGTTCTGCTCTTTAAAATGAGACATAATAAAAATATGCTTTTGGTTTTTTGCATGCTTCCATTAATTGCCCTAGTATGTTGAAGCATTTAACAATCTTACGGGCAAACAGGAGATTTCAAACCTTTTTCTGTGTTTTTCCCAGGCATTCTGTTGGTGATACCAAAGTTCCGTTTTGTCTTCAGTCCTGTGTAAAGCCTTTGAAATATGCTATTGCTGTTAATGATCTTGGCACGGAGTATGTGCACAGATACGTTGGTAAAGAGCCCAGTGGATTAAGATTCAACAAACTGTTCCTGAATGAAGATGGTAAGAGATATGTAAAACTTAGTAAAGAGATAGATAATACACGATAGTATAAATACTTGATGATAGAAATTATAAAGCAAGCTGCAGTTTTTTCAGTCTTTTTATTTTACTGTATCTTCTTAAATCTTACTAGACTATATTCCAAAGTGCTTTGCTATCAGCAGTGTAGGCTTATCCCTTGTCACTCAGTTTTCCCTAGTTTAGAGTGGTAGTAAAAGATGCTTTCTTGCATCTGTTCTGTTTGCTAGTATGCAGCTGTAGGAAAACTAAAGAATTTTGAGGATGCAGGTATTTGAAATTTGTATTTATTTAGTTGAGATGGTAGGAAGTGTTCTTTGATCACACCTTCAGTAAAATAGCAGTGAAAGGATGAAAGGTGTTAAATTGATTTAAAGAAACATGTATTGCTTCCCTCTCAGCATCTCTGGGAAGCAGATGCAGGTAGGTGCCAGAGGCCAGCGCTGGCAAGTTTCCAGATGGCAAAATGGAACACATCTTACCAGGGTTTATTCTAAACTGAATTTGGCTACTGATTCAAAACAATGTTTCTTTTTCTTTTTTTTTTTTGTTTTCCCTGTGGCAGAAGTGCTTTAGCAAGAATTTCTTGTAGGGCGCTTTACCTAAAGGATTTCTTTTTCATATTATATTAATTCTCAGCTGTGAAAATGTTATTTTTAAAAACATTGTGGCAAAAATGTGAGAGGGATGACTCATGAAGCTTTAGAGAAAACCTGGATGGTATCTCTGAAACAGAATTGTTTCTTCTAGCAGATCTTTCTCACCAAGAACACAGACAATGTTTCTGTTGCCATGGTACTGCAATTAATATTTAATTAACAGCATAAGGCTTGGACGATATTTTTGTCAAGAACACTATTAAATTCAGACTTAAATGTCTATATTATTAATATATAAATGATGCATAATTATATTTGGTACATACCTTAAAATAATCTTTCCAAACTTATGAATAAAATAATCTTGACAATTTTTTTCTTTTTTTAATATATTAATAACTGGTAATGAAATAAAGTCATGTTGCCAATGGGGTATTTTGTCTTTACCAAGAGGGAATCATTATGTCTGGCTTTGCTGTCTTGCTTTTGTTTTCCCAGTTTTTCTAATTGCAGTATCATACAGTGTAAAGATGTCTGCCTATCATCCATAAGAAAGCTTTCATATTAAAACAAACCCAATGTTTTGATGGTATTGAAAATTGTCCATTTTTTCTTTTGGATCAATATAGGATTTTTAGGTTATTTTTTTATTTTATTTTCTAATGAAATTACAGGAAGTGTAATTTAATTACACTTAATTTTCTCCTTTTGATTGCTACTTTTGAAATTGAACTGTGAGAGAAAGCAGGCTATAGTCTTATATTACTGTTAGACTTTAAGAATGTTTATAGTACTTATGCCATAAAAGATTTGATATTATTGAAAGTTTGACAAGTGTGCGTGAAGTTAGTAGAGAGGACTAATTCACATAATCAAAATTTTAATTTTTAAATGTGTGCCGATATAACCGATATGAGAAAAGTGTGTTAGTACTTACCTGAACAGCCTTTTGTCTGTCCAGGCTTTCAACAAATGAAGGACTTCTGTTCTAAAACAGAAGATATAAGCCTAACAAATAGGAATGTTTCAGTCACAGAGGAAGGGAAGTTGAGTTTCTATGAGTGAAGAAGGAGGGAAGAAGGGATTATGCTTTACTTGTAGGTTTAAATTGATGTCTGGAGTTTGGATGTGTGGAGTATTTGGCAGTTTCAATATACTGTACTTTAAAGATGAGATCTGAAAATAAAAAAGTATGTATATTTTAGGTATTTAATGTGTTTGCTTTCTAGGTGTTCTGGTGTAGTTGAATTTCGTCTTTGTAACGGGTTTTAACTAAGAGATGTGCATGTACTTTAAAAATGGTTAGATATGCATCTAGAACTATTTTTCTTCTTACCATGTTGAGTGTTCCTAAAACAGTGTGCTTTTTTAATTTATTTGTTTACTATTATTTGAGATTGAAGTTGGTAAGAATGGTGAATATTACAAAACAATTTTACATCATAACTAAAAATGATGACTTATTCTTAGTAACATGATTTTGTTATAGTTTGTGTTTTGAGTAAGATCTGTGCTATGCAGTGAAAATGTAGAAACTTCTGCGGCCTTGTAAATATTTAATTTTAAAACTTTTTTTATCAAAGGGAATACACGGCCCATCCAACAATTCAGATTTCTGCAAGACTAAAGGAATTCCTGTGTTAATTAAAAAGAGATCATTCTAGTTGATTGAAGTAGATCAGGAATGTTATGTTGTAAAGTGTGACTGAAATAAGCACCATCAGGAATAATTCTTGTGGTCGTTGAGCACTTTGCAGGCCTTTTCATGCCCATTGAGTTCATGACGCAATCTGTCTGCTAATACAATATGTATGTACAGTTAGTCTCTCATACATACATGGGACCTCCTCTTGGTGATAAATAAGTCCACTGATATAATTATTTGTAGAACTTAGTCATAAACATAATCATAGAATAACCAGGTTGGAAGAGACCCACCGGATCATTGAGTCCAACCATTCCTATTGAACACTAAACCATGCCCCTTAGTACCTCGTCCACCCGTGCCTTAAACACCTCCACAGCAGGTGAATCAACCACCTCCCTGGGCAGACTGTTCCAGTGCCCAATGACCTTTCTGTGAAATTTTTTTTCCTAACGTCCAGTCTAAATCTCGCCTGGCAGAGGCCATTTCCTCTTATCCTGTCCCCTGACACTAGGGAGAAGAGGTCAGCTCCCTCCTCTCCACAACCTCCTTTCAGGCAGTTGTAGAGAGCAATGAGGTCTCCTCTC
The DNA here is from genome assembly GCA_033558105.1 of Coccyzus lansbergi. Classification (NCBI taxonomy): domain Eukaryota; kingdom Metazoa; phylum Chordata; class Aves; order Cuculiformes; family Coccyzidae; genus Coccyzus; species Coccyzus lansbergi. The sequence goes on from JAUMJK010000478.1 coordinate 1,501,242, forward strand.
AGCCTCCTCTTCTCCAGGCTAAACAACCCCAGCTCTCTCAGCCGCTCCCCATAAGACCTGTTTTCCAGCCCCTTCACCAGCTTCATTGTTCTTCTCTGGACTTGCTCCAGAGCCTCAACATCCTTCTTGTGGTGAGGGGCCCAGAAACGAACACAGTATTCAAGGAGCGGTCTCACCAGTGCTGAGTACAGAGGGAGAATAACCTCCCTGCACCTGCTGGTCACACCATTCCTGATCCAAGCCAGGATGCCATTGGCCTTCTTGGCCACCTGGGCACACTGCTGGCTCATGGTCAGTCGACTGTCAACCAACATACCCAGGTGCTTCTCCTCCTGGCAGCTTTCTAGACAGACTTCTCGTAGTCTGTAGCACTGCTTAGGCTTGTTGTGCCCCAACCGCAGGATCTGGCATTTGTCTGTGTTAAACCTCATGCCATTTGTCTCAGCGCAGCAGTCCAGCCTGTTCAGATCCCTTTGCAGAGCCTCCCTACCCTCCACTTGATTGGAAGCTCAACACTTCCACCCAGCTTAGTGTCATCTGCAAACTTGCTAAGGGTGCACTCGATGCCTTCATCCAGGTCATTGATGAAGACATTGTGCAGGGCTGGACTCAGCATTGAGCGCTGGGGAACCCCACTTGTAACTGGCCTCCAGGTGGATTTAAATCCATTTACCACCACTCTCTGGGCCTGGCCATCCAACCAGTTTTCCACCCAGGAGAGTGTGTGCCTGTCCAGGCCAGAGGCTGACATTTTCCCTAGCAGAATGCTGTGAGAAACTGTGTCAAAGGCTTTACTGAAGTCCAGGAAGACCACATCCACAGCCTTTCCCTCATCCAGCAGCCGAGTCACTTTGTCACAGAAGTTGATTAGGTTAGTTTGGCAAGAGCTGCCTTTTGTGAACCCATGTTGAGTGGGCCTGATCACCTGATTCTCTTGCAAGGGCTTCATGATAGCACTCAAGATCACCTGTTCCATGACTTTCCCTGGCACTGAGGTCAGATTGACAGGCCTGTAGTTCCCTGGATCCTCCCTCTCACCCTTCTTGTAGATGGGAACAACATCAGCCAGCCTCCAGTCCAGTGGAACTTCCCCAGTCTTCCAGGACTGCTGGAAGATGATGGAAAGGGGTTTGGCCAGCACATGTGCCTGCTCCTTTAATACCCTTTGGTGGATCCCATATGGCCCCATAGACTTGTGGGTGTCCAGTTGGGCTAGCAAGGCTCTGACCACCATGGGAGCCTCATTTTGCTCCTCTAGTTCCGGGGTTTGTACACAGAGGGAACAACTTCCTTTACAATTAAAGACTGAAGCAAAGAAGGCATTAAGTACCTTAACATTTTCCTCATCCCCTGTCACCCTTGTTCCTTCTGTGTCCAATAGGGACTGTATAGTCTCCCTAGTCCTCCTTTTATTATTTATATATTTATAGAAAGATTTTTTGTTATCATTCACAGACTTAACCAGTCTGATTTCTAGTTGAGCCTTAGCCCTTCTGATTTTTTCTCTACACAACCTCACTTTCCTCTTGTAGTCCACCCAAGAGGCCTGTCCCCTCTTCCAGAGCCCATAAACATTTTTCTTCTTCTTGATACCACTCAACATCTCACTGTTCAACCAAGCTGCTGGCTTTCTTTCTGGAACATGGGGATGGCTTTCTCCTGAGCTGCTAGGATTACCGTTTGGAAGAGCTCCCAGCCCTCATTGGCTCCCTTGTCCTCAAGTACTGTCTTCCATGAGACTTTACTAACTAGCCTTCTGAAGAGTTTGAAGTCTGCCTTCTGGAAATTTAATGCTACTGTCCTGCTAACCACCGTCTTCACTTCACCTAGAAGAGAAAACCTTATCATCTCATGATCGCTTATTCCTAGGCGTCCTCCTACTGCCACATCCCCCACAAGGCCTTCTCTGTTGACAAACAGCAAGTCCAGGAGGGCACCTTCCCTTCTTGGTTCATTCACCAACTGTGCAAGGAAGTTGTCTTCCACACACTCCAGGAACCTCCTAGACTGCTTCCTTTCTGCTGTATTGTACTTCCAGCAGATATCAGGGAGATTGGAGTCTCCCACAAGAACAAGAGGCATTGATCTAGAGATTAACCCCAGCTGGTTATAGAAGAGCTCATCAGCTGCTTCTTCGTGGCTGGGTGGCCTGTAACAGACTCCCATCACAAAATCTACCTTCTTATGGGCTCCTCTGATTTTAACCCACAGGCACTCAATGTCCTCATCACCACAATCCATCTCAATAGTGTTCATGTCCTCCCTTACATAGAGGGCTACTCCGCCTCCTCTCCTTCCCTTCCTATCCTGCCTGAAGAGTTTGTACCCCACCATATCTGTACTCCAGTTATATGAGTCATCCCACCACGTTTCCATGATGGCAACGACATCATATGCTCCTTGCCCTATGACAGCTTCCATCTCTTTCTTCTTATTTCCCATGCTGCATGCATTGGTGTAAATGCACTTCAGCTGAGCTGCTGAGCCTTCAGCCCTCTTAGAAGGGACAGAGTTCGTTCTTAATTGCCTGGTAACTGGAGTAGCTTGTACTCGACTGCCTGTATCTCCCTTAGCACCCCCAGGTGTGTTCTCCCCCACTTCCTGTGTGGTGATGTGCTGGTGGTCTTCACCAGCACACCCTCTCCCAATCACTAGTGCCCCACGTCCAGGCTCGCTCCTGTCTAGCTTGATCTCAATCCCCTCCCCCTTGACATATAGTTTAAAGCTCGATTTAGGAACTTAGCTAGGTTTTTAGCAAGGGCTTTAGCCCCTCTAGGAGACCCACTTGTCCTATCCTTAGCAACAAAGTCTGGGGGTGCGTGAGCCACCCCATGATCAAGGAAGCCAAAGCCCCTTTCCTCACACCAGGCTTGGAGCCAGGCATTAATCGAGTTCTTCTTCCTGACTTCCAGGTCCTCTCTATTTAGCCTTGAGATGGAGCAGAATAGTATTTAGAATACTACTTAGTCATAGAATCATAGAATCACTAGGCTGGAAGAGACCCACTGGATCATCAAGTCCAACCATTCCCACCAAAAGTCCAGTAATAAATGTTGCATTGTAACTGAATGAGTAGCAAATGGTTTGTTATGCTGAAGGATTTTGTTAACTGAAGATGGACTCCTTTAAGTTTTTGTTTTGGACAAACACATTTTGATTTCACTTCAGAAAGAACTTGTCATAATGTACTGTTTTGTGTATTAAAACATCTGCACTGTGTATGTGTGGCAACCGCTGCTTTCTGTGCTTGAAGACTGCAAGCCAGTTTTAAGAAAATAACCTAAAGCAAATGATGGATAAAAAAGGGCAGAAGAACTGACAGGGGAAAAGCACTGTAATTTGAGCTCATTACGGCGAACGTCTAGTTCACATTTGGGATAATCACATTAGCAGGTTACTGGAGCAGTCATCCTAGTTGTCAAGCAATTTTGAGGTGCTAAATAACTATATTTTTTGCTATTCTATAGTGATGTCCAGTAGAGAGATTTTTAGGTGAATAGATAAATTGTTGGGGATTTATTTTTAACTTAGATGTATCTTTTAAAAATATAGCAGTTCTCTGTGTTCTAGGCTGTTCTAGACAGGCATCTCCTCCCCACAGGAAAAACAGAGCACTGTGTTGGAGAATATACATACTGTTGAGAGACAGGTATGCAAGAAACACATCATTGAGTCGGTGCTAGACTTAATCAGGGCACCCAGTTAAACTCAAAGGGTTATTATAGTTTGTGCTTTACATTGAGGATAAAACCATAGATTTACTCCAAAGTATAATGTGATGATAACAACAATAGCTGAGACTTGAAGAGAAGCTGTGTTAAAGGGTTTTTTCAGTCTGAGAAGGGAGTTTCCTTTATGATTAGATTATATATGTGGAGTGTGTGTATGTGTGTGTTTTTCAGTGGTAGGTGTCACTTAGCTTTTCAGTGTGCAAAAGATACTTCTTTCTAAAGATCAATAGATAATTGCTATTACCTCTTTGACAAACTGTTACAATTATAGAATCAATCTTCATTCCTTGTTGTTGTACAGTGTGGAATCTCCTCACTGATGGCACCCCACTGTGAGGTAAATCAGTAGTTGCTGATGCTTCAGAGCCATATGTAAAACTTCCCTGAAATATTAAGGCAGCATTAGAACCCATACATGCCTAAGAGGTGAAAAAATAGCCATGTTTGGAAGTATTATTTATGGGAATGGAAGACTTCTCTTTTTTGACAACAGTAGGAATCTTTCAGAATGTAAGATTTTGTATAGGCATCCTGCTCTTTAAAACAGGACAGTATATCTTAGCTCTGTGGTGATGTTCTTCTTTGTAGGTTGGAATAGGATAGTTTGGTTGAACGGGACCTACAACAACTCTCTAGTCCATCTGCCTGACCACTTCAGGCTGACCAAAAGTTAAAGCATGTTAAGGGCATAGACCAAATGTGTTTTAAACACTGACTGGCTTGGGACATTGACCAACTCTCTAGGAAGCATGTTACTATTGTGACAGGATAGAAAGGTTATCTGTCAATTACAGATATCTGTGTATGTAAAGTGTTTGGATAGCATTATCTGGTGCTATCCAGATAAAAATGCAAATTGCTTTCTTGGTACTTGGGTGCCTTGAAAGGGTTTGTTCTGCTTCAGAGCAGCAGCAGTGGTTTAGTTGAAAGTGTCCTATTCAGCTCTGTGATGTGCTGATGTTAGGCAGCAGTAAGAGAGACCCTTGCATGGTTTTTTGTGCTGCTGAATTTGACATAAACAATACATATCCTTTTTATTCAAATGCACATATGATGTAGGGTTTAAGAGGTTTTTTATGTTTCATACTGATGGGCACATTGAAACCAGAGAGATGTGCAGAAGAATCAAGAGCAAAACATTTAGAAGAATACTTTTAGAATGGGTTGTAGGTGTTTATGGACTGTAACGGACCTGATGTTGATGAGAGGAAGCTGGAAAAAACAAAGACATAGCTAGAGCAAGGAATGGGTGACAATATGCTCTCATCATGCTTGAGGCAGGTGTTGTGTTGGAATACGTATCTGGTGTTGGGATCACCAGTTCAAAGAGAATATTGAAAAACTGGAAGGTGGTCCAGTGGAGGGCTCCCAAGGTGCTGTGGGGTCCAGGGCACAAAACTCCCAAGGAGCAGTTGAAAGGGGAGGTTATCGTCTCCTCTGGGAGCCATTTAAAACTCTTGAAGAGCAATTGCAAAGATGGCGATCTGTGTAACCCCTCTAGATAGCAGCAGGTGGTATAACAAGGACCAGCATCCCCACATGGTGGCTTGGGAGGTGCAGGTTGGGCTTTAGGGTAAACTTCTCTGGAAGGAACAGAATGCTTGGAGAGGCAGAGGATTTGACACATACAGAGGTTTTCAAGATGTAGCTAGGTAAAGCATGGCTGGCCTGATGTAACCTTGGCAATAGCCTTGCTTTAAGTGGGAGGGTGGAGGAGATGACATGCAGATCTCCCATCTGACCAGCAGTCTCTTATACTCTGAATACTCATTTGACTTGTAACTTGTGTTCAAGTTTTTGGTCCCTAAGGGAAGACTATAGTTTGGAAACTATGAAAATGCTATGTTTTTGCTACTTAGAATCTGATTTTAATTAGAAGTCAAATGTGTTTGACCAAAGTCTCTTGGGTTATTGACATGAGTGAAACTGGAGGTTAGATATAGGTGAATCTTAAGTACAGTCCGGAAACAGAGGAGCAATACGAGGCTCCCATAGTCCAAGAGGAGGTGGTCAGAGCCCTGCTTGGCCAACTGGACACTCGCAAGTCCATGGGGCCGGATGGGATACATCCTAGGGTGTTGAGGGAGCTGGCAGATGTATTGGCCATACCCCTTTCCATCATCTTCCAGCAGTCCTGGAAGACTGGGGAGGTACCTCTGGACTGGAGACTGGCTGATGTAGTTCCCATTTACAAGAAGGGTAGCAGGGAGGGTCCGGGGAACTACAGGTCAGTCAGTCTGACCTCAGTGCCAGGGAAAGTCATGGAACAGGTGATCTTGAGTGCTATCATGAAGCACTTAAAAGAGAACCGGGTGATCAGGCCCAGTCAACATGGGTTTACCAGTGGCAGGTCCTGCCAAACCAACCTGATCGCCTTCTATGACAAAGTGACTCGGCTGCTGGATGAGGGAAGGGCTGTGGATGTGGTCTTTCTGGACTTCAGTAAAGCCTTTGACACAGTTTCTCACAGCATTCTGCTAGGGAAACTGTCAGCCTCTGGCCTGGACAGACGCACACTCTCCTGGGTAGAAAACTGGTTGGATGGCCGGGCCCAGAGAGTGGTGGTAAATGGTGTTAAGTCCTACTGGAGGCCAGTTACAAGTGGTGCTCCCCAGGGCTCAGTGCTAGGTCCAGTCCTGTTCAATGTCCTTACCAATGACCTGGATGAGGGCATTGAGGGTACCCTTAGCAAGTTTGCAGATGACACTAAGCTGTGTGCAAGTGTCGATCTGCTGGAGGGTAGGGAGGCTCTGCAAAGGGACCTGGACAGGCTGGACCGCTGGGCAGTGTCCAACGGCATGAGGTTTAACACGGCCAAATGCCAGGTCCTGCACTTGGGGCACAACAACCCTATGCAGAACTACAGACTGGGAGAAGTCTGGCTGGAAAACTGCCAGGAGGAGAGGGACCTGGGGGTGTTGGTCGACAGCCGACTGACCATGAGCCAGCAGTGTGCCCAGGTGGCCAAAAAGGCCAATGGCATCCTGGCTTGTATCAGAAACGGTGTGACCAGCAGGTCCAGGGAGGTGATTCTCCCTCTGTATTCAGCACTGGTGAGGCCGCTCCTTGAATCCTGTGTTCAGTTCTGGGCCCCTCACCACAAGAAGAATGTTGAGGCTCTGGAGCATGTCCAGAGAAGAGCAACAAGGCTGGTGAAGGGACTGGAGAACAGACCCTATGAGGAGCGTCTGAGAGAGCTGGGGTTGTTTAGCCTGGAGAAGAGGAGGCTGAGAGGAGACCTCATTACTCTCTACAAGTACCTGAAAGGAGGTTGTAGAGAGGAGGGAGCTGGGCTCTTCTCCCAAGTGACAGGGGACAGGATAAGAGGGAATGGCCTCAAGCTCCGCCAGGGGAGATTTAGGCTGGAGATTAGGAGGAGGTTTTTCACACAGAGGGACATTGGGCATTGGAATAGGCTGCCCAGGGAGGTGGTTGATTCACCTTCTGTGGAGGTGTTTAAGGCACGGGTGGATGAGGTCTTGAGGGACTTGGTTTAGTGTTAGATAGGAATGGTTGGACTAGAAGATCTGATGGGTCCCTTCCAACCTGGTTGTTCTGTGATTCTGTGATTCTGTGATACAGTCAGATGAAATTAGAAGAATTCACAAACCTGTTGCAGAGAGGTAAGAGAATGGTATTGACAGTTTTAAAGATAAAGACATTAAGTTTGTATATTAGGGGAGCTTCACTTTTTTGGGCAGAAGGTATTGGTCTTGCCTTTTCACTTATAGAAAATAACTTGATTTTTTTTAAAGTCCCTTTTAATATTGTCTTTCTGAAAAATAGTGAAACAAACTTGAAATGGTTAATTTTTGGACACTATTTGATAGTCATAGGTGGCTAAGTGCTATTGTCCATGACTAGTGTAGTTTTTATGGGAAAATCTGTCTGTGTGTATGCTATGAATATCAAACTTATCTTCAAAAAGCAATCATTTCAAGTTCCTTTAGTGTGCATGTATGTATTATATATACAATAGTGAGCAATTTGTGTGTTTTTTTAAATAATTATCATTTAAAATTTGGAGGCAAACTAATAGCAAATGAAACGAAGAATTCAAACTATTGCAGTATTAATGCATGAAGAATTAGTTAAGATTTTCTGGCACCAAAACTCTCAACTTAGGAGACATGGCAATAATGTCAGTTAAAATAAAAAAGATAGCTGTAGGAGGTAGATGTTGATGAATGAAAACTTGTATTTGGGTAAAGCAGACAGCTGATAAGGATAGTATTTTTGGAAAAAGAAGAAGGAAAAAAAAAGGCAGTTCATTCACATAACTAACCAGGAGTGACTGTAAATGTAAAAATACTGTTAATATGTAGATTACTGATTAAAAAGAAAAAAAATGTACCAGGTATATACAAGTCAAGTATAAAGTAAGGTATATTCTAGAGATGCTGAGTAAATTGTTATTTGTATTTCAGAAGCTGCCAATAGAAACCTCCAATTCTTATAAAGAATTGAGGTTTTGTATTTACATACAAAAGTAAGGAGGTTAAAGAACTTGATTTTGTTATATTAAAGGACCTGTTTGAATGTCTTTAAAATCACTGAGACTTGGTATCTTGGAGGAAAAATTGGAAAGTCTCATAGGGGTCATCATTCCACTTACAAGTGTTGCATTGATCAAAACTTGGAACACTGGAGAGGATTCAGAATTCTCAAGAAAAGAAATGATTCAAAACTGATTAATTTACTGGACTACTAGGTACCATTAGGCTGAGTGTGTTTTAAACTGTAAAATACTTAGTTCAGAATTACAAAAAATTGTGTTTGATGTTGGATTACAATGTTTTTAATTTAGGATTACATTCCATAAGCATAGCTTTAAGTCATACATCCTTATTTATCATTTTTCACTTAAAGACATGACTGGTTTTGTTTGACTGCACGTCTTGGGATGTATTTGTAATTGAAAACTCTTATTTCACAGACAAGCCTCATAACCCTATGGTGAATGCTGGAGCAATTGTGGTCACATCTTTAATCAAGGTAAAATGTTCATATTTAGTTTCTCTCAGGGTATTTTAATAGAATGTAGAGAAAGTATCTACAGCTGTACAAAAGCATCTACATAAACAAGTTATGAACTGTTTTCATTCTGTGTGCACAATATCTGATGATAATTTATTCATAAGCAGGTAAACAAATTCTGTTTTGGAAATAGAAACACTTCCAAACAAGTGCAATACTAGGCTAGCAGTATTTACAGTATAACACTGCAAAAGACCTTTTTTCCTTAGTGTTTTTGCTTAGTTCCTTCTTTAACTGCATAACATTTGCTGTTCTCTTAAGAGAATTGCCTCATGCATTTTAAATACTAACAGTATGTCCTCAGTAATACACAGCCCTCAGGAATGTATTTCTGAATGTCTAATGCTCCTACATAGTATTTCTTCCTGTGCAGAATACATGGAAGATACTGTAATTTGTACAGGAACAACGCAGCTATGTTTGCATGTCAGTCTTGATAAGTTAATTTGTCCGTTATTAACATTCTGTATGAATAAATGATGTTTAACTTGCATAGCTTCTGTTAGGATGTTAAATGTGCTTTCTTTAATAAGTGTGCTTGGAAACAGTTCCCTGCATTTTGCTTAGTAAACCATCACTGAATAATGACTTAACATCTTAAGTCCATGACCTCACCACTTTTGTAAAGCTGTGTTTTGTTTTTCGGCAGAATAGCTGTATGTATCTGTCGAGGTTGTAAGTGGGGTAAATTCCATATATTATTATTTTTTGTCAGATACTTTACTTGTATTTTCTGCCTTTTTTTTGATAGCCACTGGTACAAAACCTTCTTTTGTTAAGGGTACCTGCATAGAATTGTGGAGAGCTTTACTTTCCCCTGGAGTTTTGAAGCAGAAAATTTAATATTGTTACTTTAAATGTCAAAAAATCTTGTTTGCTGCCTTTATCTTGGTTGTATTTCAAGTCACTGTATTGCAGTGTTTCCTACTTTCTATTTCCAAATTGTTGATCTTAAAATTATTTCTATTATGATTTTCTATTATTTTATATTTAAAGAAAATGTAAGAACTCCTGCTTAAAGACATTTATCTTTAATAGCTGTAGGTGAAAGAAAATGGCCTTAAGTATGACAGGTAAATTTATTTACATTTAATATTTTTTAAAGGTTTACTGAGCATTTAAATTCACTTGGATAATAGTGAATTTTAAAATCTGACAACGCATTTGTCTGAAGTGTCAGAATGTTAGTCCTACCACAACATGCCCTGCTGATCATAAGGAAAAATACAAGCACATGCCTCTTGCAGAAGGCACGTAATTCTTGATAAATTGTGTACCTAAATAAATAATATGTATTTGTTTACTGCATGTAATTGTGGTATTTGTTAGAAGGTTGGGGGATTGATTTTGCTGGGTGTTTTTTTCTTTTTTTTCCCCTGTAATGTTCTTATGAAGAATATTGTATTGCAGTGCTGGTTTTGCATGTGATAACTGCATGTCTAGTGGGTGCATATCATACTTCTCACATTCCATTACTTGTTTTCAATGTGATTAAAATATGGATTATTTTACATACTGCTGCCACTAGGAAACCATTTATCATCTGAATAACTAACCAAACTAAACCCCTGTAGAAGAGCACAGTTATGATGTTACTTCCTAGTTCTTAAAAGTTATATTTTACATGAAAGAACTTCTTTACAATCTGCAAATTAACAATATTCCTGCTAACTATACAATGATTTAAGTAATTCACGTTTTCATTTGATCTAATATAACACTTAAGTTTTTCTGGAAAAAATGGCTTCATTAACCCATATATTTGCCCTCAGTTCCTCTGCATTGATTGTCTGTTTAAGTTGTTACTTGCATATCTTGAAGACTAGGTCGACTCCAAGAAAATAAAGGGGCTATTAAACCTGTTCGAATTTACTGTGTATGACAGTTTTATCTAGCGATAGCAGGTTAATAGCTATGGAGAGATTGCTGCTGTATTTCAGTGTTATTAAGAATGCTTTTGCCTTCTTTTGTTTTTTTTTATTTCCAAGAAATCGATATAAGAAGTCTTTCAAAACTTACATACATTGTACTTAATTGAACAGCTGTTAGTGTGCATGATCCTGCACACAACTGCCCTTAGAATATGACATAAATTATGATTACTCATGGATAAGAGATGATGCTTGGAGTGATCTTCTTGTCAGGACATGTAATATGTTCCTAGCATCACATACCTGGTCCTGACTCCCTTAAAAATTTGGTATACGCACGTTGGAACTGAGCGTAGACCTAAACCTTAATGTTATGGTCAGTCCTTGCTATTCATAATAATAAACAGTAAAGTGTATGTCCATCTTAGATAGTACTTTCAATTAGCTTACTTAGGCTTGACTGTATTGTACTTTAACAGCTTAATTGATTCTCCTACCGTCATGTGCTTGGAACTACTACATTTTGGTGCCTTAACTCATAGCTCTGTGCTAACTGTACTTGCATTGCACTCCACAGACTGTTCTAGCAGTTCAAAGCATGCATCTACAGTAAAAATGCTTTGGCAAAAGGACATCCTCTGGGCCAGTTTTAATGAAATAAAATTCTGGGAAAAAACCCTGAGGACCATTTCCTATGTTTGTAATTGTAACACCTTTTCCCTTAAGTACTAGTTAAACAAATCAGACAGTTGTAACAAATGTAATTGTTATCAACAGAAAATTGCAGTGACAATTGCTGGCGATTGTGATAGTAGACAAAATGGTAAATTATTCCACGTATCCAAGGAAATAAAGGTGCTTGAAAGAAGAAGATTGAGTTCCTGTGTGGATTTAGTACAGATTCGGTGCTTTGTGGCCACACTGCTTTCTGTACGTCACAATGACTGCAAAAGTTTTCATTGGTGGAATTTAATGCTTTAGTCTGTTGTTTTTTCTTGAAACTTGAATTCAGTTCTTGGTGCTCTGGGAATGTCAGTGGTTGCGTAGCAATTGCCTGTTTCCATGTATCTCTACTGCCAGAGAGTGATTGTGTAGAGGTGCACAGGGAGTGAAATATATACAAGAAGGCAACTGGCTGTGGAATCATCAGAGGACAAGGGATTAATCTTAAGCCATTTTTATTGTATGCTTCAAGATTCCATCTGTAGATAAAAGCTTTCCTAGTGTAACAGCAAAGGTTTGGGCAAATGCAGTGTATATAAATCCTTTAAATGCTGAGAACTACCTACACAATCTGGTACAGACAGTGACAACGGATTTTGAATGCTTGGTGAAGGGAGGTGTTCTACAGTAATGAATTTGTGTGGGAAGCATTGAAGGGGACATAGCATTATTCATAGTCCTTGTGAAAATTTTGATGTACAAGAAAGTGATGATCTTAGTGACCCTAGAAAAAGTTAATTCAAGAAAAGCTGGTTTGTTTTGGTTTTTTAGTACAAAACATAAGGAGATATATCTGATATATGCTGAGAAGTCATATGAGGAAAAGAGGAGTGGAAAAACCTGCCCAGTTGTGCCAAGGGTCTGTTTGCTGTCAGATTACAGTTGTTAGGAAACCTGTTCAGTTACGGTAATACTTTTGAGAGGTGGAGGGGTGGGAGTGCATGGTTTATTTGGTTTATCTGGCGATATAGTTACAATAAATGGTACAGATTTAACTTAATTGCTCTATTTGACCCACTCCATTTATCTTTCCTGGTGGACTGATGTGTAGATATACATATATAGCATTTCAAAATATGTGTTGGCACTGTGATCTTCTCTGCCAGATACTTTTCTTTATTTTGATGAAGTTTCCTCTCCTTCTGAATTATTAATTTTCTTGTAATAACTTATTTTGAGTAGAACATGCATTCATATTATTTTGCTCTTTCTTTTTATTGTAATTCAAATGTGGTCACATATGCATATACTTCACACCCAAAGGACAGAAATATAATTCTTAAATGTATTTGAAACAGTAATGGCATTGGTCCCAGTAGGTCACATACTATCTGACAGTGTGCTTTTAAGTGTTTCAGAGCTGAAAATGGCATGCTAAACATTCAAGACACCAGCTGTCACAGAATAGGCCCAGATTGACAAATAAAATTACAAGTGTGTGTGAGAACAGAAAATAAAATAAAGATATTAATGTAAAGTGCACAAACATAAAAAGTGTTTTCTTGTGTTCTGACATAGTTTTCATCACAGCGCAGGGGCATGTGATAAATATGGTTTACAAAAATAATTTCTAAGTATTCTTCTATTATTAGATTATGAAATTCTCATGATCCAGATGTTTTGTTAGCTTGACTTAGAGTCAAAATTTGAGAACTATTTTAACAAGAGACACATGATAAGAACTTATTTGGTCTGATTGTATAAACACTGAATGTTGATCAATGAAAAGTGGCTAATATTAACTACTTTTCTAATAAGTACTGTCTAATTTTGTTGTTGCAAGGTCTGGTAAGTATCCATGGGTCTCCTTCCCTATGTACATGTAGGCATGCAACTACTTATGTTTTTCTAGTAGAGTTAGAAATAATAAAAGTACCTTAGTTGTTGTTTGTTTGTTTTTAAAAAGGAAGATCACTAAAACCAGACACAGTCAAAAAATTAAAATTTATGATTGACAGCCATAGTGTCCATTGAGATTTTAGTGTACAACAAAGTTGTATTGAGCTGTCTTCTGCAAGTTTGAATTTTCTGCCTGTCAAATTGCTTCAGTCTTGACATGTTCAGTTTCATTTTGTATTCATTTAGAAGTGTTTTTTTCATATGTATATACACACAAGCATCTATACAGTAAGTGTGTATATGAACATATGTTACAGTAAATGTAATAAGTGTTTGTGGAGTGAGTGCACGGAATGTTTCCTTTGATGTACTAGACAGATAAATTGCATCTGGACTTAAATGCTTCTTAAGAAATATTCTTGCAGTGCCCCTAGCCTTGTAAGCTTACACAATCAAGCTAAAAATAAGCAACATTTGCCCAAGAATATAAGTTTTCTTGTCTCTCAGACTTGTGTAAATTATTATGGAAATGTTGCTCGGTATTCTTAATGTTAGGATTTTATATTTGAAATTGGATTTTAATTGTAGACTGTGTGTTGCCTCTGTTTCTTCAGCTTTTTAGGAGCAGCATACCTCTGTCAGCTGCTGAAAGAGGAAAACTGACATTGGGGTTTTTAGTTGTTGTGTGTGTGGAAGCAAAGTTCTTGGGTTTAGTTGCATGTTACGTTAAATCCATACTGAGGTCTTGGTCATATGATCACTTAGGCAAATATTTTAGATAAGTGAGCAGTCTAATTTTTGTTTGACGTAAAGTACCTATACAAGTGTGTGGAACATCAAGGACTAAAACTGCATCATCTGAGTTAGTGCACAGAAGATTTTCTTCCCCAAATGCAAGATTAATTTTTTTTTTTTTTTTTAATTACAACTTGGTGTGGAAAAAGTTTGAGCCTTCTGCCCACCATTTTATATGCTGCAAGTAAAGCCAGGTTCTTGTTCAAGGGTTAGGAACTTTTTTTCAACTTGGAAAAAGTGAAGTATTATGTATTTATATTTTTGCGGACAGCATGATCCCCTTTTTCCTCTTCCTTTTTTTTAACAAAAGAACGTGTTTCAATTTATTATACATGTCTAACCATACAATTGTCAATGCAGCATCCCATAACTAATGCTGACCCACTTTCCCAGAAAAAGATGTTCATTGTGCATTTGAAAGGTTGAAAAGGTTTTTGTGGTTTAAATGTTGTTACATATTTTACAGCATTAGGATCTATGGAATATTTTGACAACTGCAACAGTTCAATGAAGTTGGTAATTTCTTCTTTTAATTATTTTTCATTGAACAGATTTGGAGTTAAATTTTTAAGACTTGTGTTCTGGTATATTATACAGGAACATTTTGATGAAATGTATCATGTGGTTTCTTTATCTTATTGCAAATTAGCCTCTAGGAGTAAGGTTGTTAGCTTTTACACATAAGGTAACCACTGGTGCATAATTTTGATGAAACAGTGTGGTGTTCCTTTCAGCTAGTGATCGTATATGTATGACTGCACATTCTCTTGTAGATGAGCTGATGCATGGGTTTCAAAGATTATCTGCAACAGCCTAATCCACATGTAGACTGGGAAATGAGACTGGCTTTACGCATTTCATTAAGTAACCTATTGGTTGATATAAATCTTCAGTTTTTTCCACTTCCTTCCCCATTCCCCTGCTAAAAACAGTGCAAGTAGTGTGTTGAATTGTTTGAGATACATTAAGCAGTGTTCTGTTATCCATAATGATAGTATCTTTAATACTAAAATTCTAAAAAGAACATGGATACATTAAATTACTCCAGATATACAATAAGCAACTGCAGATATATTGTTTCCACTCTTGTGTGTGGTGCCCTGGTTTCTTAAACTTCCTCAAAAAGCTCTACTTGGCTACTTCAGAAAATGAAAATCTGCCCCCCAGCAAACCATGCTCTATTTTTTATTTCTCACCCCTCTGTCAACATTTTGCTATATGAATCTGTGAAAAATTGCCTGTCAGAGACCTATAAAGAATTAATATGTCTTTAACTGGCAGCTACTAAATTTGAGAATGTTCTTAAACAGGATTCAGGGGAAAGCCCCAAAATAACACCCCTCCCCGTCCCCAGAAAAACCAACCATAAGAATTAAGTTTTATTAGCATCCTTGTTAAGTTGAATTTAGATTTTTTCTTACATTGTTAGCACAATAATATACCTTATGATGTGAAATTCTATTTTTCTAACTTTAATTTTTAATATATAGGACATTAATCAGATATTAATCAAATCAGATATCATGCAGTTATTTTCATAGTAAGGGGTAACAATTTATTTTATTTTCAATCTAAATTTCTTGTGTGGGCTCTAGCCGTGGAAATACTTTAACTTCAGTAGCCTGAATTTTTCCTATGCTCAGCTCTCTTGATAATTTTTAAGACTACATTTGGGTTACCAGTCTATATAACAATTCAGTGTTTTCATTATAATTATCCTTATTGTAATTACTTATGTATTTTTTGCTTTAACTGCTGCATTTATTTAGGCTAAGCATGATAAATTGAGTAGAGAGAACTTAAGCATATCGTTTTAGTTTAAATTCATTTCCAACTTCAAGATGTTTAGTAAGACTCTTATAGGATTATTTAAGTTAAATGATGATGAAAGATTTACTTATCTAACACTTTAATTTTTCCATTAATATATCAAATTATTGTAGTACATTATTCTAATTTAACCTCATACCTTAGTTATATGCATTAAAAATCCTAATACTGCTAAGTGAACTAAATTCCTTCCTATGTTAACAATTTTTGTAAATTATGTTTTCTTTTCTTGCAGCAAGGAGCAAATAATGCAGAAAAATTTGACTACGTAAGTTAATGTTATAAAATTCCTTTTTAAACTAAATTTGTTTATAAAAGTCTCAAGATGGCTAGGTAATTGCAGGTGAAATTTAACTGATTTCAAATGTTTTGTCTTTTTATCTGTACTTGGCTGTCTAAACATTTAGTGATTTGGATTACATTTGTAGAATTGTGCTACAAGATTTAGGGTAAGGCTGGATTTGAAAGTTCATGAATTATAACTTTTTAATGTCTGAAAATGTTAGCAAGCTTTTCTCCCCTCCTCTCTAACAGGTGATGCAATTCATGAATAAAATGGCTGGTAATGAGTATGTTGGATTCAGTAATGCTACGTAAGTATTTTTTATTTATTTAATAATTAGGTGGAAAGGGTCTCAACTGGTGGTTGGCATGTTGAGCTTATGGCAAAATTTAGTTATCTATCTTGAAACCATCATTTCATCCCCAGTGTTAGAGGTTGTCTTTGGCTTAAAGTTTACAAGAACTGAAGCTGTGCATGTGGCTAAATCTCACTTAAAGGATCAAGTACCTCTTTGAAATGTCATTATTCTGCCTGCATGCTCTATTGGTGCTATTGCAGAGAGCTGTAAGTGCAACAATTCCTTCCTGGCCTTCATATTAAAAATTAAACCCTGCGTCTTAATGGCTTTGTATCAAATGTTGGAAAGCAATACTTTATGCAGGTAGGGCTCTATACTTTTTTTAGTTTGCCTACTTAAATTTTTTTCTAAAACAATTCCCCCAGTTAACTCAATGTACAGCATTCCAAAAATCTTCAGAGCTTTTTAAGGCAGCACTGGGAAAATAATAAGGATTCTGCATAGCAGACTTCTTTCCAGGTTGCTAGTTGGCATGCACGTGCAGAGAAGCTGAATGAGATGCATGTTTTTCCTGAGCTTTGTTAGTGTAGAAGTGTTTACCTTGGAAGGAACCTGGTATGAAAGAATTGCTTACCCTTGTATCTGTACAGATTCCTCCTTTAGGTTTCATCCTGAACCTAATCACCACAATAAACAGGGCAGCATCCGTCTGGTCACTGTCAGACCTGCAGCATGGCTTCAAATTCTTCTCTGGCTTGCTCAGTGTTGCCACTGAATGATCCTTTCACTACAGCTTGCAGTGGGATGTTTCATTCCACTATGGCCTTTTCAGAAATGCTTCTGAGAGTAGGATCTTGTTCTCCTTTATGTATGCATACATAAGCTGACGTGGAGATAAGGCAACTGGCACTATGTGTATTTGAGTGTCAAACCTAATTCATTGCAACTTCATGCACTGTGTTGAGCTTCTGTGACAACTTCTGTCCCATTAGTAGAATGTTTGTGGTCTGAAGTAATATATTCTTTGCATGCAGCTTAATTGAATTGTGAAGTCCAGTGGTTTTTTTGAACATTTGATGAATCGTTATGCTGTTTGTTTTTTTTTTTTTTTAATTTTATTTTAAGGTTCCAGTCCGAAAGAGAGAGTGGTGATAGAAACTTTGCAATTGGCTATTACTTGAAAGAAAAAAAGGTGGATCTCTTTTCTTTTTATTGTATTTTCAAGGCTGTGTGGTGGGCTGTTTTTTATGGTCTGTGAAGATTTGAATTTGTTATGTACAGTGTGGAATAAATTATTCTAATATTGCATATGTTTTCATACTGTCACTCAAAATGCTTTCATTTAGAAAGTGTAATACTTGGCGTCATTCTAATCAAACACTTGTAGTCTTTTTTTCTGTATAATAGGCATAATTCGTTTTATTTGTTGTAAAATGCATAATCACCTCCTGTACAGGTGACTTTATAAAACTAGATATATTTTGTAGTTTGATTTAAAGGTATTGGAAGTGGTACTGGAAAGATTTTAATACCTAAGTTATTGACCTGCACTGTCATTTTTAAATATGACATGGTTTAGGATTTCTGTTTGTTAGATTTAAATAAGTACTTATTTTTAAATCTGCTTAATGCTTAATAAGCTGATAAAAATGTAACTTAATTTATTTCCCCCTAAAAGTGATATTTAAAAAATGCAATAACATTACCTAAAGGCTCTCTATTTTTCTTCCCAAGTGTTTTCCTGAAGGAACGGATATGGTTGCTATACTAGACTTCTATTTTCAGGTAACTTACTTTAAAATTGAGACTCTTCATTATAGAATTAGAATTAGTATTATAAGCAGTAGAGTTGTTCTTACATATGAAGACTTTAATGCCTTGTAGTTAAACTTGTCAGGTTCTGTTAATCTCTGGAAATGAGCAATGTACATTTGATGCGTCTGGATTTGCTTTTGTTTAGGTCATATACATAGGTTTTATTATTGCTAATGTAAACCAGGAATAGTGGTTAAGACACTTGTAGTTAGAAGCTTAAAATGTCTTGTATTACTTCAGTAAGTTTGGCAGGCTATTTCTGCTTCTTTGGGTTGCAGCTCTGTTTTGTACTGTGAAGAACTTTAAACTGTAACTAAAATAGTATATGCATTCTCTATTGTAAGCTAAGGGGTAGTCTTATAAATGAAATAATATGAAATTCTCCTCCATTTTGTTTAATTCAGAGCTTATGAGTAAACCAAAAAGTCTAGCCATAGATATTCTCCTCTCTCCCCACATTTTGTTTTTTTTTAATGCACGTTCAGCAAGTTGTTTGCAACTGTCACAAAATGGGAATTTGGCAAGTGTGAACTATTTCCTCAGTAAGGGTTTTCTAGTGTTAAAGCATTTGCAACTTGGTCAGCTCTGCAGCACGTAACTGTCAAGAGCCAGTTTGCGTTGTGTTGCTGACTCACTCCGTCTGGGATAGTTTAAAACAAAATTCCAGAGTTTAGTTCTCAAAATGAATATGCTTTTGATGTGTGAGACTTGTGCTTACTTATGTAAATCATAAATAATTTTTTTTTAAATGCAAATTTTATCTGAGTTTTTTTGTATTGGGATGCACCTGCCTTAATTGTTCAATTGAATGGCTGTTTATGAAAGTCAGGGGTGTGTGATAAGTCTTAGCGGACCTCTTGTTGAGCTGGAGACTAGGTATAAGGCAATGGTCTGTTCTGAACTTCTGTTATTACAGAACAAAACTCATAATTGATTTGAATTTATTGTTAAATATGCTTTTAAAATGCTTCCTATCCCACTGCCTCGGGTTCTGATATGCTTCTGAGTGCAAAGCTGTTCATGCCAGAACTAACATTTCTGATGTGTTTTAATTTGGCCTCATTTTCATGCAGTATGATCTTTGATTTCATGACTGCGTGTCATTCTTTTTTTTTTTTTTCCTTGCAAAAGCCCGTTTTCACTCCACACTCAGAAAAAGGGCAGCTCATACACAAGCGGTAATTCTGTTTTCTTTTCTTCTCACTGTACACCGCTTGCTTTCCAATACTCTACCCAGATTCTACTTAAAAGGCCAATTAGTTCTTTCCTTTGTGTATTCTGCAACACTCATTCTTCCCTTCTGTAATTGGGAACTTTCTGAACAGGAATAAACTTATTTTCCTATTGTCTCTGTAAAGTGAGGATGCGTTTTTTTCTCTCTAGAGAACGGAGGTACAAAATGCAGGTGCTTAAACTGAGAACCTAGAAACACTTTTTTTTTTTAAAAAAAAAGTAGGTGTTATTGTGTAATACTTCATATGTTTAAAACACAGTTGCCATTTTAGATGCGTCTCTGACAATCTCTTGATTTGCAACTCCTGTTGATTGGACTAGGATGTATTGAGTTTGGCACCCGGAAAATAAGAATTCCAGGTAGTAACCACTCATGCAAACTTGGCTTAGGTAACTTCATGAAGTATCATATAATGACTGTTTGGCAAAAGCAAGAATACAAGCACTAGTTTGTTTACTTTGCAGAGTAGCATTTCAGCTTCAGGTTGAAACCAGCTTATCTTTTGGTTTCTGCAGAAATGAGGCAGCATCAGGTGATGGCATCATATCACATTTCCTGATGTGTCACCAAAGTATGTATAGTTTGTACTGAAGCAGGGATCCTGGGAGGAACTATCTTGTGGTCCTATCATTAATGTATTAGAAAACTTATCTGAGAGAAAGGTGAAATAAGGCTGCATCAGCAGGAAGTGCTGGCATTAAGACTTGCATGTGCTAGAGTTTGCAGCTTTAAAATGTACTTTTAATAGATACGTGTGGTCTTCTAAGGCTTAAAAAAAAGGCCACACAAAACAAGCTCAAATTGGAAAAAAAACAGTCATTCTGTGGCTTTACCATTTAAGCAGATGTAAAGTACTGAGATTGTTTACCAGACCTCTTCCTCTCAAAGAAACATAATGGGGGGTGGGGGGAGGAATCAAGCGGAGACACTAACTCATGTAAAATACTATCCCGAACTGTTAAGAGGGCTTACAGACACTGTTACTGGGATCTTTATAGTAGAAGGATTTAGACCATATTAATTGATGCTACTAGCGTTACCTGTAACATATGTTATGCTACAGATTATTTTATGAAATACTATTTCTTTAGAAACATATTGTTGATCCTGCTTTAGTTGGCCTTATTGTGCTAGAAGTATCAGTTCTTATAATCTCAATTTCTCTTTCATAAGCTTTGCTCAATAGAAGTAACGTGTGAGTCGGCAAGTGTGATGGCAGCAACTCTGGCTAATGGTGGCTTTTGCCCAATCACTGGTGAAAGAGTCCTGAGTCCTGAAGCAGTCCGGAATACCTTGAGTTTAATGCATTCCTGTGGCATGTATGACTTCTCAGGGCAGTTTGCTTTCCATGTAAGTAGTTTTCAGATATTAATTATAACTGACCATGAAGATTCATCTGTGCTATTGGTTTCCATGTTCCAGGGCTGGTTTGCATGCTTCTGGAGTAATGGAGGGGACGTTACATGATTGTTTAGAAATTGAACAAGCCATACTGGAAAATGTCACACCATACCTTTTAGTAATTATTATTTTTTGCCACTTCAGCTCACTTTTGGGAATCCTTTTAATAAGGTTACATAGATATTGTCATTTAAGAGAAGTTGTTCATGAGAGAAGACAGGTGATTGATACAGATGTAACTGGAGACAGCATAACTGAAGGAGTCTTGCTATATAGGAGTAAAAGATAGCAGAAAGTCTTTGCAGACAGTTACTTCTCCTTTGTTGACTTCAACTGTTTTATGAATTGTTTGCATGTGCTGTAAGTGTGCCTTTCATATATAGGATATGTACCATGCTTTTGTCTTCCAGCAGTAAGTTATACTGCATGTTATTTGTATTTCCAGCAGTTTGTTACAAGCAATTTTAGGTTTTCCTCATTGCATACATGTGAAATTTATTATAATTCTTTATATGACCTAAAAGTTATTGTTTACTGAACTATGAGGTTATGACACGTGTTAGTTGATATTGGAAAAAAGCAACTAGAAAAAATACAGATTGTAAATAAATAGGTTATTGTAAAACCTCATGGAGAGAGTCTTCTCTTTTCTTGGGGGTTTGATGTTTACCTTTTCCAGTCAAGGTTTTTTAATGTATATAGCTTTGTACTACTCCCTTGTTGCAAAAACTGTTCATCAAAGATACACTTGTGTACTACTGCTTAGTCATAATAATTGCTTTTTTACAGTAGATTGGAATTGTCTTTTTCACTCTAATACTGACTCTGTTACTGAGAGCAAATAACTTCCTGATGGCGTACCTTGGACTGCTGTGAACTCTGCTTCAGGTTATTGTCTATGTAAAAAGAGATAAGTAATAAAACTTTTCCAGATCTATGTTTTATAAACGTTGCATAATCTTCAGTAAAATGCTATGGCATTGTATTACAGTAGTGAAGAATATTTGCAGAGGACCATAACTATGTAATTATTCTGTAGGTTGGTCTTCCGGCAAAATCTGGAGTTGCTGGTGGGATTCTTCTGGTTGTTCCTAATGTCATGGGCTTGATGTGCTGGTCACCTCCATTGGACAAGATGGGCAACAGTGTTAAAGGAATTCACTTTTGTCATGTAAGCAGCATTGCCTTTGGCGTTTGGGTTTTTTTGCCTTTGCAGCTGATGCTTAGTGAACTTCAGTTAGTATAGCTGAGATACAATTGAATTAAATAGTGAGTCATTGCCCTTCCATACATAGCAAGATTTGTCTGATCCAAGAGTGAAAGGCCAAGAAGGGATGTTTACCTTTTAGTAATTAGTAATACTAATTCAGTGAGCATTTAGAAAACACAATGCCAAAAACACTAGGGAAATTTGTCATGTTCTTTGAAAAGAACACTTCATGAAGTAATGAAGAAGCTGGTCTTCTCTATTCTGCGTTAGAAGCTATAGAGCTTTTGTTATAGACTTCTTTTCCTCCGCAGTCATAAAGCAAATAATTTTCAAAACACTGGAAATGCAACTCCTATTTCATTACAATAAAAGAAAAAAGATGCTTATGAAATATTGCTTTTCTGATGTGTTTTTTTAAAGCAGTTTTTTGTGGCATGAAAAAGTTTTCATACATTAGACCCTGTTGTATGGCAGCCTCTTCCTAGCTTGAAGTCTTGCTTTTTGAAGGGGCTGTAGACAGTCTGTCGATAGCAGCATTAGAGGCAGGAGAAATTTTGTAGAGCATTTCATAATGATTAGTAAAGTTGTTTTGAGAGAGGGGATGTTTTTGTAGGGGATAATGTTGAAAAAAAAAATAGTGTCTTTCTTATTTTCTCCCTAAAACCTCCTTGTGATACTGATGAAGTAATTATAAATTGGGAGAAAAGTCTCATAAAAGAGAATAGTTGGCTCTCTAGAGACTTATAGGAAATGTAAGATATTTGTAATGCATTGGAAGTTGAAGGCATAACCAGTTTTTTTTCTGATTGGGATTTTTGTTTTTGTTTTGGGGTTTGTTTTGAAATAGTGATAACAGTTAAGCTGCAGTGATAAAACTCTGGATGGACTTCAGTTACTGGAGTGAAAACTTGTGTGACTACATCTTCACTTAGTAACTGTAGCATGGGATTTACAATACGCAGGTGTTTAGTTCATGTGGATGAGCAGCAGTTAAAAATTCTCATACTTCTGTTTATCTAACATCTGTGCTGGTGCAAATTAAGAACACTAAGAAGTTATTATTTCCAGTTTAAAAGCTTTTAAAATATATCATATGAAATAGCCTTGTACTTGATAATTTAAAAAGAAAATCATTGAGTAGGAAATAGGTGAAGGATTTACTGCATTTATTCTGTGTTATAGTACCTAGGAGGTGATAGAGGATTATGACATACAAGTAACACTAATGTAATCCTCACAACAGAATAGCAAAGTTCTGTAATTATAAACTTTGTTACCCATTTTCTTTTTCATCTTTTGATTGAATATTAAAGTTTTAGCCCTGGTTACTCTTCCTGTTCCTAAAGTGTTTAATAAAGCTGGAGTAGTAATGTATTAAAATAGATATTTTGCAGTTTACTCTCTGTTTTGTATTTTTTTAAAAAGGAGTATGAAGTTGTTTTTATAACTTAATCATATCACTGCATTATGTTTAAAGGGCATTTGTACTAATTTATTAAATAAGCTTCTCCTGTGACTGGTTTAAATTACTAGGGTGTGATGTAAAGCATCAGTGGTAGTATCATTAGAATCTCATATGTGTTTGACTATCATATGGGAGTAATAATATATGTTCTCTGATTATTAACAGGATCTGGTTTCTTTGTGCAATTTCCATAACTACGATAATTTGAGACACTTTGCAAAAAAGCTTGATCCTCGCAGAGAAGGTGGTGATCAGCGGGTAAGTTAAAATGTGTGTTAGTGAGTATTGCTTGTAGAAATCAGAAGAAATATGGCATGTTCTTTTCTAAACGCAGAGCTGCTCAATGACATGTATTGCATCAAAGCTTTTGGATAAACTAGCTTATTTGCACTATTGGTGGACACTTATCTGGGTGAACCACACTGTAACAGGGTTTTGTAAAGCAGAGTTTCATATCAGATTTTTAACTCCATTTCATGCAGTTCATCTCCCTTGCCAAGGTAAATATATGGTATCTGATAAAAGTAGCAAAGAGTTTTACTGTTCTGGTTGCTTTTAATAAAGACTTGACCAGCTGGCAGGCTTAGCCTTTCTATTCTGTGCTACAGTGCAGAAGGTGTATGTTCAGCATTTTTTCGCAGTGGTATCTGTGAGACTGTGTGACTTGCTGAGAGATGCACAGACAGATAATTCAGGTTCTAGACAAGTGCCTGTTACTAAGGAAGTGGTATAAACAATCTCTTGGAATGAATTGAATCCACTCCAGCTTCATGTTCAGAAGATAAAAATGTGAGGGTTCTTGAGATAAGGAAAGCCTTTTTGCTTTCATTACTGTTAATATTTTAGCTAAGGCACAAAGATTTCAGTAGGGGAAGATACAGTAGAATGATTTTTAAAATGCTTCTATTAGCATGTGTGCATCTAAGAAGTACCCAATTTGGAATTTTATTTTTTTATAACTGGAAAGGAGAAAATAACATTTTATATTGAGGTAAAAAACATGAGTCTGTTATCATTGACTGCAAGTATGGATTTTTTTCCTTCAAATACACTAATAAATAATGTATGTTGCTTGAACAACTAGCATTCCTTTGGACCAATGGACTATGAGAATCTCCAGCAAGAACTTGCTTTAAAAGAAACAATATGGAAAAAAGTGTCACCTGAATCAAACGAGGACATCTCCAGAACCGTAGTGTATAGAATGGAAGGTCGGGGAGAGCAAAACTAAACAAATGGGTTATAGTTTCATTAAATTCTTCATTTGAAAAACCCTCAAGCATCTCTAGATTTAACTTCAATTTGAATATTGTTTGCCTGATGTTTTATTTATATATACATTTTGTGTAAATGCTGTATGCTATACCAAAAAGACTGTCAAAGTTCAAGTTGGGGGAGAAAGCACATGCAAACATCAAAACCCAAAACTGTCAACTGACTTTCATAGTTACTTTGAAACACATTTACTTTAAAAAAAAAAAAGAAAAAGAAAAAAAGAGGTAAATATGAATGTCTTCAGAGATATACCACTTTTGTGTATATCTGTTTATTTTTGTTTATATCTGAGAATTTTAAGTAAATTAACTCTAGAGCTAAGCAAGATCTTAGAATGGGTCCTCTGATTAGGGTCAACATGTAAAGATAAAAGAATTTTAATTAAAATATAAAGTAAAATAGTGTCAGAAAAACACAGCAAATTCATGAATCTATTTTTTTTATTAAGTGGAGATAGGTTCTGAGTCATGTTATTATTGTATCCTCATTTTTTTAGTATTATTATATCTTCTTTTTTTTTAGCTTTGACATTGTTTCAAACAGAAATTAATCCTTTTGAAATGCCATTCTAGTGAATCTTTTTTTTTTTTTAATCGGACCTTTAGTAATGGTTAGTGCTATCATTTAAATAAAGAGAGCAAAATTGGCTGGGGAGGAGTGGGAGAAGGGGAGGAATAATCTGCGTTGTTTGCAAGTTAACTAATGCAGCAAAACGAGTTCTGACCGAACTATTCCCAGTTATCTTGCTCACTGCTAGTACTGCCAGCTGGTAGCTATGACTCAGATGGCTGCCTTCTGAATACTGCTGTGCTCCACCCTAAAAAGGAATGTAAGCAATCTGGGTTTGAGAACGGCAACCAGCTGAGCAGAGCGCAGGAAATATATTGAGAGCAAAGCAGATAGGTAGATATTAAAACTGTTTAAAATTAACTTATTTTTCAAGCACTAACACATGTTCATATTCAAACATACAATCAGAAGTTTCATTTACTAGCTCATGAGTGAATCTTTTAAGAGTTATCATGAATTGCTATTTACAAGAATGACAGTAAGTCTCAACCTGTGTCAGTTTACTTAGAAGCAGGATTTGCAGTCTTCTACAGGCAACCACATCTCTCATCTGCATAATTAAGTAATTTTGAGTATCTTGAGTAGTGCGTTGCTTGAAATAGTATACAAACTCAATAAGCAATGCTGGACAGAGGGCACAGGCTTGTTAAATTCTTGTACCTATTAGATTCTTGATAGTGCTGAAAATTTTGTAAAATTATTCTCTATAAAGTTTTGCCCTTTAGAAGTCTGCAGATAATTTGTTGTTCTCACTCGCCCAGTACACATCATGCTGAGGTCTGGCCTATAAAACTGCAAGAAAACTTGTCCATATAACAATAAACAGTATTCACAGCCAAAATATCTTAAGAGACAACGACAGATAATTCGTTGGTATAATAACACCCCTACCCCTTCTCCCTGCCCTCTCCTAATATCCCTCTCCCTTTTTAGTTTATCAAAAACTCCAAAGTGCATTCATATGTGAGTTTTGCATAAGGGGAGAGTTGTTTTTTTCTTGCCTCTCCTGACCCTTTTTGATGCCTATCAGTTCAAGAAGATGTGTAAAGCAAAGCTGATGTTCTCTGGGAGAGCAAGCTGTTCTTACTTACTCTGCTTAGGTATTGTTAGTTTTACATATACGTTTGGAATAAGCTCTGACTAAACCCTGAATAATCTTCATCTAGCAGTGTATTATAAAAGGATGGGCTTTGAAGCCTAAGATTAAAAGGTTTAAGCAAAACAATACAGAATATCAGCCTTCAGTGAGTTTGAAGTCCTGCTGGGGTGAAGAGGTAGCTCTGTGGTACAGATATCCTTAAAAAATATCATCTATAAATTGCTGAATAATAGCTGTTTTGTAAGGTTAGGTTTGTCAGTGCTTATCCTGAAAATAAAGTATAACAAGCAAAGACGTAGTCTTTACTTGTAAAAATGTCTCACCTGTTTGAGGATTTTACAGTAGTTAGAGACTTAACAAGTATTCTGATCCTGCAAAACTATTTGTCTGAAATACCCTCAGCTGCTGGAGGGAGATACAACATCTGTGCTGCTAATGAGAAGTATTTGCAGTGATGATATGTTTCTCATTAAATTACTGGTTTAATTGAAAAAAGAAAATGTGTGATGCAGGATTTGCTTGGTAATTCTACTGTTATTTCTGGTTTATAGTATGATTTGAAGCTAATTCTAAAAACCTGGTTTAAGATGGAAAATTGTTCCATCTGGGTTTCAACTTGAAAATAAAAATCTTGCCCATATTTGTGTTCATCAGTTAATACAAAACTTGGCATAGAAGCAAGTCCTGCATGGAAAATAGAAAATTAAGGAGACTACAAGATTTTTAATATGCATAGTAACAATATTTAGGGTACAGCTTAAACAATCTTTACTTTAGATCTATGTAATACAGTTCTTTAATAGATGCTTTTTGAAGCCTGTCTCAGAATTTAAGCCAGCCTCTAGTTAGGAGCGGTCAGGAGGAGACCCCTTTGGACCAATTATTATGTAACTTGCCTACGCTCACAGTTTTTTGTTCTGGCCTGCCATGCCTGCAGATGGCTTGTTTTCCTGTCAGGGGTATGTAGACAGGTGGGTCCATAGTTAGGTCTGCCATGAGAACTTACCTGTGTCTGTGTTGTGTTTGGTGAGCAGATCTGAACAACTGTGGGGCTAGAGGCTAGTTATTGAATGTTCTGAGTCTGCAACCGTTTTAGTGTTCACCTGTGCTACAGTAATAGCAGTTCTTGATATTCAAGCATTTTAGCTTTTTGTTTGTTTTTCATTGTCAGCATCATTAACATTTCATTAGAAATGTAAATGCTTTTTAAAATTTTATTTTAGCATTTGTGTTGTACTTTTTGGCTCAGTTGTTACCTGTCTTGTTTTCCATTTTTCATTTGCATTGTATGTTATTTATGTATCTCAATTTCTAGCATGCTTATTTTTGTATTGTTTAATAAATTTATTTTAAGCTGATTTTTATTGTATTTTTTTCTCTTGATAGAGAACAGATTTGTTCAAACACATTTTTGAGACTGAAGTGAGATAGTCAGCCCTTCATTCTAAAAAAGATAAAGTTCTGGAAAAGTAGATGGAATAAGCAGATTTAGTTAAACAGGTCATCAAAAACCTTCGTAAGGTTTCTTAAACATTTTGAACAATAATATAATTTTTTTCTCTTAAATACTATCTTAGAAAGTTGAAAGCAAAAATCAAAGTAGCAAAACTTTCTCAGTGTGACTTTTCTAATAAAAAAGTCGATGTGCAGTAGTTTATTAATGTTGCTATGGATTTGTGTGGTTTAGAAGATACTAATGCAATCACTTGGAAAATATGTGGTTAATTGTACCAGTGCCAGGGTAGTAAATGTAGATACTGAACATTACAAAATGAAAAATATAGCTTGTAATAAATCATGCATAGCAAGGAAGGTATTCCAAACCCCACATCCTTGTACTGTCAACAGTGGGATCTGAGCAATGGTTCGATGAATCTGGGTTACTGGGAAAGCACTTGGGCTTATTTTTTTTTTTCTGTGTGAAAATTTATTCAAGATTCTAAATAATATTTATAATGTGATGGATCTGAGGCAAGATTTTGTCACTAGGGACATGAATATACTAAGGAGGACTGTAATTATTAATGCAGCATTTCTGTAGATAGGTTTATAAACTGTAGTTACTCTTACTATGTTTTTAAAACAAGCTGTATAAAACACACATATCAAAATAGTTTAAGCATTATAAAGGAAAGGAAAGGTAGAAGAGTAAAAGATACAAAGAAAACTACAGGTGATTTACTGTAGAAATATTTTGGCTCTTACTTTGTATTTCATTGTACATTTTCTGGCAAAAGACCAATGGGTTGTTAGATGAATAAAAAGGCAATGGAGTTTGAAGAGAGTGGGCAAGAGGGGGGATAGGGTATGTTGTTTATTGTTCTTATTTCTCTTGGTCTTGATACATACATGTCATTGATGCACAGTAGTTAACTGGGACAAGTAGTTAATTATGAGCTTCGTAGTTTATATATTGTGTTTCAGTATCCTAAACTTGTCAGTTTTTACTGTTTTGTTTTTCAAATTTTATTTGAATATTTCTGTACTTTTCTGGTGTGAGTTCAGAAGCAGTTATTCTAGTGAAAGAAGAGATTTTTTTCATCAGAGTTCTTATTGGAATGACTAAATTTACCCAGTAATTTATCTTCAGTGCTTTATGGAATTTGAATGTCACAAATATCCGTAGTAGTTGCAAGGATGGCAAAAGGCCATCAGGTAGCAGTCTAACTAAAACTTATTTTTTTCATCATGCTAATATCTTGTCTGTTCCATGCTTCTTGTCCTGTGTAGAGAACGCATGAGTAAGTAGACATGCTTTTAAAGGATGGGTCATGCACAGCAACGTATTCCTGGTTTGTTACAGTCTAAATTATTAAACAACCTACTTTGAATCAAGTGTGGTTTCTGACTTACCATTTGCTCCTTCTAGAGTATATTGTGCGCAAAATAGAAATTTCCTGTTTACTTTTGATTTTAGTGTGAGGAGAGGTTAATTTTATTATTGATTTCTTGTACTGCTTTATGCATACTTTTTATATCAGTTGAATAATTAGAATT
Source organism: Coccyzus lansbergi (assembly GCA_033558105.1). Classification (NCBI taxonomy): domain Eukaryota; kingdom Metazoa; phylum Chordata; class Aves; order Cuculiformes; family Coccyzidae; genus Coccyzus; species Coccyzus lansbergi. The sequence goes on from JAUMJK010000478.1 coordinate 1,530,715, forward strand.
TAAAAGCATTTGCAAGACTCAAGAGTGGCACAGCTCTGCACACGGCTCAGTCACTTCTGAAAATGCACATGCTTTTCTTCTGTGTGTAGCAGGCCTTAGGAAGTGGTTACGTCTGAAGCTGCTATTTAGCTAAAGCAATCCCTGCAGAAGAGTTTAGACTGGCAGAAGTGGGGTGGTAGCAGGTTGTTTTGTGGGTTTTTTTTTTTTTATTTGCACCAGTTTAAGTAGTTAAAACAGATTTAAATGAAGGTAATGAAGTTGATGTGGATGCATAAAGGTGTTCACTGGAGTTAACTGGACTGTCCTGTAAAGAGGGAAAGACAAGCATATTCGCATAGTTACAATAAGAGAGATTTTGGCACCTCAGCACTAAGGCTGATGAGGAAGTAGGGTCGAAGGAAGGACAAGGGAAAAAGGAAAGCATCTTAGGATGCTTTTCTTAAAAACTTTCCAGCTAGCTGTACTTTCATATGTTCTTTCATATATTTCATTTATGCTGCAGGCATGCAGGGGAGCAGGTCTGTTCTGAGGTAATGCTTCCTGTTTCAGTTGGTGCTCTGCTCAGATTTTTACCCAGCTGGCCCATAGCTGTTGCCTTCTGTATTGTCATCCACATACTTTCCTGATACTAGTTATGCTTGCAGAGGGCAAAAATATTCTGCATGTCTTCTTTCCAGACTTCATCTGGAAAATTTATCTGCTCTGCCTTTATCTGGTCGGGTACAGCAGGTCTTCTCTAAGTACCACTGTTGTTTTGAAAATTATCACAGAATCACAGAACAACCAGGTTGGAAGGGACCCATCGGATCTTCTAGTCCAACCATTCCTATCTAACACTAAACCAAGTCCCTCAAGACCTCATCCACCCGTGCCTTAAACACCTCCAGGGAAGGTGACTCAACCACCTCCCTTGGCAGCCTATTCCAATGCCCAATGACCCTCTGTGTGAAAAACCTCCTCCTAATCTCCAGCCTAAATCTCCCCTGGCGGAGCTTGAGGCCATTCCCTCTCGTCCTGTCCCCGGTCACTTGGGAGAAGAGGCCAGCTCCCTCCTCTCTACAACCTCCTTTCAGGTACTTGTAGAGGGTAATGAGGTCTCCTCTCAGCCTCCTCTTCTCCAGGCTAAACAATCCCAGCTCTCTCAGCCTCTCCTCATAGGGTCTTGTTCTCCAGCCCCTTCACCAGCCTTGTTGCTCTTCTCTGGACTTGCTCCAGAGCCTCAACATCCTTCTTGTGGTGAGGGGCCCAGAACTGAACACAGGATTCAAGGAGCGGCCTCACCAGTGCTGAATACAGAGGGAGAATCACCTCCGTGGACCTGCTGGTCACACCATAACAAGGGAGACTTTGTGATGGGAGTCTGTTACAGGCCACCCAGCCAAGGAGAAGCAGCTGATGAGCTCTTCTTTAAACAGCTGGGGTCAATCTCCAAGTCAGTGCCTCTTGTCCTTGTGGGAGACTTCAATCTCCCTGATATCTGCTGGAAGTACAACACAGCAGTCTAAGAGGTTCCTGGAGTGCGTGGAAGATAACTTCCTTGCACAGCTGGTCAACGAACCTACGAGGGAAGGTGCCCTCCTGGACTTGCTGTTTGTCAACAGAGAGGGGCTTGTGGGGGATGTGAGAGTAGGGGGTCGCCTAGGTCTTAGTGATCGTGAGATGATAGGGTTTTCTGTCCTAGGTGAAGCAAAGAGGGTACTAAGCAGGATGGTTGCACTAAATTTTCAGAGGGCAGACTTTGAACTGTTTAGAAGGCTGGTTGGCAAAGTCTCCTGGGAGACAGCACTTGAGGGCAAGGGAGCCCAAGAGGGCTGGGAGCTCTTCAAAAAGGAGATCCTGGCAGCTGAGGAGAAAGCCATCCCCGTGTTCTGGAAAAAAGGCCGGCAGGGGAAAAAACCAGCTTGGTTAAGTAGGGAAATCTTGAGTCAAATTAGAAAAAAAAGGAAGATTTATGGGCTCTGGAAGGGGGGACAGGCCTCTTGGGGGGACTTCAGGAGGGAAGCGAGGTTATGTAGGAAAAAAATCAGAGTGGCTAAGGCCGAGCTAGAGGTCAGATTAGCTAAGTCAGCAAAAGACAATAAAAAATCTTTTTATAAGTATATTAACAGTAAAAGGAGGGCAAGGGAGACCATTCAGTCCCTTTTGGACTCAGAGGTAATAGCAGTGACAGGGGACGAGGAGAAGGCTGAGGTACTTAATGCCTTCTTTGCCTCAGTCTTTAATTGTAAAGAAAGCTGTTCCCTCTGTGTAGATACCCGGGAAACAGTGGAGCAATATGAGGCTCCCATAGTCCAAGAGGAGGTGGTCAGAGCCCTGCTTGGCCAGCTGGACACCCACAAGTCTATGGGGCCGGATGGGATACATCCTAGGGTGTTGAGGGAGCTGGCGGATGTATTGGCCAAACCCCTTTCCATCATCTTCCAGCAGTCCTGGAAGACTGGGGAGGTACCTCTGGACTGGAGACTGGCTGATGTAGTTCCCATTTACAAGAAGGGTAGCAGGGAGGGTCCGGGGAACTACAGGTCAGTCAGTCTGACCTCAGTGCCAGGGAAAGTCATGGAACAGGTGATCTTGAGTGCTATCATGAAGCACTTAGAAGAGAACCGGGTGATCAGGCCCAGTCAACATGGGTTTACCAGTGGCAGGTCCTGCCAAACCAACCTGATCGCCTTCTATGACAAAGTGACTCGGCTGCTGGATGAGGGAAGGGCTGTGGATGTGGTCTTTCTGGACTTCAGTAAAGCCTTTGACACAGTTTCTCACAGCATTCTGCTAGGGAAACTGTCAGCCTCTGGCCTGGACAGACGCACACTCTCCTGGGTAGAAAACTGGTTGGATGGCCGGGCCCAGAGAGTGGTGGTAAATGGTGTTAAGTCCAGCTGGAGGCCAGTGACAAGTGGTGTCCCCCAGGGCTCAGTGCTAGGTCCAGTCCTGTTCAATGTCCTTACCAATGACCTGGATGAGGGCATTGAGGGTACCCTTAGCAAGTTTGCAGATGACACAAAGCTGTGTGCAAGTGTCGATCTGCTGGAGGGTAGGGAGGCTTTGCAAAGGGACCTGGACAGGCTGGACCGCTGGGCAGTGTCCAACGGCATGAGGTTTAATACGGCCAAATGCCGGGTCCTGCACTTGGGGCACAACAACCCTAAGCAGAGCTACAGACTGAGAGAAGCCTGGCTGGAAAACTGCCAGGAGGAGAGGGACCTGGGGGTGTTGGTCGACAGCCGACTGAACATGAGCCAGCAGTGTGCCCAGGTGGCCAAGAAGGCCAATGGCATCCTGGCTTGTATCAGAAACGGTGTGACCAGCAGATCCAGGGAGGTGATTCTCCCTCTGTATTCAGCACTGGTGAGGCCGCTCCTTGAATCCTGTGTTCAGTTCTGGGCCCCTCACCACAAGAAGAATGTTGAGGCTCTGGAGCAAGTCCAGAGAAGAGCAACAAGGCTGGTGAAGGGGCTGGAGAACAGACCCTATGAGGAGCGGCTGAGAGAGCTGGGATTGTTTAGCCTGGAGAAGAGGAGGCTGAGAGGAGACCTCATTACTCTCTACAAGTACCTGAAAGGAGGTTGTGGAGAGGAGGGAGCTGGCTTCTTCTCCCAAGTGACAGGGGACAGGATGAGAGGGAATGGCCTCAAGCTCCGCCAGGGTAGGTTTAGGCTGGAGATTAGGAGGAGGTTTTTCATGCAGAGGGTCATTGGGCATTGGAATAGGCTGCCCAGGGAGGTGGTTGATTCACCTTCTGTGGAGGTGTTTAAGGCATGGGTGGATGAGGTCTTGAGGGACTTGGTTTAGTGTTTGATAGGAATGGTTGGACTAGAAGATCCGATGGGTCCCTTCCAACCTGGTGATTCTGTGATTTCTGATACAAGCCAGGATGCCATTGGCCTTCTTGACCACCTGGGCACACTGCTAGCACATGTTCAGTTGGCTGTCGACCAGCACCCCCAGGTCCCTCTTCTCCTGGCAGTTTTCCAGCCAAGCTTCTCCCAGTCTGTAACTCTGCATAGGGTTGTTGTGCCCCAAGTGCAGGACCCGGCATTTGGCCGTGTTAAACCTCATGCTGTTGGACACTGCCCAGCGGTCCAACCTGTTTAGGTCCCTTTGCAGAGCCTCCCTTCCCTCCAGCAGATCGACACTTGCACACAGCTTTGTGTCATCTGCAAACTTGCTAAGGGTACCCTCAATGCCCTCATCCAGGTCATTGATGAAGACATTGAACAGGACTGGACCTAGCACTGAGCCCTGGGGAGCCCCACTTGTCACTGGCCTCCAGCTGGACTTAACACCATTTACCACCACTCTCTGGGCCCGGCCATCCAGCCAGTTTTCTACCCAGGCGAGTGTGCGTCTGTCCAGGCCGGAGGCTGACAGTTTCCGTAGTAGAATGCTGTGAGAAACTGTCAAAGGCTTTACTGAAGTCCAGAAAGACCACATCCACAGCCTTTCCCTCATCCAGCAGCCGAGTGACTTTCTCATAGAAGGCGATCAGGTTGGTTTGGCAGGACCTGCCACTGGTAAACCCATGTTGCCTGGGCCTGATCACCCGGTTCTCTTCTAAGTGCTTCATGATAGCACTCAAGATCACCTGTTCCATGACTTTCCCTGGCACTGAGGTCAGACTGACTGGCCTGTAGTTCCCTGGATCCTCCCTGCTACCCTTCTTGTAAATGGGAACTACATCAGCCAGCCTCCAGTCCAGAGGTACCTCCCCAGTCTTCCAGGACTGCTGGAAGATGATGGAAAGGGGTTTGGCCAATACATCCGCCAGCTCCCTCAACACCCTAGGATGTATCCCATCTGGCCCCATAGACTTGTGGGTGTCCAGCTGGCCAAGCAGGGCTCTGACCACCTCCTCTTGGACTATGGGAGCCTCGTATTGCTCCTCTGTTTCCAGGGTATCTACACAGAGGGAACAGCTTTCTTTACAATTAAAGACTGTGGCAAAGAAGTGGGCAGTTAGTAGTGCTTGTCCTGTTAGACATCAATGTATCAATTCCATTTTTATTTGGTGAAACTTGGAATAAAGTCTGACTTTCCCCTCCCCCCCAATATTTTCAATTCTGATAGTCTGACATCATGATTTTTCAGCAAAATCTGATTGTTGAATATTATGAAAATTTGAAATAATTGTTATAATAATACAATTGACAGATACCTATTATTTTCTTTGGAAGCTTCTCATAGCTACATACTGTTGTTAAGTAGGCTTTTCACTTCATTTGTCAGACAGCTGGCATACACAATTCAAAGTATTTGTGTGTTGTTACATTTGTATTAATTGCAGGAGATTGTAGTGACTGTAAGCAAGCTAAGAATGAAACCATATGGGCATAGAACTTGGATGGGATCTCTGGAAATCATCTAGTCCAACTTCCTGCTCGAAGCACAGTCTAACATCAGGTAGATCATGTTACCCAGGGACTTTGCTGCCCAAATATTGAAGACCTTTAAGGAAGAGGTTTCTATAACCTTACTGGGTAACCTGTCCCAGTGCTTTACTGATTCCATTGAGAGAAATTTTTCCTGATGTCCAGTGGAAATTTTCTGCAACTTATGATGGTGACTCCTGTGTTGTCACTGCGTGTGATGAACTTTACCATCATGTGGAAATCTGTTGGCCTTTAGGGAGTCCTAGAAGTGGCATAGATAAAAATGACATTTGGTCAGCAATAACTAATATTTTTAGCTCCTGCTATGTCTTTCTACTGGATCCTAATTAATTTCTTATTATACTGTAGAAAAGAAAATTACTTAAGGATGTGAAAACTCTGTATTCCCTTAGTTTGCTATTAAAGTGTAACAGGCTAAATGCAAACGTGGAATTGTGTTATTTGCTGAGGGTCAACATGTTACTGTTAGGATCTCTTGTGATTAGAGTGCTTATCATTAAAACAATTAACTGAGAACAAAAGTGGAGTAATAGGAAGAGATAATGTTGCCTGCTTCCTGTTGATGTCATTCACTAACCCAGCTGTTTCCTTGAGGCAGACGACCTTATTGTTTGTTCAAGAACTAATCATTCAATATTGTTGTAGTTTTTTTGACTGGTAGACCTGTTTTGGGCTGTGTGTGTAGCTCTGGCTTTCTGTTTGGTGAGTGCATTTCACCCTTCTTTTAAAGGACTTGTCTTTAAAACTTCTCCAACCTGTAATTGTTTCAAGACAGCTAGTTAAAATGTAATCTTCCTCTGAGAATAAACTGTTCTGATCAAAGATGTTTAAAAAACCCACCTGTGCCATTGCAGAAGAGGATTAAGAGTTATGATTGAGGACATGGGGAAGCAGGCTAAAGTAGCTGAGTACATTTTGCCCCATATGCCAAAGGCTGATGTGTAATATGACTGTTCCTAGTGGTCTGGAGATGAAACTGGAAGTGGAAGATCTGTTTAAGCTAATAAATACTTCTGAGACAAGAAAAATGGCTACTGAATAGTCTAGAAATTAGAAGAAGGTTCCTTGAAACAAGTTCCTAACAGTTTAGAAACAACCCTCCCAACAAGAATAGAGTGCAAATTTCTGTCTAGACTTCTCTATTTTGCTTTTAGCCTGGAGGGTGTAGTCAGTCTCTTTCTTGTAAAATTTCATTAAATGTCTTTTGTCAACATCTACTTTTAGGAATAATTCCAAGTCCTGCAATTAAGAGTAAACTGCCCTCTGTAAACTGCAAAGTACCTACAGCCCAGAAAGCAAGAGCTTTATTCTATTTGATTGTGTGAATATTGGTCATAGTGAATAGGTCCATGTAAAGGCAGATGTTCTTTTGTCCTGTCTGCTTAATACAGCTAGCAACAGTAAAGCACCCATCAGCATTCTGCTTTATTTATGTGACTTTTATTGATCCCAGTCCTTTGGTCCCAAAGTGTTAATAACGTCTGTGTCCACTACTTCAAAGGCTCTTGTTTTTTTTCCCCCTGTATCCAGAGTGAACTGGTCAGTGTTCATTCTTCTTGTTAGGATTTCTCTATATATTCCTGTTCTTTTTGCTGCAGGGGTGTTTGAAGGGATTAGCCTATGAAAGGAACAGGACAGGAACTACCACTGAACAGGAACTGCCACAGTCTCTATTATGAGATGATGATGACCCTGAGATTCCTGTAATGGTTTTCTGCAAGAATTGTTTTACTATTTTGGAACTCCCAGTTGTCATAATTAATGGTCAAAATGTTATTTTATTGTTGCTAAGAAATAGTGAAATAGTTGACAGCAAAGTTAAAGCATTTGAGAGGGTCCTTCATTTTTTACTGCTTAGCTTTGATGCTTTGGCATCAAGCTTCAAGTATTTCTATCAAAAGTACTAATGGGACCTACATGCCACATAAAATTGAAAATTTGCCTATCTTCGTCTTCTGACTTGAAGAATGAAAGTCTTTATGCCTCTTTATGCCTTAAATGTTTCACTTGATATAGTAAAATTTTTGTTGAAATAATTTGTCTACACATTGTTCCTATGTCCTACCATTCATGGCAAACCGCCACACAGCAGTAACATGTTTTGTCATCAAGACAGGAGCCAGGTCAGATTTTTCTGTTACTCCCCCATGTTAAATAATGATTCTCTGGAAATGCCTGGTTCACTGTAGTTATTCTAATTTAGTTTTCCTTATTGAGACTTTAAAAAATTTGCTTGCAGACATGAGGTAATAGTTTCTGAACGTCCATGAAAGTTGTTTTTAATTACCCTGTCAGTATGTGGAATCAGCTAGACTTAAGTCTAGAGGAAGATAATTAAATTTTCTGCTTCCATTTTTTGTCAGTGATCATAGAATCATAGAACAACCAGGTTGGAAGAGACCCATTGGATCATCAAGTCCAACCATTCCTATCAAACACTAAACCATGTCCCTCGGGACCTCATCTACCCGTGCCTTAAACACCTCCAGGGAAGGTGAATCAACCAGCTCCCTGGGCAGCTTATTCCAATGCCCAATGACCCTCTGCATGAAAAACCTCCTCCTAATCTCCAGCCTAAATCTCCCCTGGCAGAGCTTGAGGCCATTCCCTCTTGTCCTGTCCCCGGTCACTTGGGAGAAGAGGCCAGCTCCCTCCTCTCCACAACCTCCTTTCAGGTAGTTGTAGAGAGCAATGAGGTCTCCTCTCAACCTCCTCTTCTCTAGGCTATACAACCCCAGCTCTCTCAGCCATTCCTCATAGGTTCTGTTCTCCAGCCCCTTCACCAGCTTCGTGGCTCTTCTCTGGACTTGCTCCAGAGCCTCAACATCCTTCTTGTGGTGAGGGGCCCAGAACTGAACACAGGATTCAAGGAGCGGCCTCACCAGTGCTGAGTACAGAGGGAGAATCACCTCCCTGGATCTGCTGGTCACACCGTTTCTGATACAAGCCAGGATGCCATTGGCCTTCTTGGCCACCTGGGCACACTGCTGGCTCATGTTCAGTCGGCTGTCGACCAACACCCCCAGGTCCCTCTCCTCCTGGCAGTTTTCCAGCCAGACTTCTCCCAGTCTGTAACTCTGCATAGGGTTGTTGTGCCCCAAGTGCAGGACCTGGCATTTGGCCATGTTAAACCTCATGCCATTGGACTCAGCCCAGCGGTCCAACCTGTTTAGGTCCCTTTGCAGAGCCTCCCTACCCTCCAGCAGATCGACACTTGCACACAGCTTAGTGTCATCTGCAAACTTGCTAAGGGTACACTCAATGCCTTCATCCAGGTCATTGGTGAAGACATTGAACAGGACTGGACCCAGCACTAAGCCCTGGGGAACACCACTTGTAACTGGCCTCCAGTTGGACTTAACACCATTTACCACCACTCTCTGGGCCCAGCCATCCAACCAGTTTTCTACCCAGGAGAGTGTGCGTCTGTCCAGGCCAGAGGCTGACAGTTTCCCTAGCAGAATGCTGTGAGAAACTGTGTCAAAGGCTTTACTAAAGTCCAGGCAGACCACATCCACAGCCCTTCCCTCATCCAGCAGCCGAATCACTTTGTCGTAGAAGGCGAGAAGGCAAGACCTGCCTTTTGTGAACTCGTGTTGACTGGGCCTGATCACCTGGTTCTCTTGCAAGTGCATCATGATAGCACTCAAGATCACCTGTTCCATGACTTTCCCTGGCACTGAGGTCAGACTGACTGGCCTGTAGTTCCCTGGATCCTCCCTGATCCGGGATACAATTGATAGCTCAGTTGTTTCCAAAACTAGAAAATGTGTTGTTTAATTAGTAGCAGAAGAAGTTAGAAATAGGAGGTAGAACCAAGCATGATCATGCTTATTGTAATCTAGCTAAGGCAGTTTTGGTACTTATGTCTCTCTCCTCTTCCTACTATTCTTGCCTTTTCAAATCAAAATAATCATCCGCAAAACAAAGGTCATGGGTACAAAGTAATGCATAAGACAACAGCAAGTAACTGTTACTGAGTAGTGCTTGAGATAAGCTACTTTTCTACCACACTTTTCTGTGGCCAAGCACGTGTGCACAGGGGGAATGTTCTCTAGGCATTACATCATCATCAAAGCCCTGGTGAAGCTTCTGCATTAGTTATTAAAGGTCACCTGTTACTGTTAATAAACGAGGGTCACCTGTGAGTTATTCAGGAGCATCTGTGTCAGAGTGATATTAGCTGTATTCAACTTAGTACCTGGTTTTAATATTGCATACCATAGTTGTGTACAAGGGAATGTTAAGGCCTTTTTGCAGAAATTATCGTCCACCTAGAGAATTCATTGTTTCTGGGATCCTGTAATTTAATACTAATGGAGTCAATGCCTGTGACTCTTATGCTCTGACTTACATGTTGGTTTTCCTGCCCACCCTTTGAACTAGTTCTTCCTTAATGCTGTTTTTTATCTACTAAAAGGGGGAAAACGTCATCAGTCATGCAGTGCCTCTCCCACAACAGTTTCTGCTGTCATGCTGAGTACCTCTTGCCCCAGCTGATGCCACAGGACAGGAGAAACTTCCCCATCCATGTATTCCAGGCATTTTTATGGTACTATGTACTCTTTTCTAGACAAATCCTAGTTTAGATACCCTAGTTTCTGGGGAGAGGCTTGTATGCAGGGATTCTACTAAATTTTGGTTTATGTGACCCACTCTCCACCTCTGGAGCTCAAATTCTGGAGGCATTATTATTGAAGAATTGATTCTTCTGCCATCAGTGAGGGAGGCAGTGGTGGGAGTGTGGGATTTGAGAAACACAGCTGGCCAAAACAGCCTCAGCTCACCCTATGGGGCTTATGCATCTCAGGAGTGAAATAGATGGGCATGGTGTCGCTGAAAGAATTGCAGTTACTGAAGGTAAGTAGACATTTCACTTGATCTAGTAAACATTTTATTTAATTACTTAGCTTTTAATTTGTTTTAATTAAATAGTCTTATCTGTAATTTAAACAGAATCAGTTTGCTGATACTTTAATCAGCAGCTAGAAGAACTGTAAATAATAAGACCTTGCAAATTCACAGTGTTTGTTGTCATGAAATAAAGTTTCTGCTTGTGTAGCTTGCTGTCTTCAAGGACAGTTCAACCAGTGCCATTGTTACTGGCTTTCCAGCAATTGAGCAAAACCAAACATAGTATTATGTATACTATTACTTATGGGTTCACAAAGTATGCTGAAAATATAGAATATTTAAAATTTCATTTACAGGATGCTAAATCTCATTTATACTTTAAAAATTAGAAGAATGAAATTCAGTAATCTCTGGGCATGCAGAGGCCTAATTAGTTGTACAACTGAACTTAATCCTATCTATGACCTTTTTTGTCCATATGTGTTAAAAGTTTTTTGATCTTAACGCTTCAAAGAACTTGTACTTCCAGCCTGGTAGTATTTAAGGTGAATTAGCCCTTTCACAGGTAGAGATATGTTTTGAGGAATACCAGTGTGAACAGGCTTTACAGGACTGTGTCCCCACTTGATGATCATTGTATAGCAAATAGGTTGATATTGGAAGAGCTGTATTCTTGTTTGTTCCATCTTTCATAGCTCGAAATATGATCAGAAGAAAAGGTAACTCCACTCTCAATTACTGCATCCTTTGTCCTTGTGCTTTTAAAATTTTATGCAAAATAGTATGATAACAGCAGGAGAAATGGACAAACAGTTAGGGTATTGTGCAAGGTTGCAGCAAGTATTGGTTTTAAGTGCTTTTAAATAGCTAAATTATTTTAAAGTATTCTGATGAAAAAAAAGGACTTTGGGCTGAGGTGGGGAAAGAAAATCAGCTTATTGTAAATGCAGTGTTGATACTCTCTAATTATTTGCAGTTTTGGGTAGGTATGCTCTAGAATTTTAGACTTACTGACCTGTCTCAAAGACGTTTGAATATAAAGGAGATGTGAATGGTAGAATCAACTGGGAGAGAGAGAGGGAAACACCATCCAGGAGGAAGGTTGCCTTTTTGCTTCTGTAACTTTAGCCTATACGTTATGCAGTGAAGGAGACTGTGAATTGTTCTCAGAGTGAAGTAAGGGGTTTAGGATTTTTTTTTTCCTTGATGTCAAGAGAAATCTTCAATGTCTATATTTCCTGTAATTAAATGTTATATTCAGCTACACATCCAGCTTCTGTGAGAGGTACTAAGACTGAGCTACCACTACAAGCTTGTTCATGTGTTAGCACTTTTGAGTCTTCATTGAACTTAGTCAAAACTCTTTGCTCTGTTTTCAGACTTTTAAAGGAACACTTTTAGGAACATAGAATTGTTGTACCGATTTAAAAATGTAGGAATTCAGAAGAAGAAAATGACTAGCTTTGTTCTAAAAGGCCAGGTTTGGATTTGAAACAATTTTTCAAGTTGAATTGCAGAAAAGACATTTACCAGCATGCTAGGATTTTCACCAGCCTGGTACACAAATTAAAAACAAACAAACAATATCAGGACTGCATATTTTTTTCTGCTGGATTGATCTGTTTGTTAGTGAACAGTTAACACCTGTCTCATAACTTCTCCCACCATCTTTCTGTCTGAATCTGAAGTGCAGTCTGATGCTGAGGTTGAGAGGCAGTAGCCACAGTGTTGACCCTTGGGGGCTGTCCTTTTGATTCTCTCTTATGCAGCTGCTGGCTGCTACCATCCTAATCTGTAGCTAGATCAGTCATTTAAAGGTCAAAACCCCACTACTGTACCTACAGAATTGTCCAGCATATTTTACCATTTTGTTATAAAATAGGAATTAATTAATAAGCAATAATATTACAAAAAGTAATTAATTCCCTGTGGTCTGTGTAATCAGCTCAACTATCCAGATGCAGCAAGCATGTGTATGTTGGTTCCAGAGCACTGGAATGTGTCTTTGTTGGTGTCATAGATTAAATCATCCAAGAGATTCCAGACTGAAAGCTGTTAATACAGTTGCCATATTGTATGGCCAAGGGAAGACAGAGAAACTTGTCTGGGAACCTGGGTGAATAACTAGCTGCCTTGCTGGCTTGCCTGAGGTTTCTGCAGCTATAGCAGTGTGATTGGTTTAAAGTTGCTTTGGGTACGTATATGTGAAAATACAGACTCTTGTGTGGCTGCAGTCTAGACATAACTCAGGGGAGAAGACGCTTTCAGTATATACACAAATTGGCTTGGAACACAACTGCTAAAAACTGTAAGGCAGTTACTGAGGAATAAGTAAGTCTGTTTTCTGCCAACAGCTATGTGAGTAATTACTGGGCAAGCAGCATATCCAGTTAATTCCACCTGAGAGACCGCAAAAACAAACTTGGTGGCAGCAGCCTTGACTCCAAAAATAAATCCACAGCTTGGAGCTGGGTTCCATCCTCTGTCCTGAGCTGTAAGGAGGAGCTTGCACCATCTAGAGGAAATTAAATGATAGTTGGTGCATGAGAAACTGGACTGGAGGAAAAAAAAAGTGGCAAAATCTTTTTTCCCATGTTAGCATCAAAATACAAAATAGTAAATATTTGCAGATTCTAGAGTTATTTTTGCACTTCATTCAAATGACACAAGGAAACAGGAATCGGTAGTGCTGAAAACAGTCTACAGAGGTGGGGGGAGAAGTCATGAAGGAATTAAAGTTTTATGGAGCAGCTAGCTTTGTTTATTTTGTTTGGTTTTGTTTATATTTTCAAATATTACTGTATGCAAGTGCATGCACTAATTTATTCACATATTCTGTATTTATAGTATAAAGGAACAAAGACTTTCCCAAGGAATTCTAACTTTATATGGCAAGCCTTGTATTAATTTAATGTTGGGGCAAGAGGCACTGTTAGAGGCAATTTGCATTGGGTTGCTGCAGAGGTAGAGGTGGTCTGTGATCACACTTATTCAAGGTTAAAGACCTTGTTTTGCAGGCTTCAGAAAGCTAATAGAGAAATTCTTTTCTTATCTAACTGTTAGCTTTGTGTGGAACAAAGTAATGTTGTGTCTTAATTCAGAGACTGCTTAGAGTGTCTTCATGGACTATCTATCCCTAGAAATACACAGGGGCAGAACCTCACCAGGTGAGCTCTGAGACCACTTTGGAGCCATCCCTCACCTGAGTGGCAGCTAAACTAGTCTGGGATTCGGTGAGTAAAGCGCAGCACTTACATTTGGGTGTTGTATCCTGGCAGGCTGCTTGCACTGGCATGGGAACGCAGGTGAGTACAGAGAGTGGCATCTTGGCTCAGCTGTGCCTGGAGATTGGTGTTGGAGAGGTGCTACACCTGCACTTCTGTACTGGCACTGTAGTCATCTACGTTTCAGTTTTAGTCCTTCACATGCACCTGTGCTGCAGAGATGTTTGTGCCAGACTGGAAACCGACACTTTTAAAAGCTATTGCACATCTTCAGTGGGAGGACACTGTAATACTGAAATGCTTTTGACAAACCTGTGTTGTTTTGTTTGGGTATTTATTTAGGGCTCAGTCTAAGTTTTTACTTTTAAAAGCAAATATTTTACTTACACTGAGGTAGCAAATTTCACTTTTTTTCATGGGAAACAAAGCAGACCCTCAGTTGCAGAGATGATGGGTTTTGATTGAGATTTCTTTCCCTGCAGAACACAGCACACCTCCATATCATAGAATCACAGAATCATAGAATAGTTTGGTTTGGAAGGGACCTCAAAGATCATCTAGTTCCAACCCCCTGCCATGGGCAGAGACATCCCACTCAATCAGTTTATCCAAGGCCCCATCCAGCCTGGCCTTGAACACCTCCAGGAATGAGGCAGCCACAGCCTCCCTTGGCAACCTGTTCCAGTATCTCACTACTCACATGGTGAAGAAATTATTCTTAATGCCTAAGTCTAAATCTGCCCCTCTTCAGTTTATACCTGTTTCCCCTTGTCCTGTCACCTCAAGCCTTTATGAATACTCCCCCTCCAGCTTTCTTGTACCCTTTCAGGTACTGGAAGGTCGCTATAAGAACTCTTCAGAGCCTTCTTTTCTCCGGGCTTAACAAGCCCAACTCTCTTAGCCTGTCCTCATATGGGAGGTGCTTCAACCCTCTGATCATCTTTGTAGCCTCCTCTGGACCTGTTCTAACAGCTCCATATCCTTATGTAAATACAGAAATGGTCAGTTTTTAAAATAACTGATGCCGTCTAGTGTCTGAACAGTCACCTACTTTCCTCTCCAAGACTCATCTCTGGATTATTTTTATTTTCTTAGTATCTACTTGTAATCTAGGTTTAATTTCAAAGTTGAAGCTTCAAATTTCATTTTGAGCAGGTTTTAGGGATATTTTGTTTTGTTTTCAATTTAATTTTGAAACTTTATGTGCAGGGAGAAAGCCGTTTGTAGGTTCTTCTTCAGCACAGTTCAATTACAAGTTCAGTGTGTAAAATCTGGGGGACTAAATTGTTTAATTTGTGTTCTAAGTTTACCTTTCCTGTTTTTCATAAGTCACTGCTGCTGTTTCAGAATTTTTATTGGAGTCTTAGATTTCAGGACTTTTTTCCATTGACTAAAAAAAGCATCTAAAAATCTGAATTTTTCAGAGAGCAGGTAGAATGAGTGCTTTTTGCCGCATACTTGGATGACCCTCAATAGTTAGAAAAAGTAGAGCAGTATTACTGTGAACTTGAATTTGTGTTGATTTTGGAGCTTTTACTACTTTGTGCAGCCCCTCTGTGGCTCCTGTAAATCTTTACTTCTGCATTACTTGTCAGCACTTGGCCATTTGCAAAGGTCAGGAGAATGGGATGACTTTATATTAGTTGGTCTCTTCCCAGGACAAAATGTTAATCCACGCTAGTGAGAAAAGCACTCACCTAGAGAGCTTAAAAAATCTATTTTTTGAATTTAGGCATTAATCCAGTGCTGAGCTGGATTAGTGAAACTGAATGCTGTGAACAATGGGTGTGAAATCCCCGTGCAGGGCAGTGGCTGTGGGTGCAGGGCCATTGCTCCAGTGTCCCTGTGTCAGCACGACTTAGCTGCCTAACGGAGACTTTCATTGAGACCCTGTCAGAGAAATTATGGAGCTCTTTACACTGTCCTCTTTCTCCTGGTTGTAATAATATGCTGCCAGGATTTGCAGTTAAGAAATAACATCTGCCAAACTTATTGGATAAGTAGGGAAATAGTTCTGCGTCTTGGCTGTTGGCGCAGGTGCCAAAGGAAGATAGCCAAGGTATCGCAACAGCAACATTGGGAGCATTCAGTGGCATGGGAACTGTGCCCGAGAGACATGTCAGACAAGTTGCTCTAATTTTTCTGCTGTATTCTGTGCTGGGGAAGAGATGCAGAGACTTATTTCCCTTTCAGTATGGCTCTTCTGCAACCAGGAGCATTCATCAGGAGGCTGGGTGGCAGTGTCATGCACCAGGAGCCTTGCTTTTATGGGGGACACCCAGTGCATGTGGACCCAGGCTCAGTATGTCAGTTGCTTGTCGCTTGGGAAGTCCTGAGCTGCAGTTCACATCCTGATTTATCTCTGTGCCCCTTGTGCAGTGCAGGCGAATGTTTAAAACCTGGTCCTTCAAGTAATTTGTCCAGGATGACAGGGTTCCCAGAAGGAAATGTTGTGTCCCATATTAAGCACAAAATGTGAGATGTGAGAGAATAGAGTGGTAGCTCTTTTTTCTCTGCTAGCTCTGCTATCTCTTCCCTGTGCTGTGTTGTATTTGAAAGTCTCCTGTCAGCGCTCTGGGTCTGGTGCAGAGTAGAGTTTGGGTATGGCAGAGTTCTTCAGAAGCGTTATTCATTGAAACAACCCTTTTCCCCAGTATTGTGACGTTGTCCCTAAATAGCATGTAAAGAGCATTGGAAAAGTTAGTGTGGTTTGATTGTTTATCCTTGTTTCTGTTGCCTTTAGCAGCAACATTTTGACTGTATTCCTCAGCCATCTGGAGAAACAGTGAAGCTGGAAAAAATATTGTTTTAGACTGTAAATTCTATAATGTTTTCCAAGCAACTGAGCAGGGAGCGCTTTCAGGAAGCAGGTCACAGTAGGAAATTAAAATCTAGATTCAGTGACCTTTTTAGCTAAGAGCTTCTCATGGAATTAATCTATTTCTGAGCTAACTTATTTTTTTTTCTAAAGGATTTGTTTTCTTTCCATGCACAGCTGTTTGGCTTTTCTCTCCTGACCCAAGTGAGTAATGGAGCAGAGGCTCACCCTGCTGTGCTGGAGTCACTGCAGCAAAAGCAGTGTGGGAGACATCCCTGTAGGGACAGGGATATGTGGGCAGGCACAGAGCATGGGGCTGGTACAGCCAGCTGCTTGGCTTTGGTTCTTCTTTGAGGTTTGGTTGTTTTACAATAACACTCAAGTGTAGGCAGAAAGCATGGGACCGAAGCAGTTCACTTCCAGCTCTGGGCCTCAGTTTCCCATCTTAGTGCTGATAAAGATAGCAGCTTGCTCTCTGTGAAGTGTTTGGAAAGATCTTCTGATGGTAACATTAGAGTTAGGCAGTGATACACATGCTGTCCTTCCACGTTAGGAAAACTCTAAACCAGTCTGTGTTAAAAGAGAAGTGATTCTCATCTCGGTCTTGTATGGGGTTTTGCTACTAACCATCGTGAGCCGACCTAAATAAGTCTTCTCGTCAGGGCTGGATTTGGGTGTGCAGCTCAACTAGAAAAGATTTTGTCACAAATACTTTGCCAAGGCTGTTCCCACATACAAGTCAAGCCTTCCAGGTAAAGTAGATATGTTGAAACTTCACTTGCAATAACAAATTTTTTTTAACAGGTTGTTTTAACAGTGAAGTTAAACCTTTTTTTTTTCGTTAGGTTTTTCAGGTTGGTGCACTGAGAAACTGCAAAAGCAAAGCAAAGCTATCCTGTCTTACCAAAACACTCTGACAGCGTGTTAGAAAGAAACAAGGGACAGCCTGGCACAGGCTGCGTGCTGGGCACGTGCTCCCTGAAACATTGGGGCAACCCTTGTGTTCTGCTGCACTTCCTCCAGGCATGGGCAGTTTCACATCTGAATACCGGTGCTTAAATGGGGTTTCTTTGAAACTTTAGCAGGATCAAGCTTAGGAATTATTAAAAACAACCATTGTGTTGGAGGTTTTAAACTAAGAGTCACTTGAATGCTCAGTTCTCCTTTGTAACTTTCAATGCTGTATCTCACTCAATTTGGAGGTTTGGGTTGGGTTTTTTCCTTCCTTTTTTCCTTTTTGTCTCCCACCCCATGGTTATCTGAAATGTCTGCCATAGTGGTGTGACTTCCTGCCGCTCTAAACTCTGTGTTTCCTTCCTTTAACAGTGTAGTTCTTCAGCAACAGTCTTGATTTTTCTTTTTTACACTGCTCATGTTTTTACTCACAGCATCACATTAGTTGGAAAGGAACTACTGGAGGTCATGGTCATTTGACCACCTCCAACATAAAGCAGTACCATTGGCAGCAGTAGGCTGTTTCATAGTTTCATAGTAGTCATAGTTTCATCCAGCTGAGTCTAAGACCTACTGTACTAAGGTGGGAATGCAAGGTGTGGTCTGGGATGTCTGTTCTTTAGTGTTGGGTGACATACATGTTCCTGAGCAGCCTTTCCTTGCTGGTTTCACCACCTGGACAAGGATTACATTCAGCACTCAGGAAGGAGTGTTGTACCAAGAAGGTTTAATTATAGCTAAGTGAGTAGTGTTCAGTATTTCTGACATGATGACAGGATTGCTGTTAACCTCCTCTGGCATAGGCTATGCAGGTTTCATCTCCCATTTGACAAAATGTGGAACAACTTTCACTCTAGGTTTGATACTACTGTATAGCTGTGTGGTAATGCTTGATCCAGCTCATGTATGGCAAAGGGACTCCATTCCTTCTCCATAGAGAGAAAATTCATGGCTGTCAGACTAAAGGAAAATTTTCTATTCCCATTTCTGAAGGTCAGGGCAAAGTGTGTTCATCAGTGCAGTTAACAGAAGCACTGGTACTGAGCATGACATAGAACAGGTAACCAAGCACTTGGTGAGAAATAAGAGTCTTGTAACATCAGTTAGTTGTCTTGTCCTTTGTGCCTGACTTAGTTTGAATGAATACAGCTCATCAGTTGTCTTGACTTTTTTTTACTCCCCTACGGTTAAAACCCACACAATGCCATGTTTGCTGTTCCCACTTTAGGGTTTCTTCCACTATTGATTGTTGCACTGGACTTATTCTTTCAGGCTAGTAGACTCTCGAGTTTGGGGGTAGAGAAGTTTTCCTTGCAGTTTTTGAAGCTTTGATTGTGTATGATTTTATAGCAACCTAAGTGAGATTTTGTGCAGCAAAGTTATCCTCATACAATATCGTTTTCTCAACGTGAATGATAACCTCTTACATGATGGTTCAATATATATGCTACTTATATTAATATTCTCTTGAAAACTAAAGAATATTCCAGAACATGCTCATGGAAACTGTATATTCTTACTTTGAATCCAAAATGCATTTTTTTTTTGAATTCACTTTTAATGTCCATCTTCATTGTTTATGGCTGCCATTTGATCTGTTTCATTTCATACCTTCTAAAATGGTTAATTTTTTGGCTTAGACTATTCTGATGGAGTAGGGTGCAAAGATTTTTCTCTTTTTGTCTGGACTTGGATTTCTTTTTATTTTCATCTGCCCTGAAGTTCAGTTTGTGATAATGTGAGGTTGGATTTTACATTATTTATCTTGAGATAGGAGTGGCTTTAAACTTTCCCAGATTGCAGAGAGATGGCCTGAGTTTATCTTGTTAGAAAGCCTCAGGAACTTCTAAATTAGATTTTGACACATTGTTAGAGAAAATGAAAATGACTTCTTAGCGCAACACTCAGATAAATCAGAAGGATTCTTGGCCCAGCAGCTATCAGGGAGCATTTTCTTCTAAGGAAGTAATGTGTGGGGGTTTTTTATTGTTATTTTAATATACATTTGCATTTCCCAGAAACATAAGGAAGCCTGGCCAGAGTGATCTGAAATGGTTTTTATTGAAGACAATGCCATTTGCTCATGCTAGATCCTGGGAAAGGGGGAGTGCTGGACCTGAAGTGTCTGAGCACAGCCAGCCTAGTCTGCTGGCGGGGTACCTGCAGGAGAGCAATGCTTAAAAATGGCATTTCGCTTTGGAGCCAGTCAGGTTTAGAAGTGGCCCAGGGGACACGGAGGGATAGAGACATGCAGATGTGGCAAGTGTGTCTCACACATGTGCAGGGCTCCTGTGCCTGGTGAGCTACATGGTGCCAGCTGAGACATAGCCACAAGAGTCTGAGGATGCTGGAGTAAGGAGTGGGGCTCTGTTTCTCCCCTGTCTCTGTCTCCTTTTACTTCAGACTCTCTGCGTCAGTGCATATTTGAGGTGTACAAAATAATAAGCAATTCCACCTCCTCAGTTTCTAAGATGCAGAGATGTTGGCCCGTGTGTGGTTTTGCAGGAATCTGTGGGAGGATTGCCTGTGGGCAGTGATGCTTTTTTGTTTTTTCTACTCGATGCAGCATCCATTTTCTCCTTTATCTCTGTTACTTGGCTGGTAGTGGCAACAGAACTTTGTAGACCCAACTCAAAAAGCAACACAGGATTTAGAAAGTTTACTGGAAACAGTGCCTAGAAGTGCCCATAGCTGTTCATGGAAGAAGATGAAGTGAGATGCTTAAAACCATCTGCCTTGTTTGTTTGGGTACTCGTTAAAACTTCAGCATTCTTATACCCTAGGATGTGTAAAAAATGTGTGTGGGATGAAGTTGATAGCCCGTGTGGTTTGTTACTCATTAATACAGCCAAGAAAATTGCTACTTGCCTGAGATATTACCTATGCTATTTGATCTAAAAAGATCCTGCTTTTGTCTGCCTTGAAACCTTGCTTTTCTTGTAAGTCATTAGTTATGTGCTTAAAATGATTATTTGAAGAAAGTCTCTATATTGGATGTATGCAAGGAAAATCTGTTATACAAAGCCAAAACAGCACCACTTCCTCTCTTCTGCTCACATGGATTTCTCCTAATTAGGAATCTCCTCTGTGTAAAAAAAAAAAACAACCCACTCCAGAATGAGTATCTTACTAGGTGTTTATGGCTTGTGAATTGTGCAAAGTCATGCTGTCTTTGTAACTCAATACTGAGTGTCATTGGGCAATCAAAGAAATACGGTTTTTCCATACAGCAAGGCTCTTTTCTAACCACAGTAGAATAGAAATGTGCGTTCTGGGATTCCTTTACTGTCCTTGTGACTTCGATCTTTAAAGACTGATATAACTGTACTGGTGACAAAGCAAGCTGGAGTGAGTGCTTCCAGTATCTTATACTGTACTGCAAAATAGGGCCAAGGAAAGGAATAATATTAACAGGCTTATAAGCACTGGACTGACTGGCCACACTGGGCTTTTCTGCATTTTCCATTTACTTCCTTTTGAGGGAAGAAGGTAAATAAACTGGCCTTCATCTGTCTCTGTAGGTGAAGTCTGTCATAAATCTGCTGTTTGCTGCCTACACGGGGGATGTGTCTGCACTCCGGAGGTAAAAATTGGGGCAGGGTTGGGAATAGGAAAGCTCTTGCTGTGTAATTCACTTATGAATGTGCTCTGTATCCATGTTGGGGCCATCTTAGTTAAACTGGAGACTCAGTGTGTTCCCCCAAACAACAAAGAAACCTCAAAACTACCCATCAAAAAGGTACCCTTACACTATCCTGAAATCCCATTGTCTTCTCTTTTTTTAATTTCATGAACCTGTCATTTTATAGCAATGGCAGAAAATACAAGCTGTACCCTGGCCTGTTTTATAATTCACATTATAATTTATAAGCTACATTATAATTGAAACTACCACAAAAAATCAGATGAAAAAATGCACACTATTGTTGGAGAGGTGGGGAAGTCTGGCTTTGCTTTTGAAAGCTGAAGTAGAATCTAGCAACACTTAATAAGAGACAAAATAAATATATTAATGTGGCTGCAATATACCTTAATATAGTTAGTAGCTGGAAAAATGTGTATAGTGTTGTTCTGCTGTCCCAGAGCACTGTAGCGTGATGAAAGATCTCTCCCAGTACTGCAACACTGGTCAGATTTTTGGACTTGGGTGTCCTTACTGGCATAAATGTACTTTGCTTTATGTGACTTAACTTGTCTCTGTTAGATTTTTAATTCAGATAAGAAAATTGGGCCCCTACCCTATTTTTAGAGCTAAAGCAGTAAGGGCCCCTTTTGTTGTAACTGAAGGTACAGTGTGGTTCTGATACCGTTTATATCCTCTTGCAGCAGATGTCTCCTCATTTTAGCGCAGGGGCATTATTCCATGCTAGTTTTGTAATTTGTTTTAATTATGTAAGGCTTCTCTTTAGTCATTTTTTGGGGTTATGGTTTTTGGGGTTTTTTTTCAGATTTGCTCTTTCAGGGATGGATATGGAACAAAGAGACTATGACTCACGAACTGCCCTGCATGTAGCAGCTGCAGAAGGTAATGTCTCCTCCTGAGCAATTTGCTATCTGTTAATGGCCTGTGGTCAATTTCCTTTACATTATCTTCACTCTCCAGATATGTATACCTGCCTTTTAAAATTTTGCATCTATGTATGTGTATAAACAAGTATATATAAACATGTACACTTACAATCCTTACGGGTTTTTTTTTTCTAGGACATGTGGATGTTGTTAAATTTCTACTGGAAGCATGCAAAGTGAATCCTTTCCCCAAAGACAGGTGAGTGGTTTCCTTGCCAGTTTGAAGGAGAGGTTGCTGATCAAATAAGTGCATTGAGAAAATACACTAAAGTAGAAGGAGCAGGATCCTTCTGGCTCTCTGCAGGGTGAGCAGGAATGAAAAATGTTGAATTATTATATTATAACCATTATTTAGAAGGTTATGTTCAGCTTAAGAAGTATTTTCACAGTTGCTGAACTTGGTGTGGTCTATGTGCTGAATTATTAGCCCAGTATGTAAAGAACTAGATTTTTGGTGCCTTTGACTCTGTAATTACATGCTGATCTTAGAAATACTGTGCTGCTTCTTGTAGGTGGAATAACACTCCGATGGATGAAGCTTTACATTTTGGACATCATGACGTATTTAAAATACTTCAAGAATATCAGGTCCAATACACACCATCAGAGGATTCCAACAATGGCAAGGAGAACCGAACGGTTCATAAAAATCTAGATGGCTTACTATAATCATCTTCAGCTAGATCCTAAGAATAGAATCATGTACCTATTTCATTGTGGCATACATAAGTAATGAAGAGCTTGTGTGTTTCTATCTGATAGTGGTAAATATTTTACAGAAGTCTCTGTTACTTCGGTGTTATGTTACAGGAGTTTCTATACGCACAGGACAAATCCAATCTCTCAAAAGAAACAAAACAAACTAAGAATCTCCCTCCATAATGTGAGCAATATTACCTCATGCTGCATATAATTGATGTATGAAAATATTTAGCTGTTGTTGGCTTTACTGTGCACTACTTAATTTATTTTTGTGTTCTATGTGAACTCTAGTGTATGGTCAAGAATTTTTCTGCTGAGTTTTTGATTCTATAGCCCTCTGTTTCCAGTATGGCCAAGATGAGCCAGAGCACTGTCAGATATGAGCGTCAGTGAGGTTTTTCATAAGCTGAGGGTCCTGATGTGGCTTTAGGCTGGGTGTGTTAAATACTGATCTGCGCTTACCTTTGGGAAAAAAATTAAAAAGAAGAAATTTCCACAGGCCCTTGTTTACGTGATATAAATATCAACAGAGTATATAGATGACAGTTGTCTTTGGTCTAGGTTTGTTAGCAGAGATAGTCTTGTCAGGGAATCTGTTTTAAGGTTTGTTTGACCAAATGGCGTAGGGGATTGAGACTTGTAACATTAAATGGTGTTTAATGGGGTGTTTTGGTTTGGAGGTGTTTCTTTCCGTTCCCTTTCTTTCGTCTCCCTCCTTTCTCTCCATACTCAGCTGCTAAAGTACTTCCCTGCCACTGGGGTCTGCTCTATGCAGTCGTGTTCCTTGCAGGTTTATTTGCACTACAGCAAAGCCTTTACAAGCTGCAACCCCTCCCTGCTTTGGACTCACAGATGGTGTTCTTGGTAGCTGCGCCAGGAACCAATGAGGGGAATGGAAGTATGTGAAAGACAAGGTACTAAACCAAATATTACATGTAAATCTGGCTTAATTTAGGCTTGGCTAAGGAACACAGATGGAGTGAAACAGCTTTAAGGAGCATAGAACCAATCAAAGCATGAGCAGAGCAGGAGTCAAAACAAATTTTTGGTTATATTGTTTTCTTGCACTACCATC
This sequence comes from Coccyzus lansbergi, assembly GCA_033558105.1. Classification (NCBI taxonomy): domain Eukaryota; kingdom Metazoa; phylum Chordata; class Aves; order Cuculiformes; family Coccyzidae; genus Coccyzus; species Coccyzus lansbergi. The sequence goes on from JAUMJK010000478.1 coordinate 1,554,301, forward strand.
AACCAGGGAACAGAATATTGCATCAGTGGGATTCCGCTGGTGTAGAACGGGAGTTCAGCAACCAGAGCACAAGTAGGTGATGCCTTTTGTGGTGACTGGTGGCATTTATTGTCTGGCCGCTAATGCCAGCTTGACACATGCCCCCGTCATGGCAAATGTCGATACAGATACTTGTTGTTTGCAGAAGTACATTGTTATGACAGTTCCCTGTCCTATGTGCAATTGCTTCTGCCAGTACTATGGCATAAAACCTCAAAAGGGAGCAGTCATTAACGTGAAGCATTTGCTAATCCCAAAGCACCGCAATTGTTGGACACAGGCAAGAATTTTAGCACAAGAATTTTAGGGAATAATTGCTTAGCACATAGAAAGGGAGATAGTGCTTGAGAGTTGTGTGTGTGTATGGCTATTTTTATCCTAGCATCTAGTGTATAAGTCATTAGTAGATTTCAAAATTCGCACTTTCTGTTTAGGCACTAAAATAACTCTGAAATAATGCCCAAATTCTTTCTATAATTGCCCAAGCACTTTATAAAGATGATCTCAACCACGTTATCTTCCTTTTGCAAATGAGTCCACTAAGGCACAGAGAGAAGTAACTTCTCAAAGTGACCCAGCAGGTCAAGGTAGTTGAGAATAAATCCTTTCAAGTTCCTGTACAGTTTTGTTGATGTGCCTCCCTGTAGGGAGGACACAGAGCTCATGGAAAAGTGCTTGATACTCATCACAAACAGAGACGGTCTTCATGGTGAAGAAATCTTGGAAGAGCCTGAAAGTTTAAAGCCCTGAATCACATTGCAAAGCTGGCTGGCATGGTTATCGAACACTTTCTCTCAAGAATCTTACTGATCTTAAGCTGCTCTTTTTTTTTTAAACCCCTTTCTTTTTTTCTGACGATCAGCTGTTCTTTTCACATCCTGTGTCACAGCCACCTTTGTTGTAATCAAGAACTAAATGACATGGCCTCTGTCTCTCTATTGAAACACAGCAGTCACGCAGTAGCACAAGGCCTCTTCCCCTGCTGTGCACCCTGAACTAAATTCCAACATGTTTTCTCTGGCAACAGATCTGTCAACTTCGTGTCGAGGAATGTTTTCAGATGGACTCTAGTTTAGTATTCTGTATCTCAGTGCTGATCTGACTTCTTCCATATGTATTTTTTTCCTCTTAAAACATATCCCTTGGCTTCTCAGAAAAAAATACCCAGTTTAGCTTTAACTGAAATTTGCATTGTTCATTCTGGTATTTTTAAATGATAGGTATATTATACAATACACGTCTATACAAAAATCCAAAAGAAGGCATGTCTGTCATGGCTGTCCCTAAAATTAATGCTTTCCTGAATCATACCAAGTGCTTTTAGCTGGTCTTAGCTTCAATGCATTTTTGCTGGTTAGTTTTTCTCATTGTGAGAAGACGTATTATTTTGTAATGTCCGATTCAGCGATGCAGCTATTTAGACATGGTGTTATTTATAAATATATGCAGTACGTTGGTTTGGCTGTTTATCATTCATGACACTGACATGTAGGTTTCACCGTAAATAGTTTTTGGTTATCTTATTAAATGCTGATTTCCTTATGCTCCAAAGAGAATTCCTCCACTCCTTTGTTTTTATGTCATGTATGTTTCTTCCGTATCACAACCTAAAATCGTTAAGCTAACTTAATGCTTTGTACTCAGAAATATTGTGATAGTCTTAGCATTAATTAGCCTATCTTTGTGAACAAAATGTATTGTACCAGATTTTTTTGCTTCAGAGCTGGGCTGTCTATCGGTGACTCAACTTATTGGCAATGTACTTCTGGTCATTGTAACCAAATGGGCCGATCTTGACTTTAGATTCTGTATTGTGGGGAACTGACAGCAATGAATATATTTCTAGCAGTTTCCCATGAATGAATCTAAACTTGAGCTGTACTGGTTCTGGAAAGGAAAGTTATTTATTTTAAGAAATAAAATCCAGATAGTATCGCTTTTTACAGCATAATAAATGGAAATACCAAAACGGCTATGATGGTGGTGGTGCATTTTATGGGTTATCTCTGTGACTGCTGTCAAAATAAGCCTCTGGGCATGGAGAAAGGCTGTCCAGGAAAACTTACTGCAGTCATTTTTATCATGCAAAGCTTGCAGGAGATCACAATGAGTTTATCTGTTCTAGCTTTGTTTTTCTTTTACTCTTAAACCTGCACTTCTAGAGCTGAGTCCTTTCACCGGTACTGTTTTTTTTAATGCTACGATTCTTGAATGGGTTGGCCACATGCCCTCAACCACTCTTGCTTTCTCTAGCCTACTGTTCACTCCTGCTGCTCTTCATCTCACCATATTTTCTTTTATTATTCTTTTGCCTATATCATTATTATAAAAGCCTGACAAGCGTGAGACAAGGTTTCATGTCACTTAGCAGCTCCAGAGAAAAATGATGTGGCAGTGGGCCAGCTTGATAGTTTGCCAAATTAAGCTATAGATCACTTATCTTACTAATCAAGTGAAACTAAGAATTCAAGTTGAGTTTATTGAAGTTTGCTCAGGGAAAAAAAATTCAGTGATGTGTTACAAGAATTAATAATAATAAAAAAAGAATTCTAACAACCACCTCCTAAGAACTATGAAGCAGATTGACCTGCAGCAGTGCAGCTAAAAGTATCTATATTATTATCTTGGGCTTCAGAGCTGTAACAGTTAAGTTGTGCAAACAAGTTTAAATATTGGCAGACCCATCATCTTTAACAGAGAAGTAGCCAGAAAATAAAGAAGTATCACTGACAGTTCCATTTATTTAAAATGGTAAAAGAATATTCTGTTGCAGAAAAAATATTGCCTTTAGAACTATTTGGCATGTAAAGTCATGAATAAGGCCATTCCTTTAAAGCTCACAAGCAAATTTCACCCTGGCTGGTAAAGCTGAAACATAAAAGCAATGAAAACCAACTGCTGCATTATGGATCACAAGTGCAAGGTGTAGCTCAAGAAACATGTATTTGATTTTTTATTACAATATAGATACACATTCAGCTATTTATAAGATTAAAAGCATTAAGTCACTAGTTGTGATATTTGGTAGCACTGTTAATCTTAGGAACTCGGGGTATCAAAAATAAGTCACTTTAGCAATGCTTTCCATTTAAATCCGTGTTACACGCTATAGGTGCTTTAAATTGTCTTTCTCTCTGGCTTTTGCAGGAGGCACATTAGTCTCCCTGGCCACAACACACTAATTTGAACCAGTCTTATTTTTCTAAGCATGGGGCTGATTGATTTGGCAGTTCTGAACAGCAGAGAAGCAGCTCTGCTGTTCCTGTGAGTCATCCTGGCCACTCCTGCCCTCCCAGGCACTGGGAATGGGTAGCAGTGGGCTGAGAAGCTGCAGCAGCCCTTGTGTCACAGATGGGGTGAGGCTGGAGGAGACCTAGACCTCTGAGATCCAGGAGCAGTGGCTGCAGTCCCTCTGCTCAGCTGCATGCTAATAAGGTGCCTGGACTGATCTGTGCCCTTACTCCAAGAGACCAGCTGCTTAAGACAATCCTGTCTCTTAAGTGTGCATTTTAGTGTGCATGCTGAGAAACAAATCTGTGCTGTGAAATGTCTAGGACCTTCCCAAAGAAGTGACGTGAAGCATGGCACCAAGCCACTGACTGAAGAGCAGGATGCATAAGCTAATCAGCTGTGTTAATGATGCAGCAAAAATCTCAGCCTTAAGTTGAATATGCTGAACACATCTGTAAAAAGAAAGCACAAGCCAATTAATTCAAGTAAAGCTCTAATACTCCAGTCTTTGCCAGCCACAGAGTACAACCAGGTCCTCCCCAAATAGCACCAGAATCATATCTTGGGATCAAACTACCATGAAATAGGGGTAAAGAAAAACCTCCAATGCTTTAATTTGGATTTTTTTCTGAAGTACACCCCAACAGGATGTCCCTGCTCTGTAATAAACAGTACCTCGTGGGCACCAGCAGGGCAACGCTTCCAAGCTGCATACCTGCTTCAGCTTCCCTCCCCACCCCAGTATCCACTGGAAGGACTATAGCATTACTCCTTCATCGCTTCCCATCTTGCCTCCCTTTGCAAGATGCAGACTGGAAGCTTTGCTCTCCTTTTCTTCAGCCCTATCCCCACAAACAAGTGGAAAGAACAACTGTTAGCAATCTAATTACAGATGCCTTTGATGGGAGGTGTTCTGAAGTTTGTGGTGTCTGATGTTTGTCTGGAGGGAAAAAACACCAAAAAAAAGCAAGTTGCTGCTGAACCCCCACAGCAGGTTTGTGCTACATACCACAGTATCAATCTCTGCTGGATCCACCATCCGAGACATCTCATCGAACTCTTCAGGAGACATGGGGAGCAGATTTTCTGGAGACTGGAGCCTGGAAGGATGACTAGAAGCAGAAAAGCAGAGACAAACCTTCACTAAAGAAGTGGGGCACAGCTGGGATACCACATCTAGCTCTGAGTCCAGAAGGGCCACTGAAGAGGTCTCTTGTGTAGACCAGCCTGTGAGCATCATGTTTTGTCAAACCAGTACAGCTTTAACTGAAAACTGATTAGAACATGGATCACTGGGTAGTCTAACAAGTCATTAAAGAATTTGCTTTTCAAGAAATTATTTGCCAGTACAACTACCTGCAAGGTTCTGCAAGGTTTGTACCCAAAAATAGTGTTTCAAACACAGCATTGTGGTGTGATTGGATCCCAAAAGAGAAGAAAGATTTGCCAGGGACACCTACACCTTAAATATGGTGAAGAAGCATGAACTACACCTAAAAAAGTTATCAGTTCCTAGAAATCCAGCTTCTGTGGAAACTTACACTTCAGATACAGAGATTAATTCAGTCTTGATATATCCGTTTCCTTTGGGACCATCCAAATCCATAGGCTCTGGTGCTTAAAGGAGAAAAAAAAAACTTTTTTTTTTTTTAGCAAGTTTATTTCACATTGCCATCCTTATTGTACCAAAAATAAAGCCTGTGTCCCAGATAATGTGAAAGTCTCTCTTTTTTTTTTTACAGCACTATGGTTAACTTATTCCATTTTTTGTCAGGTTTTCCTTTTTGATTTTCCCATATAGAAAATGGAGAACAAAACCTGCCTTAAAGTTTGATGTAGCTGTCTCAAGACATCCTGCCAGGCCCACACAGCCCGAATGAACCATACTTCCAGTTGTTAGTGGGAATCTACATCTCCAAAATATTGCATAGGCTTACATGAAAGCTGAACTAGAGGCCCAGAAATAATTCGATTTTTGATCTGACTAGATCTCATGTTCTGCTTCTTTGAAAACAGACCTTTTTCTGACTTACTAAAGCTCAGGTGCCTGTTCTTACCTTTCAACTGAGCAGCACTCAAGCATGGGTTAGGCTGACAAGGCATTCAGTCCAAGTGCTACCCTTCCTTTCCATGCCACAGAAATCATCCAGTGCCCAAGTATCTGAAGCACAAACACCACACTTGTATTGCATGAACCATTTACAGCACTCACCCTCCTTAGGTCTGGAGTAGTATTTGCCAAAGGCATTGTCTTTGGGTATATTTGGGTACAGAAATCTCAGTGGATTTTCAGGAATGTTTTCAGCTGCCATCACTTTGTAGTTGCGAATGATATCCGGGAAAGTAACAGCAGAGAGTTCCTTCTTGGTGTATGGTTCTACTGAATGGAACTGGGGCTCTGCAGATGGGAGAAACAGTGACTCTTAAAGGTGGTTTCAAAGTTTTTCCTAAAACTGTCCAGTAAAGCTGCAGCCACTGCCACAAATTCAGAGCCTATGTGAGCAAAAGGCTTACCTGGATGACACCTACTGTGCTGCAGGTAAATATTTAATGACTGTCAAAGGGAAAGGACAAATGTTTTGTCGGGTAGGAAAGAACATGGGGGAATAACACACAATAACACTGACCTATCCGTGGAAATGAACATTAACTTTCATTAACTAAAGTTGTACTATCTTTTCAACCTTCTTCCAAATGACGTCTTTGAAACTCTATTGCCTCTTAGGAAGTTTGATCCCATTACGCCATTTGGAGCTCTTACGAACCATAAAGAGGGACAGATAAAGCTATCCTAAATGCTCCAAATGCTATCAACTTTCACTCAATTTTTTAATGTCTCAGCTATGAAGGCAGCAAAGGGAAAGGAGTAATTCAGATACATTCAGCACTTTTTCTTCCAGCTGTTGTGGGTCTTGGGCTTACCCAAGTGAAGTGGAAACAGCTGCAGCATCCTGCCAGGTGGGGCTGATTTAAGTAGTACGAATGGGGAAAGAGTCCTCTTTGGGTACAGGGGAGATTATAGTTTTTTACAGGTTTTATGTCTCTGGGTTTCCCTAAAAGAGGGAAGAAGTAGGTTAGCTAACTGGAAAACTAAGCTCTTTATTAGCCTTTCTGGAAGGGGGAGGAAGGAGAACTGCTGGGAAACTGAAGTACGTGAATGTGTGGTCTACCTGGGGAGAACGTAAGAAGGAAGGAACAGATGTACTAGTCTAGGAGTTAAAGGAAGCTGATAAAGGAGTGGCGCACATGAGGTGAAATGGAAAAGAACAATAGCACAGAGGGCTGAATGTGGTTGTAGCAAACTTTTCCTGGGAAAGAAATCTGTGATGGCGAAGGTGATAAGGTTTTGGAGGGAGATGTGCATGTGTTGTGTGCTAACAACGTCTTGCTAAGAGAGACCCTAAGGAAGCAGTTTGTTGTCTTCAACAAGCTTCCAGGTCAGAAGCAGTGCCTGGTAGTTGTAATTTATGTCAGCTGAAACCTTGTGTAGCTCATGAATTACACAAAGGCAAGCATGTGCCTGCCATGTTTTGTGGCCTGGTGCTTGTACGGGTGGGGACTGATAGGGTGGTGTATTGTATTGATTTGCAGTGTGAAAGGGAAGAGCATAAAGACCTCTTGTTCTGATTTAAGCTCATATTTTGAAGACAACAATGTTCTCTGTTACTGACTTACCATTTTGAGATCCTTCTACCCAGGTAAATGTGATAGCACCCTCTCTGCTGCTTTCACTGAATCTTAGTAAAAACGTTCCTGGACTCTGGTCCTTCAGTAAAGCACGTTCCTTCTCTTTACTGATGAAACCCATGATACAGCTGTAGCATTGAAAAGAAAAAGCAAAGTTTATGTCTCAACATAAAATCTAAGCAGGACTAACTAGAAAAAAAAAAAAGTTAAAATACATGTAAAAGCCACACAAAAGGCTTTGTCCTGTGAACAGCTAGGAACTTAGCAGTAGAACTGACTGTCTGGAGCTGCACTGTGGAAGCCATGAATTGCAACAGCTTCCCTCAACACTCTTCCTTTTGCCTGGAGGCTTATACAATCACTTTTCTGAGCTCAGACTAAAGGAATTGTCATTGTTGTCAAAACTGGGCTGGGCAAGCAGAAGTAAAGTTATAGGTATGCAAAATGGTCAGATCCTAACTAGGAGTTTTAACTTCAAAGCTACACTAATAAATGTTTCTTTCTCATCTTTGGCTGACAAAACAAAGTCTGCTGGCTACCAGTCTGCATCCAGATAGGTGTGAGGTTTGTGCACATTTTCTAGATGAGCTGTTAAGCCTGTGTGACCCCGCAAATAAGCTATGCTCAGCAAATGCGATTGTGTAGGCAAGGAAGCCAAGTTTGGTAATTTTAAGAAAGAGACTGGTCTGCACAGGTACTGTGGAGGGAGTTGTACAAGCCACTGCTAGGGAACAATCCTGGTCAAACCCCAAGTGTTTTTTTTAAGGGTCAAAAGGTCAGAATACCTTTGCAGTGCTTACTCCTCAGAATGCTCCATTAATAGTGAATCATAGAATAACCAGGTTGCAAGAGACCCACTGGATCATCGAGTCCAACCATTCCTATCAAACACTAAACCATGCCCCCTAGCACCTCGTCCACCCATGCCTTAAACACCTCCAGGGAGGGTGACTCAACCACCTCCCTGGTTCAAAAAGTACTACTACTCCTGTCCCTCTATGCAATAAGCTAGGGAAAGTGCTTTTTACACAACTACAATCATGGTTTTCCTTAGAACTTGCAGGTCCTGTAAGCTCTTCTGCTTTACAGGTTTTGAGTTTGTTTTTTTTTAATGGCTTGGTAAGACATATGTTTGATAGTAAAGGTATTGTGTACATTGACAGTCTTTAGTCTTCTCACCCCTCAAATATGAAGAAAGGCAAGTGGTTTTGAGGCTGTAATACCTATTCTTTTGAATACAAGGAGAGTATCTATCCTAATGAATAGAATATTTGTCTAATGAATAGAAGATTTGTCTCTTTCCCACTCAAGTACCTTTGTAGTTTGCAGTTTTCCCATAAGTTTCTTCTTCTGCCTTTCTGGAAAACACAGACCTGTGACTCCCCAATAAAGCCAGTTAAGAAAGGAAAATCTGATAATACTAAATCTCTCATTTTGATTACATTCACCATTTAACTTGCATGTCTTTTTTTCTGTTAAACCCTAAGCAGGGGATTACTCTTATAACTGAGAGCAATGAGTAATTCTGTTCAAAACTATTAAAGCCCCATGCAAACCCACTCCTGTAGGTGCACAGCCATCCCATAGCAGACCATCAAATGGGAGAGAACTGCAACTGTGTTTTAACAATGGTGGCAAAAGTTCCCACTTCACTGGGTTTCACTTAGCTAGGAAATATACAGGCTTTAGGTAGTGAAACAAATCTTTTGCGAAAAAGGCTTTTGACATAAATCATTTGAGCCGGAGGATAATAATTCAAAGTCTGCTGCTGAAATAGCAAGAAAGGGCAATCTCACTGTTGTAGATCCTGCAGACTTGTGGGATACTAGGATGCTCCACTGTGAGTGTGCTATTGACAGGGTTTCATAATGCAGCTAAATCTAAAAGGCAGGATTGTGACCTTGGCTGAACCTCTTTCTGGCAGCAATTACTTCTGGAATTGGTAATACTAGAATTAGAAGTTGACTAAACCAGTATTAAAGGGCAAATGGAACTAGTTTTCCATCTGACAGTCTTACTAATTAATAATACTCTATTAAAATTGGTAAAGATCACTTTCTGGACTCATGTTCTAGACATAGAAGTTTAGAATTTGTCTGCTGCCACCTGGAGGAGGGTCACCAATAATGTTTGCTTGTGGAGAAATTTTTTTGTCTTTTTTTATGATGATCACTTGATGACAACCCAAACAACTTTGGGTTAAACCCAAACAACCAAAACTCAAAGCCCTGCTCTGTGACTTAAATGGGACAGCTTGGTCATCTGAAGTTTTTGCCTAAAAGCAGGTGCCTCGGAGGCTTCATCACTACTAGAATTTGCCTCATACTTTGTGATTGCAAATTCCGCTTTATTGGATCCAAAATATCTGCACAACCAACTTCACATCCCAACAATGCAGATGCTGCCCTAAATGAGACTTCATTCAGGTCTTACCCATCATTCCAAAGACACAGGAGGTGCTTCTTAATAAGTTCCAGGATTCCCTCAATCCACAACCAGAAGGGGAAATTTTTATCATTTATGTTTTCCTGAAATTCCGAACATGGGAAGGCAAAGGAGGGGGGCAAAAAAGGGAGAAAGAAACATAAGTTTTATCAAGCAGAGAGAAAGTACGTCCTGCATCTTGTCAGCATGTACTTCTTGCATTTTCTTTCCTTTGTATTCTTTCTTACCATCCCCATATTATCTTATGATTTCCTTTTTAATTTCTGTCTCTCTAGCCCAGAAGGATAGAAAACTACCAGGAATGAAGCATTTACTGAATCTTTAGGCAAGAGGCAGTGTGAAAGAAGTGCCTGCCTGAGCCTACATCACTCACAAATGTGATCCATCACCTCTCATGCTGTGTCTCTGAGAACAAAGAAACAATCCTTATTGGAGCTCTTGGACATCCAAACTGTCCCACAGAGGCTTCAACCAGGCTACTTAGCAGAAGAGCTTATAGCTACTTTCTCTTCAGGCTCTGATTTCAATTCTTTGTGAGATCTGTAGTAAATACACTCAAGTGCTTGAAGGTAATCAGAGCTTTGATCTTTCATTGGACTCTGTTCCTGTATGCTATCATCTCCTACATCAGTTTAGCCAAAAAAAGCGCCAAAGAATTTGTGAAGAGTTCTCCTGTCTTGTTGCAGCCAGAGTTATGAAATCTCATGTTGTGGCCTTCTACCACTGTGCTGACCCTCCTGGCTGTCCTGTGCTAATGCACACTCTAATCTTGTTGCCCCTGGTCTGGGAAGCATCCTTTCTTATGACAGAGAATTGCTCATCTTGCTGTGTTTTTTTTGACACTTCCTGTAGTAGTTAAAAAGGAGAACTAAGCTATTAATAGCAACTGCATTAATAATGAATATGCTGTGTTTAAAAGCTGCATTTTTTTCTATACAATTCACATTGCTCCAAAGCAATCTCAAAATCACCTACTCCTTGCTATTACAAGGAGTAATAGTACCTTTTTCCTCCTGCTGCTGCTACTTGAACCACCAGCAATACATCCCACAACTATGTATGCTCTAGAAAAATACCCTTCTACTGAAAATGAAAGCACTCTAGAGGAGTAAAAAAAATCCCAACCAACCACAAAACAGCAAACCAACCAATATCCCTGCATCAAACCACCTCAAGACAAAGCTCCTCATTCCAACTGAATTGCTTTCATACCTTGCAGAATCTTGTCCAAGGAATCAGGCCATCATGAGAGCCTCCACTTGTTTGCCCTGAACAGAATAAATTGACTTCAGTAATGTTCCATAAGTCGCTCGGTAAGGTTGAAAGAGAAGTACTTACAGCCCCAAGTTCTGACTTTTTATTCAGAACTCTGAGCTGTTGGATTAAGAAAGAAGAATAAAGCTAGAGTATTTTCATAGCTAGAGGAGGGAAGGCTTGCAGTGTTTCCCTTCGGAAAAGTTCACTGCATAAGAATGACCAAATGTATTTAAACAGACGTTGTGCAATGGGGACAAAGTAATTTCTGACATTTCCTCTGCTGTGCTTTGCCTAACATTTGCCAGTTTTAAAACCCTTCCAGGAAGGAGACTGAAATCTTGCCCATCTCTTCTCCAGCAAAACAACTGAAACCCATGAGCTTTTCTGGAGGAGCTCAGCTCTCTGAGATTAAGCACTTTCCTGTCACTGTTCTGGTGATTTTTGCCCCAGAAACTCTTGACTCCTATGTCTGTCCCAACCAAAGACTTATCTCATTCCTGTTGAAATGTTTCCCCACTGCTTTATTTTTATAGCAACAGTGCTTCATAATCACATCAAAACCACAAAGAAAATCCTATGCTGTGTAGTAGCTAGAGCTTCGCAGACCCTGAGAGTATTTGGAGCTAAACTCTTTCTCTTATCAAATCATGGTATGGATTTCAATAAAGTCGGGAATCTGCTGGTTTTCCCTCCCACCTCTCTAGAAATAAATTGCTTTAGAGAACTTGTTTGCGATACTTGAAACCAAGATTCTGTCTGCTTTGTCATAACAAAAACAGCAGGTGAGTTGTATCCTGGCATCCTGTTAGATTCTGCATCCCCTTGTACTAAGGGATGCTGAATATAAAGTGTTCAGCTACCTGGATTTTTTTATCAGTAGAGAAATACTTCTACCTCTAGAGATAAAATTTAAATAGCATGCTTACTGTTACTTAGAGCTTGACTAAGAATCTTTGATGCTTCAAAATGCAAATTGACCACAAAAATATGTCAGTAGTCACTTTGTCTTTGCAATGGCTAATTAGGCTAATGAAAACAGAATTATTAAGAGTAACATATTAAATCAGTAAGCGTTTTGTCATATCTTGTGTCTTTGGGAAATCTGAGGAAGGGAATTAGAGACTGGAATGCTGTACTTGCCATCAAGAACCAATAACGTCATATCCCTTCAAATAAAAACACTTTGTGAAACTAAAGGTTAGTAGAATATACTGAATCAATAGTATTTTTATCTATTAATCTATTAAACAAACTCAGTAGCTGTGTTAAGTGCCCTGCCTATCAGGCAGACTGACAAGGAGTTTGATAAGTCAAAATTCATAACTCTCTAGGCTTTTATTAAGGACTCCTGTCTACAATACATTCAATTTGATATCCTTTAATAGCTTTAAAGTATTTACACTTTGATATTGCAACTGTGTTTACACAGAGTAAATCTCCCCTGAACTTGGGGGTATGCATAAAGTTAACATTAATGGAGATGGGTTTAAAAACAAAGCCCAAAACAATACCATAAAAATGCCAAGAAATAGCCACCTCCAAGACTGACTAAACACATGCATTATTTCAGTAGCTCTTAAAAGGCAGAAGTCGTCCCAGTCTGCACTGCCCTTGCATACAGAACTCCTAAGTTAGAACTGCAGATTTTTTTCATGACCTGACCTTCATTTGCAAGCTCTACCATACTGAAAACTGGAAAACATTCCATCATTCCATTGCTATAAAGTGTTACCCCATGAGGCAAACACATGTGAGAGGAAATGAAGACTCATAATAGTTTGCAGAAGAGATGTAGAATTAGCTTCAATTCAAACATGCTACCTCTTTGTTCAGTAGAACCAAAAGGTTTAAAGTTATAGAAGCAGACCATACCCAGTAGCTTCTCTCCCAGCATGCTCAGTTGATCTGCATTAAGTCCTCTCTTCGTTACAGAAGAAAACTGCCAACTGAGAACTTCAGAAAGTTTAGACCACTTTGCATAAGGTGGGTTCAGAAAGAAGGACAAGTTCTAGAATGGAAGGGGAAAATAAAGTCTACAGTTAATAAACATTAATTTTGGAATACCATCCAAATTTACAGAAGTGTATTGCCAAAACAAAATGTAGATTTAAGAATGGATTGAGACAACTCTAGAACAGCAGGCTGCTATTTTGACAGCCACTCCTTAGCAGAAAAGGCAATCTCTGGGTCATTGCTTTGGACGTGTCTTCTCCCAGCGGGTAAGATCCCTAGATTACTCAAGTGCATTATATTTGAATTCCTGAATGTTTATTTGGCTTCACACTGTGTACCTTATATAATCAATACAATATATAATATCCTTGTGTGGGTTTCAAACATTGTTTGGCTTAGGATAGGTAAGTAGGTTACTATGCCCCTCTCAGTATCTCTATCTCTCTGTTTAGTCATCTGCATGGAAAAAAATGCAGCAGCCACTCTTATAAACAATGCTTGAAAATTACACAATATTTCAGATAACAGTTTCAGGAATTGTGGAGGCTCCTCTTCTTGCATATAAGGAGGTAAAAGTGTGTGTTAGGGGGTTGTTTTGTTTGCTTATCTTTCAAATACCTTGGAATCCGTAGACAGCATGTTAAACCATAAGATAGAAGCCCAACCACTTGGAAGCTGGCTCACATTTGAGATCACAACAATGGGAAGGGATGTGGTCTGAAAGAGACAGAAAAGGACATATGCTACTCTGTACACCTGCTGCAGTCCCCCTCCAGATTAACCACAAAAATACTTCCACTCCTATTTCCATGCTTGCGCAATCTTAATTCTTTCACTTGAATTTTGTATGTTGGACAGAAAGTGTCAGTAATGACAAAATACTAGAAAGACTCAAGGGATTTTTGTCTGATAAAGACTTCAATCCCACGTCAGTTGTGGTAGCACTGACAGTAACAGCATTTTTAGCACCATAGCTTCTGAAATAAACAAAAGGTGATACCTAGAGAGCTTAAAAGAAAAGGCTGATTATCAGACACTTCACAAAGTACATCTACTTTTATTTACCCTGAGATCTGGCAGCATTCTCACTGCATGTGTATATAGAGAGAAACTGTGAAGTATCATTTACGTATCTTGAAACAACTGAAAGTGTTTTGATATCCAAGTACATTTTATAAAAATAAAAAAATATTAGATTGTCAGCATGAGCAACATAGAGAAATTCAAGTCCACCTCTCTTTGATCTAAGACATACCTCTAGGTCTATTACCAAGCCAGGCTGGCACAGCTGTGTCTCAAAACTCAGAGAGTGAAGTTCTTCTGTTACAATAAGAGGACCCTTTAAAGAAAAGAAAACACAAACCATCCTTTCAGGAACTGAAAATTCTTGGGAGGAAAGTAAGAGATTTATCATGGGAGTGGAATAAACTTTTTCTGCACAGAATTCACTTGCTCTGGACCTCAGAAACCATTTACAGGCCAAGTCAAGTGACAATGCAAACTGCCAATTAGGATAGGTACTTAAGGCACCTACCCTAAAGCGACAGAAAAAACTGTCCTTGACAGAAAGTCCCATTAAAAGCAGGTGCCAGTGAAAGTGTGTCCAGGGAGACACCATTGTGACAATGGTTCTCATTTGTAGACAACTCCTACATAGATCCTTTCCCAGAAATACTGATCTGTCCTCCTGTGTGGCACTAAGTAGAGCATTGTCTTAAATGCCTGAATATTTCTGTAGTGTTATGCAAAAGTTTTACCTCATTTGTTCTGCTTCCTGCATTTTTCTGTTCTTTCAGTTGCTGCAAATGAAGAAACAGCTCAGTCATTCATCTACCTTAACCACAAATGAAAGTGATAAGGGATGCACATGTTTGCATGGTGTAGTTGCTCAACTGTATGCAAACTTGCTGCAGTAGTGACTGATCCTATTTGGTTCTAAACTGTGGGAGCCAAAGGATTAGACTGTAGGTAACCACCACTTTTTAATAAACCATTCAGCTGTGAAAACAGATATTGTACACTTTCGATGTAATGTCTTTACATAAACGTCCTTGTAAGAACAGAAGCAGCATGAAATCAGGAATGATAAGGTGAAATACTGGCTTATCAAATTACTCCTCTGAACTCAAGAATAAACCCCACACAGTCTTCACAGTCACAGCAAAGTGAGGAAGAGAGACTTGCATTTCTCCTTTCCTATTCTAACAACAGAACCAATCTGATTTATCTCACTATATGCAGATAGCGCTGGATAGTCTGCTGAAGGCATTGAATTTCTTGTAGCTTCCCTCTCCTCAAAAACTTTCCCTTTCTAGTCTCAAAGCTCCTTAAAACTACTCCAAGCTTTGCTACCTATAGGCCTTCCTTCAAAATGCCTTTTTTTTTGGCCTTTCAAGGCTTCTTTTTCTTGCTCCTCCAAAGAAATCACTTCAGTATAAACCATATAGCAGCAAATAGTCACTTGCCTTTCTAGCCATATTTCAGTGACAAAAGCTGTAGCATTCCAACTGAAACAGGCTGAATATTCCAGAAAGGGAAGAACAAAGTAAAAAGAGAGATGTTCACAGTTCCTTTTATAAAACAGTAAACAATGACTGCAATAACAAAAGCAATTCATCTCTCCTACCACACCCTATACCCACAAAATTAACAGGATGTGTCAATAGAAGGAAAAAAACCCTACCAAGTGTCTGAATTCTGCTGCTAGACTTCCGTTAGTAGATTCTTCCATGTTCATTACTTTTGTGCTTGTTCCCAAAATATTAAATTTCCTGAACCTTCACAAAGAGAGAAAATAAATAATTGTCTCAAATTCACTAAATGAACTCAATATTAATATACTATGTTGTAATGCCACTTACCCTTTGACTGAGTTCTTCTCATTTACATCTCTGTCAAAAAAAAAGAGACAAAAATGACAAAATAAATATCTTTTAAATATTCTGCCACAGACACCTAAAATGTGGGTGTTTGTTCCAGTAGCTGACTGAGAACTGGTAAAATGCTTCTGTGAAATCTCCTGTGCAAAGGAGGAGGCAATTGGTTCAAGCAGTCAAAATAAATATTGCACGACACCATATATTTTTTGCCTAGACTTAAACTGTGATATGGCAGCTTTATAATCAAAGCAAGTCCTTTCTTTTACTATAGATACTTTAACTCTTGCTGAGAAATTTATTTCGTACTATCATATCGAATCTACCATCAAAGCATACAACTTGTTCAATAAATTGCTGCATCACTTGAACCAGTATTCCAGCCACTTCAGATTTTACTGAGTTGCATTACATCTGGTGCACTTCTCAAACCCTCAGCTTGCACACATCTGTGTAAGAGTATTTTACTTCCTTAGGAGGAAGTTTTTCACACAGAGGGTCATTGGGCATTGGAACAGGCTGCCCAGGGAGGTGGTTGATTCACCTTCCCTGCAGGTGTTTAAGGCATGGGTAGATGAGGTGCTGAAGGACACGGTTTAGTGTTTGATAGGAATGGTTGGACTCGATGATCAGATGGGTCTCTTCCAACCTGGTTGTTCTATGATTCTATGATTTTCCTTTCTCCCACTTCACCCAAGTTTCTGGACTCCAGAGCTGGTTCAAGCAAACAAAATTTCCTTTACAGATTTGAATATGAAGACAAAAAGCATAGATCATTTTCATCACCTTAAAGGCACTGTCGTCATCTCGGAGAGCCTGTTACATTTCTTTCCCCACCTTTCAAGCAATTGCTGTAGAATTCTGTCCTTTGTGACATGTCTCTAATGGCAGAGAGAGATTTAGAGCAAGAGCATGGGTAAGAAAAAGGGGGGATGTACCTGCTGCAGTGGAGAACCAGCCTTCTACTGACCAACTCAGTACTTAAAATATTAATATCTTCTGGATTTCTGAACATGGGGACTGCTTACCATTAATGTATGCAGAGATAAGAAAAATGCGACATACTTGTCAAATAGAACTTTCACTTTCAAGTTGTAGTTCAATTCCTGCAATTTCACCAGCAATCTGGAAAGAAAGAGGTTTTTTTAAATGATTGCAGCTGCAAAAGACAGGATCTCTTCTATAGCACTGCTTATCGCAAGTATATTTAATCTGCCCAACTCGGCGCAACATACAGACTCCAAGTTCTCAACATCTCCATAGAAGATGCTGTATTTGTAGTGACAAGATAAATAAATGAAGTCTGTAGACCTGATCCTGGGTCCTGATTTAGAGGAAACTAGATGGGTAAATGAGTTATTCTTCCACATGACAGAGCAGTCTGCATGTGTCTGTTCTGCTGTTTTCTTGTGTTTCTTCATACATTGGTAAAGGGTAAAAGGTAAACTCAAGTGAATCTTTCCTGGAAGACATCCCCCTGCCACGTAGCACTTCCCTTCTTCTGACCTTAGCACTTATGCTACTGTGTAAGATGGGCAAACCTCTCAGTTGTAGAAAGCCAATGATATGAAAGGCTTACCACAAAACAAGATGGTGGAAGGGGAAAACATACCTCAGCTTTACAGTAAACTGTACTCCTGTCTTCAAAACTAATGGCCTCTGAGGATGCGTTGGCATGCAAGGCTGCCTCTCTACAACAAAGGAGCTATGGAAAGAACAGATCAAAGGCACTTTGATTTATCAATGTTGTCTTTAGGGAGTAAGAATTTACACCAAAAGTGAACTTTAAAAAGGATGGTGATTTACCAGTAATACTATAGACTTTATTTATTCTGTTTCAATCTACATAGAGGTCTGTGCATGGGCTTCTTTTAGTTATTATCAGCACTAGAAATATTGCAAATATAAAGTGACTTCATAAGAGCTGGCTTTTCCTAAATACATTGAATCCCTGAGGTGGGAGAGTGCTAAGTCAAACTTCCCTGAAAAGAAACAGTATGAAAACGCTGTGATGTAACTAGCATAATTCAAGAGAGAAGCATTGTTTTGTTTGCTGCTTCCCAATGCTTGCTGTGAGACAGCTTGTCTTTTTAACTCCTGACTTTTTCCAGGTAAGGGCAGCGGGGGTTTGGATGCTTTGGTTTGGTTTTTCTCAGAAATGAGCTTTATGCCTTAAATATCCTTACTACTACTGATCAGTTTGGGATGAGAAGTGCCTCTCCTGTCTCTGTGAGCTTGTGTGCAGGAGATTCTTTCCTTGTTCTCAAGGGTCATCGGGCATTGGAATAGGCTTGCCCAGGGAGGGCATTGA
The DNA here is from genome assembly GCA_033558105.1 of Coccyzus lansbergi. Classification (NCBI taxonomy): domain Eukaryota; kingdom Metazoa; phylum Chordata; class Aves; order Cuculiformes; family Coccyzidae; genus Coccyzus; species Coccyzus lansbergi. The sequence continues at coordinate 1,572,100 of JAUMJK010000478.1, forward strand.
GTCACCTTCCCTGGAGGTGTTTAAGGCACAGGTAGATGAGGTCCTGAGGGACATGCTTTAGTGTTTGATGGGAATGGTTGGACTCGATGATCCGATGGGCCTCTTCCAACCTGGTGATTCTATGATTCTATAAGTGCCTAAAAGGTAGATATGGCAGCTGGAGAACTGATGAGGGCTAGCTAACACTGCAGCTAGCTCCTGAGGGTTGCCTGTTTTGATGCACTCCAAACTGTTGCTGTCCCAGGTACCTTTTTGTAGCACTGTGCAGCGTACACACACAAAATTCTTAAGTATTTCTACTGTTATCAAGTTCTAGGAAACATGGAGACTTTTCCTTATACTATACCCATAGGCAAGATAACTAAACAGCATCTGGATTTCTACAGCTCTTCCTCACCACCTTCACTTAACTGAAAAGCAGTAGCTGCATTTTCCAGTTAAATATTAGTAGTGAAACCATCTAAACGGGACTGGGGAAACTTGGGTTCTAGCCCTCCATAACAGGGTGTTACCTACCGTATCTGAGCAAGTTTCAAGTCTTTCAGCATGAATTCTTGTCTACTATATGTTTATAGAAATGGGACTCTGATCTTAAGTGGGGCAATTAGCAGCTACAGTAAAATTTATACAGCGATGGTATATAGTGATATGGCTAGTCTCCCTGTGCTGCAGACAAAGAAAATACATCCAGAGACAAATGGTAATAGAATCTAGCGTGTGTTTATATCAGGCATAGCTTGGTGCAGATGGTTTTTTGCCTCCATTTACTTCAACTTTGCAGTGCTAAAGCGTAAAACAAAACCAGGAGTTTGATTTTGTAACCAATGCATATTGCAGCATAGCTCCTGCTAACTTAAATGATAACTGACAACAAACTCTTTCCATGGCTTAAGCCTGCAGAAACCATAAATGGAGTAAATCTCATGAATAGTCATTTAGCTTAATGTTGTATCAAACATAGGAAAATCTCAGAAACTATTTAGCATGCAGAAAAAATATTAAGGAAACAGGAAGAAAGGTGCCTTCTATCCATTTAGTCATGCAAACACAAAAAGACCCCTCTTGTTTGATACCTCTGGATGAGCTGCTTGAAAAGACTGTGTGTTCGGTCCTGCAGAACTTGTTTATTTTTTGTGATGGGATCAGCATCATAGGTAAACTTCTGTTCCAGTTCCTCAAGCTTCTTGAGCTGCTGACGAACTTGCTGTATACTTTCAGCAACAATAGTGAACCTACAATAACACAGTTTTATTACTTTTAGCATGTTTTTGTATTGTAACACTACTAAGACACGAGCCAGGTGACTGTCCCCAAGGATTACGTAGTGCATAAAGAACACCTCTTGCTAACTGGAAACGTGGTAAGGAAATAAAATCAATGAAATGTAGTTATGCTGTGACAGAACAAAATGTGTAATATAAATAATCGTTTTCTTTCACAGACGTGGTGCTACAAAGGAATGCATGTCCAAATTCTTGGCTAATGCAGTCCTTGACTGGAGACGTACCAATTCTGCAGCTGGTCAAGACAGGCATTGGGTGGGCCACCAATACATGCAGTCTGTTGCCTGTGTTTCCACTCCACCAGCTCCTCATTAATAAGAACACTCTGTGTGTGCTCTGTGGTGTTCAGCAGCTGTATTATCTTGTTCACCACCTCCTACAGAGAATATTAGATTACTCTTTATTAAAAATACTTTTTACAGGAAAACTAAATACTGTTTTAGCTATTGCTATCTGTCTTACAAATTTTTGCAAGGATCTCAATTTTGCAAGTTTGTCAACAGAGGATGCTTCCTAAAACACCTTCTTCTTTTTAGCTGGAAAATGTTTTAGATTAAGTGGAGAAAAAAATGCATATTCAGTACCGCTGAATTCTAAAGAACCAGTGTTTCAGACTCTCATGTCCCAAGAGCATATCTGGGATCACCCCAGTGCTTGCTGCAGCTTTGAGCACTGCAACATGAGTGACCATGTTTAATACAGCTGCAAATTGTTTAATCAGTTTTTCCTCAAGAACACAACTATTGAGACAATGCTTATCCCTCTCACCATTCTTTTATCTTCATCTGACAAGAGTTTGACAATGGTTGCTAGAACAGAATTGCTTACAGAGATTCTAGATTTTCAGTCAGGGTGGAAAGAATCTTAGTTTAACTGGCAGCAGTAGAAAAGTTTTTTCTTTTAAATAATTTGTTATGTTAACCCATTGAAAATGAACACATGTTCAAAATGAAGTGCTGTTGCCTTCTGAAAGAAAACTAGAGCGCTACCTTTCTCTTGATGTCAAGTAATAAAAACATCTTCTGGAGATTCATATGTTCTTTCTTATATTCCTCCTGCGACACACCATTGGACTCAAGCTCTGTAAAGTAAGTTGAAGTAAGTCCAAATTGTGAAGGTGAGACTGAAGGTATGCAACAGGCCATCCCCTTGTGAGAAAAGGGAAGTATGGGAGGGGAAACACAGGGTTTAAAAGAGAACATGCCTGGCTTATGACAGGTTAAGTATATCTTTTAGGCTTGCAGGATAAAATATCTACTGTCTCCTAGACCCATTTTGTGACTCCTCCTCTCCCCATTCTGAAAGGACAGGCTCTACACTCAAATGCAAGGAAAAGCCACTATCCCAGTGAAGTTAATTGAGACATAAGTTTGCTTGCTTTTTAGAGCAAGAACTTGATTTAAAATAATGATTCCATTGAGTAAAGATACACACAGAGCAACTTGTTCTCTTGGTGACTTTGGATGTGAATCACTCATGTTACTTAACCTTATAACAGAAGTTAACTGTTGTTTCAAGGCAGGATGTTTACAGCCTCTTGTGGGTAGCCCATCCTGCATAGTTGCGCTAACTACTATCTCTGCTGCCTTCTGGCTTTAAGTCAGAGGTTCACACCTGCTCACAGAAGCACTACCTGTCCCCAGGTACAAAGAGCAAAGTTGTGGCTCAGTGCTCCCCTTAGTATCTTCTGAATGTGTTCCTCTTCTGAGGGACAGTCAACTGCCAATTTGTCTTGGAAAAAGAAGCCTTTTATAAAACAAAGCAGTAAGAAAGCAAGACAGATCTATATAATGAAATCGGTATGTGTGCTTTCCTCAGTGCACAAGGGCCTACCGAATTTGAAGCAGGGAAGGCATCTGTGAAATTCAAGACAGCAAAGAGAAGTGTAAAAATAAGTATATATACCTATGGTTAAATAGTTACAGAGTTATGGTTGAAGAGTCACAGAGTTTATAGGTTTTCCTAGTAGCAAAGGGATGTAAAGGACAAAGGAATGCTCTGTTAAAAAAAAAAAAAAGGTTCTCTCACTCTAAAAACATATATATGCAGAGAATGCATTTTCAGGAATTTAGGTTTTGGCATGAAGCAGAATTAATAAAGGAGGGCCATTATCAGTACGTTTGACTACATATCATTAGATTTAGTTTCCTGATGTAAGACAGCAGAGTTTACTCTTACAAACGATAATATACGCAATAGGGTACGTCCTTGATAAATGACTTGCCTCTATTCTGCAAGGTTTTATACTTAAAGTCATATTCATCTTGCATATCCTCTAATGTCTTGATGTCTTGTTCCACGTCCTATAAAGCACAAATGAAAGTGGCCACAATAATTCAATAATTTCATGTAATGCAAGATTTCTGATCAAGAACTACCAAGTCCAGTTTTACAGTAATGCCTTTTCCTGGAGCTTCCTAACAGGAAATATCACCTTCTCTTTATCCTCCCTTCCTCTTCTCAGCTAACTAAAGTCTGGTAATTATAAAATATGGAATAGCCATCATTATCTAGCCACATATGTTCACAGAATTCAGAGGAACCTAGGCTACAGTGGAAAAACCTGGAACAGAATACAGCACTTTTAAACTTTCATATTCTTAGGCATAGCTTGGAGGAAAGCTTTCTGTCATCTCAGTATTTGTTAAAACAAACAAAAAAACTATATGCTAACTGAAAATCTATCTTCTAGTTAACAACAAAATGGTCCGTATACAGCTTCTTAAGAATTCTTCCTCAGCTAGTATTTCAGATGAGTAAAATGCTTTTACTGTTAAAGCTCACGAGAAATTTAACTGGCTAAACCAGCCAAATCCCAATCTGTATTATGGTGCTATTGACAAGTAATTATGTTCTATTTTCAAACAGGCATTGGTTGAAACCCAAACCATTACTTTATTTTTACTTGTCATTTCAGAATGAAATTATTCTATGTACTGAAAGCTTTTTAACATGTATGAGTCAAGAAACACCAATTTAGTTATACTATACTTACTATAACACTGTTTTTTACAGCCTTAACTTTCACATCAAGCTCCTTCTGTTTGTCCAGCATCCCAATCACAGTGTTCTGTACGCTGCCCACTTCCATCTGAGGGAGGCAAGCAAAATGACATGAGAATCACACCAGAGTGACCCATGAGAGCAAATCTTTTTTTCATTAATGTAAGACAGTGGCTCCTGTTGGCGAACAGCTTGATGGAGCATGGCTTCATGTGGTAAACCATATTGAGTTTTTACAATATAAAATTCAGTTCAAGTGTTTTGCAGAAAAAAAGGGAGGATTAAAAATGCCTATCATGTGATGATACTGTACTTTTTCATCACAGTAATATAAAGCTATAAACATACTCTGATTTTACTTTGCACAAATCCAATTGTTTGCTTACCTCCAAAATATATTTCAAGAAATCAGCAACCCTGAATGTTGGATGATATCCACATATTCATCCATAAAGGATATAGGGAGAAACAGGCCATGACCAAGAACAAGATAGGTCTGTGTACAGGCAAATGGGTTAATCTGGTATGCAATTTCTTTCCTACAGGACATTCAAGCACACTTCAGATCTCCATATAGCTTGAAAGCTGATCCCTGTATCATTCAGGAAACTTATTGCATGAAGTGACGCAAGGCGAGGTGCAGTAATTTGAAAGACTAGAGTTTTCATTCCACACTTTAGCAGTACTATCGTGCTAGAAACTTGCTGCTCCTCTAATGTGGGATAGCCAACCATGCATTGTTGCTCTGAATAACACTTCAACTAAAGTCATCTGAAGTAATTATTTTGGCAAACTGGCAAAGGTCATCCATCACAGATTTAAGTCAAAAGTAGAGGCCCTGGAGTGAGTCCAGAGAAGAGCAACAAAGCTGGTGAAGGGGCTGGAGAACAGGCCTTATGAGGAATGGTTAAGAGATCTGGGGTTGTTCAGCCTGGAGAAGAGGAGGCTGAGGGGAGACCTCACTGGTCTCTACAACTACCTGAAAGGAGATTGTAGAGAGGAAGGTGCTGGCCTCTTCTTCCAAATGACAGGGGACAGGATAAGAGGAAATGGCCTCAAGCTCCACCAGGGGAAGTTTAGGCTGGACATTAGGAAAAAATTTTCACAAAAAGGGTCACTGGGCACTGGAACAGGCTGCCCAGGGAGGGGGTTGAGTCACCTTTCCTGGAGGTGTTTAAGGTATGAGTGGATGAAGTACTGAGGGGCATGGTTTAGTCTTTGATAGGAATGGTTGGACTTGATGATCTGGTGGGTCTCTTCCAACCCGGTTATTCTATGATCCTATAATTAAGGCAATTCAATAATACTCTAATACTTGGGATTCTCCTTTAGTTTTGGGCTTAGAATTCTGCTTGTTCTGCATTTTATCTTCTCAGCGATTGTGAAATAAGAATACTCAGCTGAAAGCAGAGATAGGGTGTAGTGTTGCACCTGGTGCCAACATTAAGTACAGGAGGATTTGTTTCCCTTACTAACAATCCAAATATATTGTATACTGGAAAGGCAGTTGTGTGTGCTTTACGTCATGTGCCTGAAAAGAGACTGAACCACTGCACTGCAGCTACAAGGTATTGGGAATTGTCTTTGACAGTCACATTTTTTGAGGAGCTGATTTTGGTCACACTTGCATTAGGCCCTTTGCTGAAAGCCTATGCCCATGTGCTCTTCCCACTCTCTACAACACACACTTAAAAGCTTGCTGGAAAGGGAAGTATTTGGGTATCAAAACTTAATATGGGTCAGGCATAATTTTATTACTACACAAGTGGATTACATGTAACTATACTGTTTGCACCCCTATGCATCTCTTTTCCAGAGACATAGTCCAGAGGAACACTGAGGTTCAGCTGCTCAATACATTCAGGAATAAAATGCAGAAGAAAAATGCTAAAATCTCACTGAAGGAATAAGACAAGCACTAATTATTAAATTGTAACAATATCTCATGAGCACATCAAGCTACACTACAGAAGCATCCAAAAAGACATAGTTTTCACATCACTCAAGAAATAAAAATTACTTCCTGGCCATTTCTGCTTTAAATGCCTCATACAGCAAAAAGAAGCCAACTTGTTTAAAAACTTAACTTCAAAAAACTTATCTTCAAAAAACATGGGCAAAGAGAGGACAGCTTGTTTGCTCTTTCAGTCTTATTCCACTCCTTCCGTCCCAAATGATAGGAAAGGGCAGGTACAACTCCAGTAAACGTCCCAAGACTAAGTTACCTGATTTGACAACTGGGCACTGTTCAGTATTTTCCTTTCTTCTTTCAGACAGTTGTAGATGATCATTGCCATGTGTATCGGGTCTTCTTGGAAATTATCCTAGCATTAGAGAGTCTGTTGTTAAAGCTCATACTCTTAATTCCTTGTCCTTTGGGAAACTGATTGACAAAAAGATTAGCGAGTGATTGCATGTAAGCCTCGGGGCAGACACTGGTTATAGCATACTCCAAGACAACAGAGAGCATGACAACTACAACCATCTCCGAGAATGAGTTTCTATTTTTCATAACTAGTGTATGGAGAGATGGGACTCTGCACAAAACAGGAAAGGGTCAGAGACATTATTGGGAGAAGTGATATGCTATCTTACAGTCCTAGGGAGAGCTCATCAACTCCTTAGAACCACCCTACCACACCTCTGAACTATAGCTGCTGGTTTTGAAGAGTGTTTGTCCTAGTTCAACATGTACAGCTTCTACACAGTGATGTAAAGGAGATACATTAGCTGCCATTTATGAACACACAGTCACTGCTGGATACAAATTCAAGCTTATCATTGTACATTCATATGAAGTTGAAACATGCCCTGGATAAAGTACTGCCCTGCTCTACCCTGGATGGTGTTGCCCTGGGGGCTTCTGAGCTGTACCAGCCTTCCTGACTGTTTTTTCTTTGCTGATCATTAGTTACTGCTAGGTAAGTACAACTTGGTCAAGTTCTCCTCAGAAAACACTCCTCTAGTCATCAATTTGCAGCGAGAAAGTAGGTTTGTGGGAAATAAGCTGTGGAGAAGGCAATTCTGTGGGAGGAGAGAAGGACTGACCAATGAAAGCAATTAAGTCCACTGAAAATATGTTCTGTGCTGTCACGCACTACAAATTGCTTTGGCCCCTTTTCTTTATCAGTAAAATCCACTGCACAGAAGTGCTATCTAATGACAAATTGTTTCTATTAACTGCAATTCTGCAGCTACATGGCACAGATTTTTTTCCTGTGTTTCTTCTGCATGGACACAGGCACTTGTTAGGATATTGAGGAAACTGGTTGGGGAAGGGGTGGGGGTAAGTGACACTGCATTGTAGTAAGTGCTCAAAATATCTACAGTACATACCTTACAAACTATGACTTCCTATTTTCTAGAGTTCCCAGAAACTGTAACTGTTCTGGTAACGAAACTGTAACTTTCAAACTGAAGCCAATCAAAACAAAAACACAGCCATGCTTGATTTCTGCCTTTTACATTTGGATTCTCACACTTTTAGAGGCATCCAATCATGCTACCAAAGTAATTCAAGCAAATGTATAGGCATATACCCCAGGCATACCTGAAGGTTACGTTTGCTTTTCCGTATGTTGTGTTGCAGCAAAAAGTTGTTTTCTATCAAGAATCTACTAAACTGATCATCCAGCTGTGACAGCAGGTCATGGAATAACACTGTAGCAAAAGACACGTTGTTGGCTGCATGTTCCCTAGAATAATTTAAGATGTGTTTATGTTAAATGTGCCTTCAATACAGCATTCAATAAATGTGTGCAGGAGTACTTTATTTTTAATTCCCAACTTCAATTGTAGTATATGCAAGCAGTACTTTCAAACATAATCCACTTTCATTCTCTCAGAACTTTACTTGTTCTTCTCTGTATTATTCTTGACACATTCTGTTCAATTTCATTTACTCATTCCATGCACACCAAGAAGCTAGAAGTGAACCTCATGCATGCGTACACTACACCACTCTGCAAGATTTCATGGAGTATCTTCTTTTTCAAAAAGTACAAAGCCTGCAAACAGCAAGAGACTGAGCTGCCAAAGTAGTAACTATTCAGTCTTAAAACAACTGCTTTTGTTACAGACTGAAGGAAATATGAAATAGCGTGCTTTTTACTGTAAGAGTCAGGGCCTTCAAAGTCCTGAAGAGGGGCAGGAACACAGACTACAGCACCGGCACATCTCCCAAAGCATCTGAAAGGCCAATATATATCCATACTTACCAATCCTGGTTTTCCAGCCACTGTGCAAGGTACTGCCTGATTTCCATAGGGAAGCTATCATCGTATAGCTGATGAACTTGTTCCAAAAACTTGGAATCAAGTTGCTGTAGCTGAAACCACTGAGTCATCCTGAGGGAGGAAATTCAATGTAAATATTTAAATAGTATTTTGATTGAACTTGTGAAAAGTGACTGAAAGTTTTCATGAACAATGGCAAAATTGGAGGAGTAGGAAGGAAAAGTTTCCAGCAAACAAAAATGTTTTCTTTTCAGCTGTTACAGTTTTAGAAAGCTAATCAATTAACACTGAACACTATTTCTTCTGTGCTTGTTTTAATTGAAAAAATAATTGTTTAAAATTGCAAATTAAGACAGCATGCTATTTCATGAAAATAATCCAAAGCTAAATCAGCCTTCTCTATGAAGTTGCATAATTTTTTCTTTCTTTAAACCCCTTTTAACAGCACTTAGGTAGTGCTACTGCTCTCTTGCTTAGTAGGGATATGGGAATGTGAACCTGTGTGCTATATACATGTACTCTGCATGGTCAAGAACTTGCATGTGGAGCTTCATCTTTTGTTGCTCATGATGTATTCCCCATCAGCAACAGCTGGAAAAGGTGTGAGTGAAAAACCAAAAAAAAATCTTCTAGGGGCCCATTTTCAGAATCTATTTGTGTTCTCACTTACCTGTTTTGAAAATGGACTAGATGCTGAGTCACTTTCAATGGAGAAATATCATAGTTATTTCTTGCACTATATGCTTTAGTTCCCATGATCAATTTTTTGGACGAAATTAAGTAATGTCAGTGAGCTTGTATGACTGTGAGATGCTGTGCTGCACAATAACACTTCCATAGAGGCACTCTGTCATGTTCTGATGCATGATCTCCATCTGTGGGCTTGTTATTGCCTCCTCACTGGGTTTCAGATTAACATTTTGCAGTGGAAACGGAATGTAAATACATGTCAAAATCCAAGCTGATAACACCCGTAACTGCAGCTTTTACAAAAGCTTGATTAGGACCTATCCAAGGAACAGGGCAGCTCTGGGGCTAAGGACTATCCATTAGCCAAACACATTAGTGTCTGCATGCCAGTTCCCTTAGCTGCTGAGTAGCACATGTGATGTGTGAGAAGTAAGCAGGAGTTCAAAAAGCTGTTCTGTATAAAGAGGGGGCTTTAAGGATTTCAATATGCATGGGACTTGGATTACAAATAACGCAGCATTTGAGTGAACTGCAGTGGCACCAAAGCAATGAGTTAAATGTGACACGGGTGAGGTAAGCTCAAAGCACTTTCTCGATGCTTGAAGTTAGTCTGATTTCATAGTCATAGAAAGGTTTGGGCTGTAAGGGACCTTAAAGATCACCAGTTCCCGCCACTGTGCCTTGGGCAGGGTTGACTCCCACAGACCAGGCTGCCCGAGGCCCCATCCAGCCTGGCCTTGGACACCTCCACAGCTGCCCTGGGCAGCTTGTGCCAGTGCCTCACCACCCTCAGTGTGAAGAAATTCTTCCTTGTGTCTAGTCTGAATCTGCGCTTCTCCGGTTTATACCCATTGCCCTTCATCCTGCCACCACAAGCCTTTGCAAACAGTCCTTCCCCAGTATTCTTGCAGCCCCTTCGGGTACAGGAAGGTCGCTATCAGGTCTCCTCGGAGCCTTTTCTCTCTCTGAGCCTGTCAATCAGCCAGAGCAGCACGGGGGCTTGGGGCTCGCTGCGCGGAAAGCCCGTTTCTCTCTGGGCAATGTGACCGCAGCCCGAGCCTGTCTGGGGAGAGCGAGTGGCCGACGGCAGTTTGGTGCCTCTAACCCTCGAGGGCTTCTTCCACAGCTTGAGCAGCCGCGACACCGCCGCGCGCCGCGTCCCTGGCGGGAGGCCCCGAGCCCCGCCCCTCCCCCCCACCCCAGCACTTACTCGGAGGTCGCCGCCACGATTCAGCTCCCCCGGAGCCCGTGCCCACCGAGAGCGTCCTGCGTCCCGCTGCGCGACGACAGGGCGGATCGCAGCCCCCCCTAATCCCCCCGCCCCAGCCAATGGGGGGCGCGACCGCGAAGTGCTGCCCCCGCCCACGGTGAGCGGGCTGTTGCGTGAGCCGCCCTCCCTCCTACCCCAGGCTCCGCCGCCCGACGAGAAGCTGCGGTCGCTGCTACCGCCTGCCCTCGCTGCTCGGGCAGGGCTGCGGGAGCCTTTCTGAGCCGGCTGTCCGCGGGCTGCCGCCCGGGAACGGGCAGCTAGGGGGAGCGCCGCTGCAGGAACAGCCGCACCACGTGATTTCGGGGAAAGGCGGCAGGGAACCAGAAAGGGGCGGTGCGGGAGGCGAAAACGAAAGCGGCAGGTACGGGCC